>QEPC01001360.1:2011921-2036285 GCA_003113815.1 Sphenodon punctatus
CTTTCTAGGCCTTCCAGGGAACTTCTGGGTTTCCCCAGAAGGCCTAGAAAGCACTGAAGCCAGCAGCCACAGCCAGCGCTGAAGCCTCCGGACCGCCGCTTCCACCGCCGCCACCACCCGGAGCGCCAAAGGTAGGCGATCCCTGGGTGGGGAGGTAGGGTGATCCCTGGGGTGGGGAGGGTGTTAAACCACCCCCACCCCAGAAATCACCCTAGTACCAGTACACCTACCTGCTGGTGCGGACTCTGGGTGGCCGGTGGCAGGCCGGAGCCCGTACTAGCAGGGACTTTGGGGGAAAATTTTTTAAAAAAATTCCAGACTGGGCAGGGTGGGTGGGGGGTGTCCCCCCTTCCACCCGCGCAGCCTGGACTGGGGAGGGAAAGTGTTTGGATTTTTTCTTTCTTTTTTTACATTGCGGCCATTCATTTTAATGTCTGCAATGTAAAAAGATCCGGTACCCCCCAAATACCGGAATAATCCGATACTGCCGATGCACCAAAATACCGGCAGTATCAGATACCGGATGATTCAAACTTCCCACCCTTAGTGTTTAGCTAGTGACAAGGAAAAAGGGGGTGCCTTTCTTTATTCAGGAGAAGCATAAAGGAGCAATCTATTGACTTAAGAGCACTTTAGATTACTTTTCGGATGTCCAACTCCTGCAGGAATAGCTATACAGAGTGACATTAAACACAACAAACTAAGGAGGGGAAAGCATGTTGTGTTATTGTTGTGTGGTCTCTCAGGGTGATTTAAGACATTCCAGTGACCACCCAATAAGCATTGGTATACACAAATACAGCCCTGGCTTCATTGTCAAACCTGAGTCAAGCATATGATGGGTTCCGATTTACACATTGCCTCCCCAACAGGTGGAATCTCCAGTCCTAGGACTGCTGCAGGTACCAAGACAATCCTCAGTCATCAGCTGCTTGGCAAGGAACAAGCCAGCCCAGCTCGTACTGAAACATTGCAGAGAGGGTTGTCCCAGTCTACCAACAATCCCCACAGTCTCTTCCTGGCCCAGGCTACTGTTAAAAGATGGGAACAAAAACCTGGCTACTCAGAACCTGGGACTGCTGCCAGGACAACAGAGGGTGCTCCCATGGGAGTTGACACAGCTGCTCTCCGTGCCTATAGCAAGGATATAGAGAACATGTGGAGACACCTTATGCAGTATCACATCATCTTCTAAGAAGAAAGAGTCCAAGGAAGAAACAGGGAATTATAGCCAGACATCAAAACCTGATGAGGTCCCTAAAACTTGCACATTCCTACCAACAGTTGGTCCAGTTAAAGCTATCATTCAAACTTTTGTCTCCATCTCGGTCACTTGGGACCAACACAGCAAATACACTTTCTCCGGATTCCAAACTTGGAAAGATTTTCACACAAATTATGGGAAATCTATTTGTGAGCAGCTTGAGGAAAAGGGAATGATAACTAGTAACTGACATGGATTTGTAACCAATCTAGTTTCCTTCTTTGGCAGGGTAACTAGCTTGGTTGACAAGGGGTATGCAGTAGACCTAATACATCTTGACTTCAGTAAGGCTTTTGACACAGTCTACAACATATTTTCTCATAAGAAATACAGTGAAATGAGGGTTGGATGGAACTACCATTAAGTGGATTCACAATTGTTTGAAAAGCCACACTCTGTGAGTAATAACTCATTGAGTCACACTCAAAGAAGGTATCAAGTGGTATCGCACAAGGATCTGTCCTGTGTCCTGTCCTTTTCCACATTTTCATTAATCATCCTGAATGGGGAGTAGAGAGTATACTAATTAAATTGGCAGTATACTCTGGGAGGGGATTCAAACACTTTAGAGGAGAGGATTAGAATAGAAAATGATCTAGGTAAAACTAGAGACCTGGGCTGAAGAAACAAAATGAGATTTAGAAAAGACAAATGCAAAGTATTGCACACAGGAACAAAAAAACAGAAGCAGAAATATAAAAAAGCGGATAACTGGCTAAGCAGTAGCACTGCAGATAAGTGGATCATAAAATGAACCTGCAATGCTGTTGCAAAAATGCAAATGCTATTTTGGGCTGTATTAACATATGTGACATGTCCAAGGGGCAAGAGGTGGTAGTGTCACTTTACTCAGTACTGGTGAGACCTGGTTTGGAGTATTGTGTTCAGCTTGGGGCATCAGTCTTCAAGAAAAGCTTAAAGATTTGGCTACATTCAGCTAAGGGAAAAGAAGACAAAGGGGGTGGGGGGTGATAGCAGTTTTCAAGTATCTAAAACAATGTCATTAAAAAAATGGTAAATATTTCTTTTCCACTATCACAGAAGGCAGAACAAGGGGGAATAGGCTTAAATTGCAGCAATGATTGGCTCTTTTTACACGAGACGCTCCCCCACATGGACACCCATTTTCTACATGGACACCCATCATCCATGTGGGGGAGCATCCCGTGTGAATGTGGGGGTACATGGGTGCATGTTCCCGTGACTCACACATCCCCACCCACTACCAGGCACAGAGCAACCAGCAGCAATGCAAGTTACTCCGTGCGTGGGGACCCCTCTCCCCAGCACTTCCCCCACAGCAGCACACCCTTGGACCACCCCTCTGCCATGGCCTGATTAAAAGGGGCCTTAGGTTTTGGTTAAATATTAACTTCCTAACTGTACGAACTGCTGGGCAATGGAATAAGTTCCCCAATGAGGTTGTGGAATCTCCTTCCTTGGATGTTTTCAAAACCTGATTGGACAAGCATCTGGATGCTGTAGGCAGAGGATATCCAGAGTTTGACCAGATAACTCTTTCAGGATGCAGCCTAACTAAGATGCTGGCCCTTTAACAGGAGTAGCATCCACAAGAGTGAAGCAGATGCTACTTGATGTACAGGTGCTGAGTGGAATAAAGAACAGCACCTGACTGCCTCCCACCTGAACTTGGGCGTGTCTGAGCCAGCCCAGCTCTGTTCAGTGAGAAAGAGTTATGGGGAAGAAGTTACAGAGACTAAAGTCACTTTTATATGAGGTACTTGAAGCACCTCCAGAGCCCCGTATTAAAGAAGAAACCCATGTGGGGAACGTTTACATGCTCCCTGCGCTACCAGAAGTGACGTGCCATCTGTTCTCGGCAGCAGCAGCAGCGGCTGGTGATGTGGGGCTTTGAAGAGGCGTGTTGTGAAAGCCTGTAAAGTGAGGCTTTCAGAATGCACTTCTTCAAAGCCCCGCATCTCCAGCCGCTACCAAGAATGGGCAGCACGTGACTTCCTGTAGTGCAGGGAGCATGTAAACAAACACTCCCTGCGCGGCTTTTTCCTGAAGGCGCAACTTCAGAGGCACTTCTTTTGCATCTCATGTAAAAGTGGCCTGAGAGGATGGGGAACAGAACTTAATGACAGCTCAGTCAGAGAGAGGCTGAGAAACATTTGGAAGAAGACAGAGGCTGCCTGGACTCTGGCCTAAGAAAAGCCCAGCTCAGAGGGTGGTCCCTGAGCAGAGGGCTTAGCAGGCTACAGGAGGAAGCAGTGCCTGGCCAGAGGAGCTATGATATAAGAGGGATTGTGTAGTGGATATGGACCCTGCGTATAAAGTCTGAGATAAGAATGAATAAAGAGGACTGGAGCAGATATTCCCCTACAAAGTGTGATGCTTTGGGCCTGCATCCTGCAAGCCCTTACCCAGCTAACATTGACTCTGTTACAATGACCTCCGAGATGACTTCCAGCCCTAAAAGTCTATGCTTTCATGATTGTTTTTTTGACCAGGGGAAGTTGTTTTTCACAAGCCTGCAGTTCTCAAAAAATGTAAACTAGAGTAGGCAATAGGACAAAAACATTTTTCTGCCTTATCATGGCCTTTTTAGCATTTTCCACCACTCCTCGGCTTGCTTCCACTTTTCTTCACCATATCCAAAGAACTATCTTCTGATGCAGGCATGCTCATTTGTGAGGAAGAGGAAAATTCTCTCCATCACTTACTTCCTTACTATTAACTGAATCTGAGAATTACTTATGAACTTCCCTCTGACATTTTTCTAATGTGTGGTCCCTCCAGTAATTACTACTACGTCTTCCCTCTTCTAGATGGAAATAGGTTGCGGGTAGAATATTATTAAAAGTACATAACAAATGTAATAAAGCTGAAAGAAGCAAGATTGTGCCTGAGGCTTATATAGCACTATACGCATCTCAACCATCGTAAACTTTTATATAGTCAGTCATGTCCATATTGATCATTTTCCAGTGATTGTTTAACAGTATCAAAATAATATCATATAATTGGGTCTCATTCAATATGAGTGACAGACTCTGCTCAGGAAAGGCCTAATTCCAGAACAGCATAGGAGTGAAGAGCTGCATTGGCAGCACAGGATATCAGGAGCTGCATTGGTAGCATTGAGTGGAAACACCATAAGAAATCTCTTCCTTTTAAGTCTAAGGATACATCCTTACATCCAACACAGAAGTTGTTGTTGTTATTATATTTGTATGAATGTAGCACCTACAACAATCCTACAATCAGGATAAAGTATCTGTAGTGCTATGCTGTACAAAAACATAAACACAAGTTTATTTAAAGATCTTGTCTATGTAAGGATTCATTTCACCAATGCTTAAAGCATGAACATAATTCAGAATGAACAAAATATTTTCTTCGGGATGGGGTTTTCAAAGACAAAAATGACATTTAATAGCCTATCTCGCATTGACTTCCAATGGAAATTAGCACCTATCTACTGTTTTTGCATTTTAGAATCTGTCTTTTCGAGTTCTCTGACAGGTTCTATTTAACTTTGCCCTTCATGAGTATCTGCCTGCAAGAGTTGACGTCCTCACAAAAGGAAAAATTCAACTTCCTTACCTGTGAATTTCTTTTCCTATTGCACCCAGGGTGGCCATTCTGAGTTGTTGGGTATACCCCTCCCCCCAAAAAAGAGCAGAAGGCAGGATTAATACATTTGATTGGCACCCCTGCCCGTGGGGTGGGATGAACCCACACAATGAGCCCAGTCTGAGGCTGCCAAAGCTACAAAGACAAATTCCAAGAGAAGATAAAGAAAAACAGACATCACACAAATTATAGAACCATGACACAAGGAAAGTAAAAATCGAGAGAAGGAAGAGAATGCAATACCACCCTCCTACTCAAATGCCCCCAAACCACCTACCATTCAGAACAAGTTCTTCGGAATAAGAACTTGGAATGCAAGCCAACAATAGCAAAACTGCTATTCGTTTCAACTCTATCAACAGCAAGGTTATCAGCAAGGTTTTCAGCAAACACATTTCCCTCTTGTTGAAGAACGATGAGGAATGATCTGTGTCCAGTCACTTATATTCTACTAAAACACAGCTATTTTGTTTCAAGATTTCTAAGAGGAGAACATGCAACAGAGGAATGCACATTTTCTAGAAAAAAGTTAATAGATGGGTTTGTTATTGTTCCTTTTCAACTTTATTTTAAGCATGGCAAATAATTCTTTTCAAGGGTCAGAGTTTTGTGATGCTGTTCCAGGCATCTTTTGACAACTATCTTAAAGACCAAATTGGCAGCTTTCAAAATACCAAAACCAAAGCCAGAGGATTAATAATAAGAAAAACTGGACAACAAAAATGGTGACCTAGGATTACTGGCAAGATAAAGTCAATAGGCTTGAAAAGAATGAAGCATTCTATCTTTATTCTGTGATGTCCAGATAAAAAAAGATCAATAACGAAAATCAGCACAAAGACAGTTGGGGGGGGGTACAAGTTCTAAAAAAATAAAAACAAAACAAATGACGTTCAAAAGGAGAGTGTCTTTCACTCAGCGTTAAGTTCTCTAGAAATCCAAATCTGAGATGCATTCACTTTTGAAAGCATAGTATACATGCATTGCTTTGGATGTATATATTCCTAGATCAAAAAACCTTTGGTTCAAGAGAGAAGTTAAGTCTCATACAAATACAACCATGCTCCAAAAAACATGGAAATTGTAAGTTAAGACTCCCGCAACCCCCTTTTTTTCTCTCTCTCTTTCTCCCCACCCTCTCCCTTAATGTGCCTTAAGGGATTCTTCCAACTCATTTTAAATTCCTCAGTGCACATAACTACATACAGTCTTCCTCTTCACTCTATCCCATTACCAGGAGGGGGAAAGAAGTGAGGAAGCCACAGAGAGAAAATAGAAAGATGAGGAGGAGAGATGGGTCCTTGCTAGAGATAAGGTGAGAATAACTGTTCCTGTACCATTGGAAATACCTACCTTTCAGGAGCGCTTGTGACTGTTCTGTATTTTTCCTCACTATTCATTGAATCCATGCTTCCACTCTTCTCAAAACTGATGCCTGTGATTGTCTGTCATTTTTTGGTAATTTCAATAATTTCCATCATTTTCTGGTATTTTTGTCAGTTTCCAGAATTTTACAAGTTTCTGGCACCAAAATGCAGAAAACAAGGGCTAGTTCCTAAAATACACCAATAAAAGCACAGTTTACAAGGAACCAAAAGAAAGACCAATAAGGGAAATGATGAAAGCTATGTAGTGAACTTGCAATCATACCCAAGCAAACATAAGCAGCATATAAAGAAAGTTACATGGTGTGTGGCTGCGCCTGCTTAGGAAGAAGCAAGCACAGTATGCGAGACTGTACAATGTATTTACTGCTCAGTGCTTACAACATAGCATGGAAGTTAAGGCTGTCCTGTTCTCCTGAACCCATATAAAAGCTGCCCCCTTTACCCACTCCTGTTTTCTAGCTTCAGTGTTGCTGCCAACCTGGAAAGGGGAAAGGATTGGGAATGAAAGACTAAGGCAAAGTGTAGATGTATTCTAAATTGTAAGGGATAACAATTTGATAGTGTGCATTGTCTTTGCTGCTTTCATGGTACGCAAGCTAAGGCCATGACCTTAACTTGCAATTTCCATGCTTTTTGAAGCAGGACTGAATTGCAAGGGTCTTAACTCCTTTCATAAACCAAAAGGTATTTTGACTATGGAATTTCCTCCTTTTTTGAGAGGTTTTGCAATACTGAAAAAGCTTGCAATACAGAAAATTCCTCCTGCTGGAATGCTAAATAGTAGTTACCACTGAGCAGCGTAAGAGTAAAATTTCTGATTTTCAAATACTCACCATGTACTGAAATGTGGCTGACTGGGGTATGGGAAGCAATAACAAATCCTCCACCTCCTGAAATGCAGAGCGCTAGTGTGGGTTGCAAAGTTGTGCACGGGGGGAAAGGGGTTTACAACGCTGTGCACAAGCCTGGCGACACCCATTTATTAGATTTTAGAAAGTATGAGGAATCAAATCAGACTCCTTCCTACATGAAAGATAAATTGACAGGACCAAAAATAAAATAAAATAAAATACAAGCCTGTAGATGATCTTGGTAACTATTACACAATATATGATGTTCTCCACCTGTAAGAATTATACAGGCACAGAAAACTGAATTTCCCAGCTTTCTGATTAATACAGTGCAGCAGAGAAAATTCATCCTGGTGCAGTAGAATGATGAGCAGTGTAACCATTTCACCAACTTATACTTGAAGATTTATGGTGTGTGGGTGTGGGTGTGGGTGTGGGTGTGTGTGTGTGTGTGTGTCCTTTAAAATCACAAGATAAGCTTCAAAATCATGAGATTGTTAAGGGGGAAAGTATTAGGGTTAGAGGAAGTGTTTAGGAGATTTCACAGTCTCGTAATCATTGTTTAAGCTATGAAAGACATTTGCCCCCTCGGAATCTCATGATTTTGAAGCTCATCTTGTGGTTTTTAAAATGTTTGATACTTTTGGTTTTGGGAAACTTCTGGAGCCCAGCTCATACAGAGACATACATATAGTTCTCCAACTCAGAATCCCTGCTCTTCTTGCTAACTTAGAGCTGGAGGAAGTGACTAGTTTTATTTTTTCGAAAGGGTTGTGACTCCTTACAATCACAAGATCAGCTTCAAAATCATGAGATTGTTAGGGGGAAGTATTAAGGTTAGGAGATTTCAGGGTCTTGTATTCAATGTTTAAGCTAGGGAAGGATATTTGCCCCCTAAAAATCTCTTGATTTTAAAGCCCATCTTGTAATTTTAGGAAGTCTTGTCACTTGTGATTTTGGAAAACATCTGGGTCCCAGGTCAAACAAGGCGAGGCACACAGATCTTTGTCTAAGATGGATACCTCATTCTCATTGCCAACTTAGAGCTGGAGGAAGTGACTAGTTTTATTTTTTCGAAAGGGTTGTGACTCCTTACAATCACAAGATCAGCTTCAAAATCATGAGATTGTTAAGGGAAAAGAGTATTGCAATTACAGGAAGTGTTTATGAGATTTCATGGTCTTGTATTCGTTGTTTAAGTTAGGGATGGAAGTTTCCCCCTAAAAATCTCATGATTTTGAAGCTCATCTTGTGATTTTTAAAAGACTTGAGATTTGTGATTTTTGAAAACAGCTCAGGTGAGGCACACAGATAGTTCTCCAGCTCAGAATCCCCACTCTCCTTGCCAACATAGAACTGGAGCTCTCCTTAAGAACTTAGAGCAGGAGGAAGTGACTACTTTTATTTTTTCCTTACAAACACGAGATCAGCTTCAAAATCATGAGATTGTTATGGGAAAAAAGTATTCATTAAGGTTTGGGTAGGTATTAGGCAATTTCACGGTCTTATATTCATTGTTTAAGTTAGGGGAGGACATTTGCCCCCTAAAAATCCCTTGATTTTGATGGGGTCCAGGTCAGATGACAAGGGGAGGCATGCAGATCATTCCACAAGATGGACACCCCGTTCTCAGTGCCAACTTAGACCAGGAATTAAGAAACCTTAAATCTCATTACCAACTTAGAACAGCTTAGAGGAAAGCTGGCACCACCTCCCCAAACATAAAAATGCAGACTGCGCAGGGGCAAATCAACCACCCCAAACTACGTGGCAAGGCAAAGCTGGTACCCGCTCTCAAAATATAAAAATTCAAAGTGCATAAAGCAAACCAAGCACCCCAAACCACATGGGAAGGCAAAGCTTACACCCCCCCTCTCCAAACATAAAAATATAGCGTGCAGACGCACATCAACCACCCCAAACCACATAGTAAGGCAAAGCTGTCACCCTCCTCCCCAAACATAAAAATGCAGACCACCCCAAACCAAAAATACTGTTGGACACGGACCCACTCTATGAGTGAATATTGGGGGCTGGTACCCCAACATCCAAACGACCTCATAAATTTAGGGGAAATTAACCAAATTTATTCAAAGGGTCCATGCGTGTCCACTGAGATCAGTCAGAGGACATTATGCACTGCCAGCTGGCAGGAATTTCCCTCCCACACCCCAACACAGAAAGGGGATACTTCGATACAAATTAGGGAGATTTATTGACAAAGAACTAAGTATAATACATAAACAGTTCACCCACGGGTCAATTAGGATGATACAAGTAATTTTCTATACCCTCCCACCAAGCACAGTTGGCATACACACACACAATAATTTACAAAACAAAACCCTCTGGTCTGGTTACCCTGGTGTAAGTGGACGTTGTGAGAGGGAGAGAGGGGGGAAAGGGGGAAATAATCAATATTACGTATCACATCCTGTTGAAAAGGGACAGGTAACCCTGTAGATCCAGCAGCGTTCGGAGAGGGGGTGGGGGAAAGAAGCTTGGACAGACCAAAGGGGGGGTGGGGTAGTGGTCTGGGAGAAATCCTTGAGGCAAGCACGCACAGAGTAACCTGCTTGTGTCTGCGTTCAAGAATGACCCAATTTGCTCATGGGGGTAAGGGCAGTTATAGAGTTTCTGAGAAGCGGGGCAAGGGGGCCGAAAGGCACTTCTTGCACAAAAAGGGATCCCAGAGGTGCTCAAGAATGCTAGGGCTGAAAAAGAAACCCTTGCATGATGAGTTGGGGAAAATAGAGCCTTGGAGGATTTCAATGGGGGGCATGGCAGGATGAACAAGAGGACAAAAGGGAGTTTCTATAGACAGGGGAAGAAGACTATTCTTAAACAGGTGTGGAGCTATCAGCCTAATGACCGATCTATTGCTTGCTCAGAGTTTTGGGCGGCCGTGGAGGCTCATCTCAAAAGAGGGAGGCCACCTGTTTTTGACTGCTCCATTGTTTACCCAGGAGTCTCCCTTGTTTCATTCTCTTATTCCTTCTGAGCAGACTGGTTTTGCATGGGGCTTTTTCATTCTTTTTCCTTGTTCCCCTTCTGTTCCCCTGCACCTTTTGACCTGTGTCTCATGGGGTGATCCCAAGGGGGGTGTGGGTCTATGGTTTTGCGGGGGAAATGGTGTTGTTCCTAACAATTCACATACCCCACAGCCCCCTCCCTTCCCAAACACACACACACACACACACACACCAGGGCCTGTCTCTTATACACATCTAGATGTGTATAAGAGACAGCACACACACACACACACACACACCTCCCCCCTTCACCGCTCGCCTGCTGCTGCTTCTGGAGGCTCCAGTATCAGGCTTCCTCTCCCTGGGGAGATTTTTCTAAGCTCCTGTCGGCTCCTGGAAGCAAGCCAGCAGGAAAACTGCATAAGAAAGGCTCTCCATAGCTTCACAGGACCTGCTGGGATGTTGGGGCAGGGGCAAGAGGTATCCTCCCCACTGCCCCAAAACCACAAGGGACACCCAGCCTTCCCACAGGTCCTCTGCACTGTGTGAGTGGGAGGCTCTTTTAAACAGCCCTCCCCCTTTGGCTCCTAGCTCCACACCAGCAGCAGTCAGCTGTTGCCGCTGGCACACTGCCAGGAGCAGACAAATGAGTGTTAGTAAGAAAAGTCTCCCTGCTGTGCAGGGGAAGCACGGGCAAACAAAGGAAGCAGTGGCACAGGGTAGAGGGCAAGGGGTGATGGGGGGTGTCCCCCATACCCCCAAACCCCAAGGGGCAATCACCCCGAGCTCCTCAGAGAGGGAGGAAGGAGAAAATCCCCCAGCTCTCCACTTGTGTAGCAGTGGCAACAACTGATCTGGACTGCCATGTGGCCAAGAGTTGACCATGCATGACTCAAACAACAAAACATCTTAAACCCGGAAGTAAAAATGTTTTCTGGTCTGCACCATTCAACTGCTATAACCTTTTTGTCTCTGATCCGATTTCATGAAATTTGGACAGGTGGTACCCCACACCATAGCAAGCCTCCCTGCCACATTTCAGACAAATAGAATAATTAGTGACATTCTATAAGCAATAGACTGTTGAGGCTTTATAATGGAGAGTACACTCTGGCGTTAACTATGGAGTAGCGGCTACCGCTCCATAATAACGCTATTTGAAGATTTCTGTCTGAACTTCAACTAGGATACAGTGTGCTCATGTTATTTGTGCCAAAGGCTTTGATCCCTGTTATTCTCAATGGTTCAAAAACACTGAATATACTCCTATAAGTGCATATCTCAAATGCAAAGCAATTAAACTGTGCTTAATAATTCTGTACTTTGTTTGCAACCACAAGAGGCACAAAGAATCACATGTAACCCTTTTTTTATCAAATCCTATTGACAACAGAAAGGAGTAATTATCCATTAATTAAGGCACAGCAAATCTCCAGCACCCAAAGAGCAATTCATCCAACCGCAATGCAACCACCTTGTCCCTCCCCTCTCACTCTCCCTACACACATTTCCCTCCCTACGCCTGCAAACAGATAGCTTACAATACACATAACACCATGGAAAATGTTTATGACAGAGTATTAAAAATATTAATTAAGTTAAAATCAATTAGGAAAATAAACCTCAAAATGTCATTGCGACTGTCATGGAACATTCTAAATTCAAACCCCAAATAATTCTTAAAACAGTTAAAAAGAATATTAAATGATTTATTAATGATTTATATTTATTTAGGGATCTTAAGAATTAATGGTAAACACCACATAACGCTGTCTATAAGAATGATCTTGGTATTAATTGTGGTATGCTTTGGTATGTCTTCTCTCAGCCTCTAAGTTCCAAAAAAAGATATTTGTGGAGCAATAAAGAAGAAGTCAATATATTCTGCGTTTCATTATTCCTTTTGTATGGTTTATTTTCATGAACACAGAGATGCTTAGGAAAAAATGTACATCTCTGTGAACAAGTTCTGCAGTTTATACTTATTGGTGTAAAGATCCTTTACGTCTCTTTGCTGCCTCCAGGTTAGGGAAGCCAAGCTTAAGAGTGAGAACTCAGGTTGCAGTCAGTAAAAAACAAAATGGGGAGAGGGGGGACACACAAAAAACTAGAAATCAATGAACAGCAAAAAAAATTAATAAGATATTTTCCCATATTGGTAACTGGGATAGATTTTTCGACCATTTCGGGATACTGATGCAATTTCTCAATTCTTGCAATACCTAGAAATACCATTCCATTTTACCAACTTTCTGCTTACCATTTACCATGTACCATTAATTTAATGCTTATCATATTGCCAAGGGTACTGTTTTACTTCTGGGTTTGTTGTTTCATCATTTCTGAGCCAATCATTGTGCAAATAAGCCCACCTCTTAACCTCCCTCCAGTGGCTCTGGAATTGTTATTCTGTGTTGTTCCCTTTGCTTAGACAAATTCGCAACTGGATTTCAAATTAGTAAAGGAATCTGGTATGCAGTTGTAGATTCGTCTGACTGGACAGGGAGTGAGATGGTCTAATTTCCGTGGAAGGAATATACCACTTTTGGATGGAAAGAAATTCGGGTCTTAAGTCCACCGTGGCCTTGTGAAAGGCAAGATAGGGAAGGGAAGCACGTAGTGCCCTGATCTTGCCGGCTCTTCTAGGCAACGTGATGACCACAAGAAATAGGACCTTTATCATAAAGATGCTGTAGCGAAGCTGTAGCTAGAGGTTCAAAGATGGTTCCATTAGAGAGCTTCCAGGGTTGGACTGGAGAGGAGACTGGGGGGATAGAGTTTGGTCAGATCTTTGTGGAATGTTCTTACTGTGGCATTGGAGAACAGAGACTACCCTTGGACTTGTGAGAGGTTTGCTGTCAGCTGCAAGATGTACCTTGAATGAAGAGAACAAAAGGTTGCTTTCTTTCAGGTGGAGGAGGTAATTAATAGGGCTGCAACCTTTAATAGATTAATCGACCCGATTAATCAAATGATAGGTGATCAACTAAATTAAAATTGCTCCCCCCCCCGATTAATCGGAGTGGGAGCTCAGTGAGAAAGTTGTAGCAATATGACAAAGATAGTGCAAGAAATGTTGTTCTGGGGGTTGACAAATTTAATTTTGAAAATGTGAGATGTGCTGCTCACTCTACAACTGAGCATAAGCAAGGCTCTTTCTGTTGCCACCAAGCAACTTAGCAAGCAACTTAGCAAGTGTAAAATTATTGGTCACTTCAAGCATAGCACACAAAGAAACTCTACTCTTAGCAAAACAAAAAGAACTTGGACTAGGTGACAGCAACCTGCAGCAGGATATTGCCACTCAATGGAACAGTATTTTCATAATGTTGTGCAATCTTGTAAAGAACTCAAAAGAAGGAAGGCCATTTCGGGGTGGGTTTCTTTCACTTTTTCTGCTCTTTAATGTTCATTAAAGGTTTCTTTTCCCTTATTCTGCTCGTTAATGTTCATTAAGCACTTTAACATGTTAATTAAACATGTTAACAATTTGACCATAGTTTCTGGTGATTTTTTCACTATTTGGCAATTTATGCAAATTACGTAAATGATATGCACATTTTAAACAATCAAGTGACTAAAATTCTACAGATTAATCAACTAAGATTTAATTGAGTTGCAGCCCTAGTAATTAAGAATGGTGGATACTGGATAGAGATATGGCCTGAGTACTCATATTCTCGGTTTGTCACCAGATCTTTAAAGGATTCCATTTAGCGTCATATGTTGTCCTCATCAACTGTTTTCTATCATTTAGGATGATGTGCTCTATCAGTGGCAGGTACACATGTAGTGGCTCTGAGGGGCGATAAACCAGGCTGTCAGGTGAATTGATTGGAGGTCCTGGTGAAGGACTTTGCCATTCTGCTGAGATACCGGGTCTTTGCAGCGGAAGGGTCCATCTGTCTTTCACCATTCTGAAGAGTGTTGGGTATCATGTTTGTCTTGGCCACTCTGGTGCTATTAATATGAGATGTGCCCAATCCCTGCGTATGTCGAATATATCTTAGGAATAAGTGGAAAGGGGGGAAATGCGTAGAGGAGGTCCTTGGACCAAGTTATAGTGAAGACGTCCAATATGGACCCTGGTGACATCCCTCCTCTGCTGCAGAAGATGGGCAGTTTGTGGTTGGTATTGTCCATGAAAAGGTCTCTACAACAAGCCCACCTGAGAAATATCTCTTCTGTCTTTTTTTTGGATAGCAACCCATCGTGCCTCTAGCAAGGCATATGGCTTGGTTTATTGGCAAGGTGGTTCAACTGCCCTGGTAGATGAATAGCGATTGGTGTGACATCATTTCATATGCACCATGTGCAGAGGGAGCAGACCTCTTCTGAGAGAAGTCTTGTTTTTGTCCCACCTCATTCAGGTAGTACATGTTGCACATACAGTTGGTCATAATTCGTATGTTGGTACCAGCAACAATGGTGGCAAAAGTCTTTAGAGCATATCTGATGGCTTGTAGCTCGAATATATTTACATGGAGGGTTTTCTCCTCTGGCATCTGAGGCTCTGAGCTTTAAGGGAGAGATAATGAGCACCCCAGTCGTCGAGGGAGGCATCTGTTGTGTGGGGTGTGAAAGGGCATTTCCCTTGGTGCATTCTTTGGTTTTAGCCACCATAATAGAGTTTTCATTACCTAAGAGTAAGTGGGCTATCTGGAGTAAATAGTTGCTGTTTACCCAGTGCTGCAGTGGTCACATGTGGAGCCTTGCATGAAATGGTGGCAGAGGAAAATAATCCTAGAAGTCAAAGAAAGAATTTTTCCAGTCTTCTGGGGTGAGTTAATAGTTGGGATATCATGAAGATGATTATATGAAACCTGTATGGGGAGAAAAGCTGTGGTGGTCATTGTGCCCAGGACGGCTCCTCTGAAGGGCAGGATCTGGACTGGTGTCAAAAGTGATGGGTTCTCCAGAACCCATCTGTCCAAAGTTATATTATCCCAAGCAGGGTAGAATTGCTGAGTCTATCCTTGAACTAGAGAATGCAATCAAACTCACGACCGAGGCAGTGGCTCCCTTGGGTTAGAAGACTGTCTGGGTTTGGTTCTTCCCCTTTGGAATTTTGTGCGGGGCTGGGGAAATGGTTGGTCCTGATGTTGTTGGGAAGTGAACCTTCTTTGGTGGAATGAAGGATTATGCATTCTATAGTACATGGAGAAGAGAGTGAAAAAAATGAATAGTATTTCTTCTGGAAAGGCTTGACCACGATTTAAGCCCTGGCAGTGTGGCACATTTCCTTGATTTTTGCTTGCGTCTCATCTGTCAGCTTGGAGAAGAGATTGTCCCCCTTTTATTTGTACTTTGTTCTCCTGTGTGAGCACTGTAGACACTGTGTGACATCTGATCGTGATCGCTGTTCCCATGTTTTGAATGGTGCAGTTGGCACATGCATCACTGCAGTAAGCTGTAATTGTGTCTATCTTCCCTGTCTGATGGACATGTCTTGATTGGTCCTGCTTGAGGTCTGTTTGTGGCAGTTGCAATTACCATTGAGTTCGGAGGGGTTGTGAAATAGCATGGACACTTCAAGTATAGTGTAAAGTGAGTCAGTCAATTTATTAACTGTGAGAGAGGATGCTGGGGTGCCTCATGTAACACGGCAAAGTCCCTGTGGGCCACTGACCCTTTAAGAGAGGCTGAGTGGGCCCAAAGCCATGTCCACTCAACAGTATAAAGCCTGAGAACAGGAAGTGGAGAGGCAGAAGTGGTCTGGAGCTGGAAGAGAGCGCATCTCTGCAGAAGCCATCTGGAGCTCCAGGAGAGCAGAGAAGGCCAGAGGAGAGGTTTGATGGTGAGCCTGGAGACTGGTTAGGAGCAAGAGGCCTATGTGAGTTTGTATGGACTATATGAGATAGGCCAGAGGCTTGTTGCCTAGGCTAGAGAATCTAATGTGTGTGATAAAATAGTGTTATTAGCTAATTCCCGTGCTGACTGAGTTGCCTGGTGCAGATCCTGACAACACTTACTATGGCAAGCACAAACCTGCTACACCCATACTGTCTTTAAAGGTTCCATGAGTTCCTTGAAAATTGGGAGCATGCCTGGCCACATTCCCCCTGGCTAGAATGCCAAAAACTGGCCTGTGGGAGCTTTCCTCATAACCTTAGTGGGTAGTTGAGGTAGTGCTGCGGTCATGCACCTGAGCATGGCTTGGAAGTTCCTTATGTACTTTATAGCAAGCATAGTAGTTGGGTCTGACACCAGATCGCTTGGAGGGGGACCAATTGTTTCATCAGACAGTGGAGAATTAGTTTCAGTAGACTTGTCTTTGCTAGGTAGTATTTGCAGGGAGCTGATCTTGGTCCTGAAGATGCTAATGCTGTCCTAGTAGAGCTTGTAGCAGTTCCTGGGTTCATTGGAGGCTGCTATGGGTTGCCTTGTGGTTGAGCCAGATGAGCCGGTGCTGTTGGGGATACAGATGGTGAGGTTTTGGTACAGAATAATGAGAACACAAATGCTACCTTCATCCACACTATTAGCAAAGAAGGGTCCTTGGAACAGGAGGGTCAGAGCTCCAATGGCAGCTATAGATGTCTGTGGGTGCATGTGGACTGCACCGGTGAATGGGCAAGATAACAAAACAGTGAATGCCAAGATTGCATACATGTACTTTGGGGTTTTTATCCTTTTTGGTAGGCACAGCCGAGGGAGTAAGTCTGGTTAAAGGAGCCCATTGCCCATGCAACATTGCCCAGGGAGCCCATTGCCCATGCATCAGGGCAAGTTATTAATCTCCCTCACTTTCTTTTGTGGTTAGAGATGGGAAGTGCACTCAAATCTCCATGTTTCTCAGAAGCACCATCCAAAGATTCAGTTGTGCCAGAACAGGTATGTGTATGCAGATATCACAGCTTAATGAACATACACCATAACCAGAGAAAAAAGAGGGGAAAAAGAAAAAAAGAGATGTGAAGAACAGATGAATACCACCTGTGTGTGATTACAAATGGGAGGCTACACCACAGATGGTGACTGTTGTCTAAGAGCGCCTATAAGTAGGGGTGGTAAAAGACTAGATCACTTGGCTACATGCAGCATCACATGTTGCAGGGCTTCAGGAAGCCAATAGGCTTGAGATATTCACACGGTAAGGGAAGTGCTGTCTGCATTATGTAGGATTTTGTAAAGGAGGAAAGGTTAGTTTCCCGGGGAAAGTCAGTATGATAATACAAAAAACACTTATGTTACTGTTTACCCACAGCTTAAAAAGAAAAGAGTGATAACTGCTGGCACTTGATTCCTGAGATGGGATAGTTCTGCTGTATCAGCTGTTTAAGGTCAGGACAAGCATGGGCAAAAATGGCGTCAACTATCGGTCTTTGAGATGTTTATTGGCTATTTCTGAAGGAATGAAATACAAAAGAATATAATCATTTTTGTTCCTTTATCAATTTACAGACAGCGCTCATCTGACCAGTTTATATTTAATTTTGCATGTCATTTATTTCCATTGAGAAACCGGGTTGGAATACCCCCGAAATGCATTTGGGTTTTTTATTATTGTTTTAAATTGGTTTTAGGTTTGTGTTGGGTTCCAGTTGGTTTATGGTCTATGTATTTGTACTGCATTTTCATTCCAGACCAGAGAACCCTGCACCCTACCTATACTGTAAATTACAGTTGTATTTATGTACATTTATTCCCCCACTTAAGAGGGGGCATTTATTAAAACATATTTTTGTATGTGGGTTTATTCCCGCTTTTCCCCTTCTCTTCTGTTTGTTCGATGGTACTGTGTTCCAGGGAAAGGAACTTGCTTCTACACCAGGACAATTTTTCTTGTTTGAGTGTTGATAGTTCCCCACTGGAGGATCTGAACGTTTGGTTGTTGCACCGGAGGGGGCTAGGAGCCAGGTGGGCTCGCCTCCCCCCTCCCCCCATCACTGTTGCGGTTCCCTTGCGTGCCTGTTGTCAGGGCTGGGAGCTAGGCTGCAGGGACTCATCCCCTCCTCCTGGTGGCAGAGGGAGAGGGGGTGGGACTTCCAGGGTTGTTGCGGCTTCCAGGGGCAGGGCACCAGCCCCAGCAGGGGTTTTTAGCGGCGTGCCTGTTGGCACTGCTGCAGGCATGCGCCAAAGGCATGCTCCAAAGGGCCGCATCAAAGGGCGCTTGGGTGTGGCCCTTGGTAGGGTCTGGGTGGGCTGGGGTGCGGGGTTCTGTTTGTCAGCAGCGAATTGTGGGGAGGGTTTGTATTGGGGGTATTTGTTTTAAAAGGGGAAGTGTGGGGGTGATTGGTGGGGGTCTCTATTTTATAGTGGGGTGGTGAGGGGATGGGGGATATAGATGGGAATCAGATCACGGGGGTGAGGGTTCAATTTGGAAATGGATGCATGGGTGGGAATCCTCCCTTTGGGGGGGGACACAGCCATAGGGGTCATGATGGGGCATGGTAGGCACGGTCTGTATGGGGGGGTATGTTAGAGCTGGGCAGCGGGACAGGTGTTTAATATCTGTTCCCCACACCACCCCTCTAGCAATGGGGCAGGTGATTCTGGATCAGAGAGCCCCTGACCATGTTTTGATGCTGGTGAATGCGAGGTTGGTAGTGAATAAATCAGTAACGGTCCAGGAATTGATCCTGGACCATGCGACCGACCTCGTGTGCATCACGGAAACCTGGCTGGACATGGAGTTGGGGCCTATCTTGGCTGACTTTGTTCCGGCCAGGTATTCCGTGCAGCATCAACCGCTGTCAGAGGGACTGGGGGATGGGACAGTGCAGCCATGATTTTTAGGGAGGGTTGGATGTACAGAGGTATCTTGTGCAATCCATAATGGGGTTTGAGGTCTCCATCTGATGTTTGATGTGGCAGGGGACAGTTTGGGAGTGCTACTAGTATACTGTGTACCCACCTGTACAGCAGCCTTCCGGCATGGTCTAGCGGATCTGGTGTCAGGAGTTTTGTTGTGATCCCCAAGGATGATAGTCTTCGGGGACTTCATCATCCACACCAACGCCGATCTCAGGGGGTGATGAGCATGAGTTCATGGCCACCATGGCAACCATGGGCCTGTCCCAGAGGGTCAGCAGCCCAACACACCAGGGAGGACATACCTTAGACCTTGTGTTTTGCACCAACCTTGAGGCGGGGGGTCCGTTGGTGGGGGAGATATCAGCTGTGCCCTTGTCATGGATGGACTATTACCTCCTGCAGGCCCCTCTCCTGGCACATGTTTGCCCCCGACAGATGGAACCAGAGTGGTTCCAGGAGGCTTTGGGAGATATACCCTCTGATCTGGACGACTGCCCCATCAATGGCCTTGTTGAGCTGTGGAACGTCTTGCTGTCAGAGGACATTGATCAGATATCTCCGAGACATCCGCTTCCCAGGCAACAGCACTGCAGGCCTCCCTGGTTTTCGGAGGGGCTGCGGGTGCTGAAGCAGGAGGGAAGGCGGTTGGAGTGACGGTGGTGTCCATGTGCTGAAGCCGAGACATTGAGACATAGAGCGAGTTTATGAGCCTATGCCATTGCTATGTGGACAGCAAACTAAGAGTTCTTTGCTGGACTTATAGCATCCACTAAATCCCATTCAGTGAAGCTGTTCTGGGTGGTACGGGGGCTGGTCAGTCCAGCCTCCTTCCACCTTGGAGTAGAGTCATCTAGTGCCCACAGTGACCTGTTGTGGATTATTTTGTGGATACAATCCCTCGGATTCACTATGGTTCTGAGGCTGCACCTTCTGCAATAGGGCGATTAGAGGTTATGAAAGCCCTACCTTGTCTTTGTTTGTGGAATCAGTTTCAGATGGTGACCCCTGCTGATGTGGTGGATGTTCTTGGCACTGTCAGGGTTACCTGTTGTGAACTGGACCCGTGCCCATCCTAGCTGGTTAAGGCCTGCCGGGAGATGATGGGGCTGTTGCTGGTGGGGGTGGTCAATGCCTCCCTTAGGGAGGGGAGGGTGCTGGGCTGCCTTAAAGAGGTGGTGGTGCGGCCCCTGCTCAAGAAGTCATCACTTGATTTTGACTCCCTGGCCAGTTATCGGCCGGTCTCTAACCTTCCCGTTTTAGGGAAGGTTATTGAGCCGGTGGTGGCCTGGCAGTTGCAGGAGCATCTGGATCTTGTCGATTTTCTTGATCCCTTGCAGTTGGGGTTTTACCCGTGATATGGCACCGAGACAGCGCTTTTGGCATTGGTTGACGATCTTCGCCGAGAATTAGATCAGGGCCGCTCGGCCCTGTTGATTCTATTAGATCTGTCAGCGGTGTTTGATACCGTTGATCATGAGATGTTGGTGATGCCCCTGCGAGACCGTGAAGGGGTGGGTGGTATGGTTCTTTACTGGTTCCACTCCTTCCTGGCTGAAAGAACTCAGTGAGTGGTACTCAGTGATTATTTTTCATCACACCGAGACCTCTCGTGTGGAGTCCCTCAGGGTTCTGTTTTGCCCCCGCTCCTGTTCAACGTGTATATGTAACCACTTGGCGAGGTGGTCAGGAGGTTTGGCATGCAGTGTCATCAATATGCTGATGACGTCCAGCTTTACCTCTCCTTTTCATCAGACCCAGCAGGCTAAGTGCAGCTGTGGGGGATTGGATGAGGGTAAACTGACTGAGGCTGAATCCCAACAAGATGTAGGTGATGCTGGTGGGTAAGGCAGCGGGGGTAACAGCCCCCATCATTGATTGGGTCTGCCCTCTGCTGGTTCCCCAGGTGCGGAGTCTGGGGGTACTCCTTAATTCACAATTCTGCTTGGATGCTCAGGTGGAGGTGGGGGCAAGGAGTGCCTTCCACCAATTACATCTGGTGCATCAGCTTCGGCTGTATGTTTCGGACTCTGACCTGGGCACCGTCATTCATGCCTTCATCACCTCTAGACTTGACTACTGTAATGCACTCTACATGGGACTACCTTTGGTGACAGTACGGAGACTGCAGCTGGTGCAGAACGTGGCGGCCCACCTCCTGGTGAGATTGGGCCATCAGGAACATATTACATTGGTTCTTTGATTTCTGCACTGGCTGCCTGTAGTCTTCCAGGCCCAATTCAAGGTATTGGTGCTTACCTATAAAGCCCTAAACAGCCTTGGCCCAACCTATTTGTGGGACCACCTCACCCTCCAGACTCTGGATCAGCCCCTGCGGTCATTGGGGAGTGCTCTCCTGGAGGTCCCCCAAGTCTTCCGGGGGACCTTAATTGGGAGGCCACAACTGGGAGGACTTTCTCGGTGGCCACTCCTCAGCTGTGGAACTCCCTGCCGTGGAGGCCCATTTAGCCCCGGATCTCCCCTCGTTTCAACATTGTTGCAAGACATGGCTGTTCCGTCTGGCTTTTGTGGGGGGAGGATGGGCAGAGGGGAGCGAATGGAGTTAGGGTGGGGGATGTTTAGGGATTTTTTTATCCCTCCCTTTGTTGTGTATTTTACAGTTGTTTTAATGGTTTTGATATTTGATGTTGTAAGTCACCCAGAGCTGCCTGTGGCAGGATGGGCGGGTTAAAAATATCTTAAATAAAAATAAATAAATAAATAAATAAATATTCCCTGGTAGGCTCTGTTTGATTCTTATCAAAATGAATCATCCAAATTCAGATTATTCATATTGATCTGAACTCTAGCTTCCCACTCCTAGTCCATATGGGACAGGATGGCTGTATGCCTACCACACAGCAGGATCAGGACCCTGTGAAGAGCTGCCATAAAATAGCTGATGGAGGGGCCCGTAGGTAAGCCCTCACCCAGCCAAGGTGTGCACAACAAACAGCTGATCGGGTGTACTCTACCAGGCCCCCCCATCAGCTGTTTGACAGCTGAGGTGAGGGAAGCACTCTGGGCTCGATCCTCCAACCTCACAGGGGGGCTGGACAGAGCCCAAATAGACAAGAGGGAGACTGTTAGCCCAGCTTACCCTGGGTGGCCTGGAGTTCGTCTAGGCTGCATTGCTGACCACTGCTGGCCCATGTGTCTCATAGCAGTTAGCCACCTATACCAAGGTCATAGTGAGTGAATATCTGGTGACCTACCATACAAGCAGATGACTCCCAGTCTACTACAGGCTAACACAGACCACTCTTTCATTTGTCTTATCATGGGGCCCAACTTAGAGCTCAAGGTCCGATATTTACAAAATTCCACCAAACGCAGTTCTGTTGGGCATTACTGGCTTCTAGGAGGATGGTTCCTGCTTGCCAATCTATAGAGAGGCACTGAGTATCAGTAGATGATCTGGATTTCAATGGGATTTGAAGGTTAGATTGTAATTACAACTCGTCAAACAATGAACCACTGAACCACCAATGAATTTCTTTCCTTCCTTTCTTTTGCTTCTCCACAATTAAGTTGTACCTTAAAAGGTTTGGTCAAGAAACGTTTCACTTCTTATATTTTGTCAAAAACCACAACATATTAATCAATTTTAGTGCTAACCATCTAAGAAAAGACGATGATGATGGATGATAATGATTTGCACTTCTCTACTACTTTCCAGCTACTGAGCTCAACGTTATTTGCAAACATTAAATGTTTACGCCATATCTCTATGACTGTCAGTTTCCTTATTTACAGACTGGGGAAACTAAGTGGCCAAACCTAAACTCACACACATGTGCAGGTTGTACAAGGTTTGCATGCAGGTCACATTTCTCATGCAGCAGATGCTCATGGGTTACGCGAGCACAGTACACAGAGTTTAGGATCAGGCCCTTAAGTGTTATGGGTTAACTTATTTGCCCAAGTTCATATAGTGAGTCTGTGTAACAAGGGGAAATAAATGTTGATCACTTGACTCCT
The DNA here is from genome assembly GCA_003113815.1 of Sphenodon punctatus. Taxonomy (NCBI): domain Eukaryota; kingdom Metazoa; phylum Chordata; class Lepidosauria; order Sphenodontia; family Sphenodontidae; genus Sphenodon; species Sphenodon punctatus. The sequence goes on from QEPC01001360.1 coordinate 2,034,732, forward strand.
AATGCTATATTTCAGTGATAGAGCTTAATTAGTTAGTCCATTATTAAAAATAATTAAATTAGATTTTATTTTTATGTGACAGGTATTAGAAAATTATACAAGTGTGTCAGAACACTGAAGTCTGGTGGCCTCAACGACAACGAACTTCACCAGTGTAAACCCAATTAAAATGAACTTCTCATGGGTTATAATGGGTTTCTGCCAGCAGAATACTTTATGGATTGGAGCCATAATTTTTTCAAGATGTACAGCTGATAAAAACAAGATAAAATATCATTAATATTTAACATATTGATATTTAATAGTTACCATTCCATGCTGAAAACATTTTTAAATAAAAAGGTCTTCATACTTCTCTCGGAACAATCTACAATGATAGCAGTGTTCAGGTTTGGGCATTCTGCAATAATGAGGTCATGGAATACCTACTTTATTACAAAGTTAAGTTAATGTTCAACTAATAAAATATTATTTTCCCTCTTTAAAATGCCACAATGAGCAGTTTTAGACGTAGTTCTTTTCCCCCAGGAAGCTCGGGTTCTGCAAACTCCTGCACGGGGAGTTCAGACGATCCCCCCCCCTCACCAGAAGTCACCCGGGCACCGTTGCAAACAGTGGCACTGGTGTCTCCTTCATGTTTGGAAACTTGGTAAGTCTCTGATTAAGCTTTGAGCCTTTGTGATTGCAGAGAAAAGCTTTAAAACCTGTGTAAAATCTTACAATCAGAAGGCAAACAAAAAGGATCCAATATTAATTTTTAAATCATATTTTTTTATCTAGACGTACAATTTTAAGATGCTACAGGTTAGCAATACTGTGGGTTCTCAACTCCATTAGGCTCTTTTGACAATCCAAACCCAAACTGCCCAAAACAAAAAAATCTAAATTTCATACCCTCCAATATATGATGGAGAAAAATTGGTCCATTTTGTGTCACCTGTAATCTGTATAAATTTGCATGTGTTTATGAAAATTTGTAACACCCCACTAACTTTGAGACTTTATTAATGTCAATTTATTAATAATCAACTGTGAAAATTTAAGCAAAGAATGGCAGAAGAAAGCATGAAACAACATCCATTCTTCAACATTCATAGTTTTCATTTATTTAAGTTTCATGATTCAACTTTTCTGGTATCAAAGATTTAGAGCAACAGTGAGATATGAGATTTATCTATAACTTAACTAATTGTCATGAGGTCATGAAGACATCAGGAAACAGGAGGACTTTGGAGACTTAGGCATAAATGGAAAGCCCCAATATCGAGGCTTTCCAAATACAGCTTCAAAGAGAACGCACAAGACACGATTCCTATGGTGACTGGCTACTTCTGTTGCATCTAAAAGCACCCAGCATGGCTTTTGAGGAAGCGCTCCCTTCAAGCCAGTAAGTACAGTCAGTCATTTAAAAGCAGTCCAAGAGAGCTTCAAAGAACCTCAAACATAAAGGCAATAGACCAGTGGTGGTTTCCCCCACCCCCCAGGAAATTTGGGGCACTGCCCCCCTAGCACCATGGGTAACCCCCGCTGCGCCGTCTAGTAGTAAAAAAAAAA
>QEPC01001360.1:2064745-2084451 GCA_003113815.1 Sphenodon punctatus
TCTCTTCTGATTCGGCTTGTCGCAGGACTGGAAGCTAACTCGGTCCTCCCAGTTCTGCAAGTCTGAAGGAAGGCTTGTGTCCTGAAGGCTACACCTTCATAAGGCTGCAGGTGGCCAAGGAGGGCACAAAAAATCAAGGATTCGAGGTTTCAGAATAAAGGTAGGCAATGGCAACGTGATCTATTTTTTTCATGCTGGGTTACAGAACCAATGGGGTCTGGTTGGGGAAGTCAGGTTAAAGGTGGGTGATAGCAACCTGATTTTTTTATTAAGCAGCATGGATAGGACCCAGTGAAGGAAAGGCAGTGACGGGACATTAATATTAACCCACGGGCTACAAGAATTGGAGTTGTAGGCTACATAGCTCTTGGGTTAAGCCCTGTCCAGGGCCCAGCCAGCCTCAGTCTCTCCCATCCTGTTGTTATCCCAGAGAACCCCTGGCCACTTGGTCGAACAGAATTGTACCAAGTGGACGGGAGTTCCCTGGGTTAACATCGTGTCTGGAGGTCAGCTCCGGAACACCAGCCATTGGACCTCAACCAACTGTGGGACTGACCTCTCTACACAAAGCAGCACAGAATGCATTTGCAACATCACGACCCACCACTGCACCTCCAGACTCAGAAGGACTTCAGACTTCTGTGGTGTTTTGTCTGCTTCCCACAGAAGTCATGAAGTTCCCTACGTCTTGAGGCCTCAGAACACCAGCAGCCGTGGTACCTCTACTTTGGAGGGAGGTCAATAAGGGGGCAGAATTAAAAATTCTCTCTCAAATTCAAACAGCACAGTTCACTAAAATTTTCTTTTCCCCTCCAATTTCTCTGAGATCTTGTCAGATTCCACGCCTCGCATCACTCTCCCTGTGGACAGTGCAGAAAGTAGAAAAAGCCGGGCAGAACAGAAAGCTACAAACAACACAACAACAACGGAGTCCCCTTTCCCCTATTCCCCGCTGAAAACCCATCTTCCCCTTCCTCTTCTCATGAACCAAAGAAAACCCTTTCCCTTCTATTTCTTCTCTGTCCTGTCCTCTTCCATTTCATCTCTTCTGATTCAACTTGTTGCAGGACTGGGAGCTAACTCAGTCCTTCCAGTTCTCCAAGCCTGAAGGAAGGCTTGTATCCCAAAGCCTACACCTTCAGAAGACTTCAGGTGGCCAAGGAGGGCACGAAAATAGAGGATTTGAGGGTTCAGGATAAAGGTAGGCGATGGCAACGTGATCTATTTTGGGGGTCTGGTTGGTGGAGACACAGTGCATGGGACCATAGAAGGCTCTCTATCCCACCCCCCCAGTGGCAGGGTTTAACACAGCTGCAAGAGACCTGTTGTTCTCTTTCATTGCAGGTATTATCAGTTTTTTCTTCCATTGATTTCTATGGGAAAACTCGTCCATTGATTTCAATGGGAAAAAATCTGATACCGGTAAATCCAATAATCCAAGAAACAGTATCTGATATTTTCCCCCAAGTCCCACCCCTATGGCCAGAGCAGGCAGTGCCTGCTCCACCTCTGTTCCACCTGTTCTGGGTGGCCCACCTTTAAACAGATTGGCCACCTGGGAGTGAGATGGAGAAGAGACATGGGTGAAATCTATTTAAAAGCATCCACTGAGGCCTGCATGCTCTGATTGACAGTGACAGGATTCTTGGATTACTCATACTTCTCCTGGGTAAGCAAGTATATTTCTCCGTGTCCTTATAGGACCTTTTGGGGTTGCTCACAGCTCTTCTGAGAGCAATCCCACAACTCCTCACAGGGGTAATGTGCAGGCTCAGGGGTAAGAGTAGTCGACACTTATTCCCATCAGGACCCTCACATAGCCAGACTGTTCTTATCAGACTGTCTGCCATTACAAATTCTGGGGTAAGCAGGTCTCCTTATAGAGGGCAATGTACTTCTCTGTCTGTGGTCTTGTGAACTAGGAAACAGAATTTCCATACGCCCTTTCTTCTTTTCCTCCCCAAAACCTTCTGACACAGAGTTGAGAATGAGAGAGAAAATCTGGTCTCAAAATAGAGGAGCTCAAAATTTTTCATCCTCCAGCAGCAGGCTACCTCACTGCACTCTAGGAGTTGTAGTCCAGGGGCAGAATAGCTCTTGTAGCCCCAAAGGCCTAACTAAAACATTCCCCCAGCACAAAAGAAAAAGGGACAGGGGCCTTCATTCATAATCAACATGGACAGAAGAACTGGAGCCCATTGAAAGGAACAGTTAGTGGGAATATAAGAAATAAAATCAAGATTGTTCATGTATCAATTGTTTATGTATATTTCATTCTTTCTGATGTAGAACTTGAGTAGTTAAGTTTAGTTAATTTACTTCGGGGAGATAAAGGGCTGTGTTTTGACAGAAGCTGGCAGGCAGGCGCAACAAGACTTCTGTTCGGAGTCAGCAGTTTTGGGGTAGTATGAATCTTAGAAGCTATTTGTTTTAAACTTTTATTTTTCCTTTGTTCTCTAATATGAACTAATCATCTAGTTGACTTTTGATCAGCTTAACTTTGTCTGTGTTTTGTAAATACAATTTTGGTTTAGTTAAATGGGTGGTGTGAATATGAGCACTCATTTTCAAACTCAAGGCATTAGATGGCTCAGGTTCCGCCATGCTTAACAAAATCAAGTTCAAAGTTGTATCAATAAAGAACAACTCTCTCCTCTGGCTTCAGTTCCTTAATCCCAGAAGCTATTTAGAAGTGGCCTTGTTTTCAGTGCAATAAAAGCTCAATCCTCCACCATTCAAGTCAATGAGAGTCGAGTCACTGGCTTCAGTGAACGGAGAACTGTACCCTAAAAGTCCCTGGTGAAAATGCCCTCAGGTTGCTCACTGATACTATCCCTGACCCCAAATCCAACAATTCAGGTTCTGAGTTTCATGTCTCTGTAGCACATACCCACTGTTACACTATGTTTTCTTCCATAATACCATTATTCTAGAGCAGCAGACCTCAAACGTTTGCATGCATGACCCCATTTTGACACTTTAAAATATCCCATGACCACTGATGGCTTCTCCCCTCCCCCCAAAAAACAAACAAACATGCAGAAGACATCAAATATAATAATGATTGTAACCACATCCACAGATAACATGATCCCACTTGGAATTGCAACCCACTCTCTGTTCTAGGGAGATAGAGGGGTAGAACTTAACCAAAGCTGCATAGAATAGAAGCCACAGGCAGGGACTGCGTTTATTTCTATGTTCTGTACAGAGCCAGGTACATGACTGGAGCTATATAAATGTTTATAATAATAATAATAATAATAATCATGGAAAGGCAATCTCATTGTGTCTACCTATTTTACAACAAAGCAGAGCTCCCTAAACGGGGTTCATCCTCATTGCATAGCTGTTAGAGCTGGGGCTGTATACATACATGAAAGTTTCCAGACCACCAAAGTAGGAATCCCAAACAATATCATCCCCAACTTATGTAAGAAAATATATATATTAAATGATAAAGTGCTTGGCAGTTTCATAGATGCATAAACAATGTCAGAGGGGGCTACTAAAATCATCTAGTTAGATGACCTGTTACACACAGGCCACAAAACTTCCTTTAGTTATTTGTCCTTTCTCCATATTTATGATCATTGTATTGGTTAAGTTTGGATGAATGAAAGAACGTTGAAACTTCTGTTTGGCTAGTACAACTAAGTGCTAACACTATCAAATCTCACAAACAAAACAAACAAAACACAACACACACACACAAAAAACCTCCAGCCCTTAAAATGTAGCCAATATGCGTGTTACTGATAACAGGGATGAAAGGAAGTTGCACATATTTAATTTACAGCTCTCAAAATTACAGAGACATCATGAGTTCTAAAAAACCAAAAGTGCACAGATAATATTCTGCAGGTACCACTACAATCTTCTGTGTGGACTGCAACTGCTAAAAATGGAATGACTTTTCATACTAAGAAGTCTTGAGGGAGCTGTTGCACTTCAGAACCCAAACAGCAGATGTTACCCAATACAAGTACTTGTAAGTACCAACTGAAACACAACATGTAAAAGATAATGCAAGCACTTAGGCATTAAGAGATACATTTATGCTGTTTAACAGAAAGTATAGTACCCAAAGGTACTAACTGACACTGTGGACTATGTAATACATCAAACAGATGGGGAGGGAAACAAAAGACAACCTAAGCCTCTTGCAATTTACAGGATACAAGCATCAGAAGAACCCGCTAACTCTTTTCACTCCCACAACATAACAGCAAACAGAGTTTTCAAATTTGTTATAAAAAAAAATAAAAATAAAAGCAAACTCTAAACTGAGGCCAAGGCATGTCAAGGTATATTTCAGATCAAATTTTTTATATCCCTGAAAATTGCAGGTATTAAATGGAAAAACTGGCAGACCCCTAATGCTAGGGGTGAAGTGGTTCAATTATAATAATACAGTGATCCTCGCCAGAAGGGTCAAATTAGTGCGATGACATTCTACAAAGACTGCAAAACAAACTACAACTGCAGCTTTAAAAAGAAATAAGTCTTTTAGAGGGGGGGCAGAATACAGATCAGAAGAAAGGACAGAGGGGTAGTTTGCTTGTCATAGGAAGTGCATATTAAACCTACATAAAGAAGATACCTAGGAAAATCCAAGGTTTAAAAAATCTTTGTTTTGGAGAAAGCCCCCACCCTCAGATCAACAAGGACTAAGAAATTCAGAGCTAGAATCTCAGGTAATCTAAATGAACCCAAGTTCATTGATGTCAATGGAACTATGCCAATTTACACCAGTTGAAGACGTGGTCTTAAATATTTTCTTGTTAGATAAACCAAAACAGAGCATTATCAAGAATGGAGATGAGTTATGTATTCAAAACATTGCAAAGATATGGGGAAATAAGTCAGGAGAAACTGTTCTCACTTGGGAGGGGGATAGAAAAATCAGAAAGGCATTGCCAGACACTACCCACTCATTTGGGAAACAGACACTCTGAAAGTTGCTATGTCTCTCAGTCAGACCGCATTCTCACTGAGTAAAACGCGCAGCATTTGCCTCCGGGAAAAACTCTAGGAGGCAAATGCTGTGCATGCTTAGCCTGGTGGGGAGGCAAATCCACTTGGCTTTGCCTCCAAACATGCAGAGGTTACAGAGCATGATTATCCAGCTCTGTAACCTCCGCATGTTCTGGAGGCAAATGCTGCACAGGTTTAGCCTGATGGGAAAACCAACCCACACAACTTTACTTCCAAACCTGGATAATTGTGCTCCGTAACCTCTGCATGTTTGGAGGCAAAGCTGTGTGGTTTCGCTTTCCCACCAGATTAAACATGTGCAGCATTTCCCTCCAGGAGTTTTTCTCGGAGGCAAATGCTGCACTTTTTGCCGAGTGAGACTGCAGTCTTAATGACCCACTATGTGTTTGCTACCCAGTTGTTCCTTATTGGTCACATGGAACTCTTGTGAGCTGCCAATAAGGATCGTAAAAGCAGCTACAGGCAAAGTACAGGAAAAGGAGTGCTAGGGGTGGCAGGGATTACCTGAGAACAAGTGCAGCAGCAATGGTGGAGAGTCCCTAGGAGGGGCAGCAGCGCTAGGAACATCTTTGGAGGCGAGAGCATCATGAGAGAGAATACCAGAGTCCTCCCTCCCACCTCCCACTGTCATGACACCACTGCTGATGCACCTGCCTCCGCTGCCAGTTCCTCAGTAAGGCCACATGAGGCATTAACCCACTTTGGGCATCCTTACCCCACACATTAGCTCATGATGATCTTCAGGCCAGCGACCACCAGATGTTCACCCACTTCTGTCCTGGGGCAGTTAGTTGGCATCTACATGATGCATCTGCCAGGGTCTGACGTTTTTCACATTTGGGGTTAGGGTACACAATTATTGCCAATCCTAAATGGGGAGAAAAAATAATAATAATAATGCCCGAGTTAGGTTAAAAAACAACAGAACATGAGATTAGCACACAATTTGATTTGGGGTTGTATTTATAGGCATCCTGGTGTCTCCACTTTTAGGATGCAAGATTTAGGATGTACATTTTCTGACCTTTTTTCACAACTCTGAAGGGTAGAAACTAGGGATGGGACTTTCAGTATTGCCAAGAACTGAAAATAGCCAATAATGGTACTTTCAGTTCTTTCCGAAATTTCAGTTCTTTTTTGGTTTCAGCTCTATCAGTTCTTTTGCATTGATTTTTTAATTGGATTTTTAACATTGCAATTTTCGTCATTGACTTCAATGGGGAAAAATGTAATGTTAAAAAAACAACCGAGAGAACCGAAACCGATAGAACCAAAATTCATGAGAACCGGAACCGAAATAAACCGAAATCAACATTTTGCCCAGAGTCCCACCCCTAGTAGAAACTTAGTTGTGAGTATTTTTTTATAATATCTCGTGCAGCCCTATTTACTGAGTGTCCGAGGACTGTTCCCGAGTGTTCAGGTCAATCCAAGGACCCTCGGCAAATACTCAGAAATCCCAAGGGTGAAGACTGAAGAAAGGGTCAGAGGCAGCTGGGGGGAAGGAATGGGCAGGGAAGAGGGGATGAAGGCCTACCAGGGGCTGAGGAGTAGAGTACTCAAACTCCAGGGGGGCTCTGGCGACTTGTGGCTTCCTCCGGGCCGGGAAAGTTTTTAAAAAGAAAAATCGCCCACACAGGTGCCATCGTGGAAAGGTCTGAGCATGCTCAGAAGGGGCTATTCAGCCCCTGGAAACTACAGACCAGTAAACCTGACATTAGTACCAGGTAGACTGGTGGAGACCATTGTTAAAAACAGAATTACTGGGCATATTGACAAGCATGATCTGATGGGTAAAAAACAGCATGGCTTTACCAAAGGGAAGTCATGCCTCACTACTCTATTAGAATTTTGTGAAAATGTCAGCAAGCATGTGGATACGGATGATCTGGTTGATGTAGTATATTTGGATTTTCAAAAAGCATTTGATTAGGTCCCTCACCAGAGACTCTTGAGCAAACTAAGTAGTCACTGAATAAGATGAAGAGTTCTATCATAGATTGGTAGCTGGTTAAAAGCTAGGAAACAAAGGGTAGGAATAAATAGTCATTTTTAAAGTTAGAAAGAAGAAGTAGACAGTGGGGTGTCTTCGGGGTCAGTACTAGGACCAATACTGTTTAACATATTCTTGATGATCTGGGAAAAGGGGTAAAGAGTGAGGTGTCTAAATCTGTAAATTAATTACACCAAATTATTCAGCATAGTTAAGACTCAGGCAGACTGTGAGAAACTACAGAAGTATCTTGCATGACTATGGCCCTTATTACACGGGACTCTCCAACTCATGAACACGCAGAAATCTGCATGTTCATGAGTGGGAGAGGCCCGAATGAAGGAAGCGGCGCAGTCAGGCGCAGAGAGTGGGGGTGCGTGCGCACTCCCATCTAACATGCATCCACATGCATCCCCCACTCATCCCCAAGCACGGAGCAACCAGGGAAAATGGCAGTTCCGTCATGCATGGGGATGACTGAGGGGTGCATGGGGATGCAGCAGAAGTCGAAAAGACAAACCAAATGCTAGGCATTATTGCGAAAGGAATAGAAAATAATAGGGAAAGTATCATAATGCCACTGTATAAATCTTTGGAAGACCCCACCTTGAATATTGTGTGCAGTTCTATTATAATGTTTCTTGAGATGGGGCAATCAGAACTGGAACAGGTTCAGAGAAGGGCAAAAAGGATGACTGAAGGGATGGAATTAATTCCATAGGAGGAGAGGCTCAACAGGTTGGTGCTGTTCAGCCTGGAAGAAAAATGATTAAACAAAGATATGACAGAAGTTTATAAAACCTTGAGTGACATGGAGAAAATAAGTAGGGAACAGTTGTTTGCCCTTTCTCACAATAAAAGAACAGCACTTTCTGAAGTTAAATGGAAGCAAATTTAAAACAAACAAAAGGAAGAACTTCTTCACACAATGGACAATACACTTCTATAACTCATTGCCAGAGGAGCTTGTGAAAGTCAGCAGCATAACTAGCTTGAAACAGAAATTAGATACATTTTTCAAGAGGAAAGAGCCATAAACGCCTACTAGTTGGGGCTTAAACCCTGGCTACCAGTAATTGAGAGGGGTTAGCAGGTGATGGGTCACACCTCCATGACCTGTACATGTACTTCTCTTGAACTACTTGGGCTGACCACTCTTGGAGACAGGATGCTGGGCTAGATGAACCACTGGTCCGACCCGGTATGGCACTTCTTATGTTCAGATGTTCTCTTCTTATTCAAATAAGAAGGGAACAAGTAATGAAGGATCCAAGGTTGAATAAACCTTAGAATAAATGAGGGGAGAAATCCACCATTATTAATTTTTAAACACCCATTTTATAAGTCAGGGTGAAAACAGACATAACGCTTACTACGCTTTAACACTGCTTTAACATTTCTTATTCATGTCGCAGGGTTGTATTGGTGCCCTATACAGCCCTGAAACATGAATAAAAATGTTAAGGTGGTATTAAAGTGGTGTTAGCATCATGTCTGTTTTTGCTCTCAGTCTCATGATTTTGAAGGGAAGAAGGCCAGCAGAGTCACTAGTATTGAAAACTTGGACATGACAATCTTGGGTATTTTCAGAAGTGACACTAACACGCTTAGCTACACTTTACCACACTTAACCCCACCCTGGGGTCACAACCACTGTCACTTCTGTTCGGTGGCCACCAGATGTTCACCATGATTTGCCCAGAACTATGGTAGCAGTTACCGCTGGTTGTAATTTCAGAAAATTGTGGGGGACAGCCGGTGGTAAGCGCTACCATGGTTCAGGGCAAAGTGTGGTAAGGTGCACAGTCATGTCTGTTCTGGGTATCAGCCTACCCGGGGCGGGGCGGCAGCCGTTACTTTGGATTGAGCCTAAGCGTGATAGCGTCACTTCTGAAAATACCCCCTTTTTACTTTCTTTTCTTCTTTTTCCCAGTCTTGGACCTATAAGAATCATGAATGGTACCATACACCTACTGAATAGTTTTGAGGTAATGAGTGAAAATGACCCCTAGTCTAGAGAAACTGGTTCATAGGTTGAATGAGAACATTTGGGCCTAAGAACTTAAATGGATATAGTAAGGAGTCTTTATACTAGGGTGACTTTCCTCCTTCTAGATTGTTTTATGTGTAACACAGAGTCACATAAAAGCACTGCATGCCTTTATTACGAACAGTGCTCACCTGGGGCTAAAATATGGTAGGGGAAATGTGCTCTCTTCCCCTTTTAGCAAGCTTGGTTTTTTTCCCCCAACCAGCAGCAGTGAGAAATACATGTATGATATACTTATGTAAATCTTCCAAATATGAGACACGTTTTCAGACAGAGAGGGAATTCAGATAAATGGGCAGTGGATAAGGCTGTGCCTTTTTCTGTCCAGTAATTTCCTCCTATAAATAAATATGCAATGTTTACTGTAATTCAAAGCAACACAACAGTGAAGTATGAGAGAGTTTCCGGCAGCAGCAGACAGGATTCAGAATGAAAAATTTCAATGCCAGGCAAGAAAAATTCGCAATAATTTTCTATAATATAAGCTGACTTTTTTAGCACTTTTATTGCAGAAGCAATTCTAAATAACAGAGCTTGTCTTATAATAGCATTTCTATAATAATGGTGTTTTATAACAGAAGTGCTATTATTACAAAAATGGTATTATAATAGTAGTACTATTATAGTAGAATCTCTTCCATAACAGAAGTGCTAAATAAGCCCGTTTGTATTACAGAAAATGATTGCAAACTTCTTTCTTCCTGGGGATGTAAATCTCCTCTCTCTTCTGTCTAAAAAAATCCAGACTTTGGGGGGGATCTCAACAGTCTGGGAATCTTTGAAAGACAGATCCAAGTTACAGCTCAACAGGAGAAATTTCAGGCAAATCTCGGTGAATAATATATCTCACCATCATTTTTAAATTCTAGCTCAAATCCAAAATTAAAAATGGTTCAGTGCAAAAGTTAGGAGGACACGTCTCTGAGAATTGTAAAGAATTTTCAGTGCTGGAATAAAGCACTACAATCTCTGATGATTAAAAAATGTATCATTCAATAAGTTATAGTGTAAAAATGCTTTGGGTGAAATCTTATATTCACATCAACTATATTAATATAAATTTCACTCCTCATTCAATAAGATATATATTGCTTCAGTATGTACTTAGGAAGCATTCATCTAAAGAATTTAACTATATATATATGAAATGAATAAGCAAATTTAAGTTTATGAAACTCAACTTCTTTTTATTGACCTTATCTTGTAATATTCCTGTGCTGAGATTCTAGTGTCGTATAGAACACAGAAAGAATTTAAGTTCCAAAGCTAATGACCTTTTTAACATTAAAATAAAATTCTATATACTCCTAGGTTTATACAATCAGATTATACCATCCGGTTAGGATACAGTCCATGAAACAGTAAAGTAGGAAAATTCAATAAACTCATATCCTCTGCAGGCATTTTTACATTTTTTAGACTGTCATGAAAGGGTTAGATGTGTGTTTGTATGAAATGAACTTATTTTATTATTGATTTCAGGCAAGAGAGAGTTTTGTTGGATATTTTTTTTTAAAAAACAGCCTACATTGCTACAGTGAATAGCTTTCTGTACAGCAATAGTCAGAGCTAATAATCACAAATGAAAGCTATCAAGAGCTTATCTTTTAGAGTTCTAAAACTAACATAGGTGTTACATACAGAGATCAGAAATTGAATTCTAAAATGTATATTTATTTAAAAAATCATTCTGAAGTATAAAAAAATAAATGTTTAATAGTCTCTAGATTACTAAAGCATATATTCTAATAATGTCTATGACTGCAATGCTCATGCTACCTACTCTGGAGTAGGGATTTGAGGATAGCAAATTAGGTGTATTCTAATAAAATTAATTATATTCATTTAGAGAGACAGACAGACAGACCGACCGACACTAACTGGACATCAAATTCTAAGCAATCGTCCAGTAGTTCTTTTCTGGACATGCCCCCTTGGACTTCCAGCCTCTGGTTCGCCTCCTGCAGGCAGACCTCTCTCTTGGCTCCTGACCAGCCAGCTTTGTTGCCAGCACACCCCCAGGAATGAGACACAGAGACATACGGTGGGATTAAATGGCTGCACTCTTTAATCAAACAGAGCAAGAACATTGGTGAGATTACTACTAAGCAATCATGGGTCCAGTATTTTATATTAAGAACATATCTAACTCTTAAACAGGTGTCTGGCCTGGATATGCCCTCCAATGCCAGCACCAAATCACTCTTAGCAAACCTCCCTGGCCAATGCCGAAGAGAAAACGCCCGTATGGGCACGAGTAAGGAGAATGGTGTCATTAAGGGCCATGCTTGCCCTTACCCTGCACTTGACACCCCTCCCAAGGGAACGATTATGTTGTTAGCCATGTCATGCTTATTGCCAGATATCGCGCCCCTCCCCCCCCCACCCCCAATCTCTTATGGAGATGACTCTTTAGTCTATCCTCAAACTACCTAACAAAATGCCTATTAACCATACTGGACTCCCGCAAGAGTGAGACATAATAAATGTCATAAAATCAATTCACACAGGCCAAATAGTTGCCCTAGCAAATGTCAAATTATTAAGTATGTCCAAATAAACATAGCCAAATTAAAGTTAAACTATTTTATATTTGCTGCCAATCTTGTTTGTATCCTGTTAGCCAAATTAAGTGTCCAATTACCAAGTGCTTAAACTAATTTAACCTATTCTAACACTGCGAAGGAGGCAAAACAATCAAGCATCTCATAATGGTTGAGGTGCTCCTCAAAATTCCTTCTTGGTCCCCTAACGGCAACCAGTTAAACCCGCAGTATTACAGGGACAGGTGGGTGGGTGCTGACTGTTCGGGGAGCAGGCACGAGTGCTGTGTCTGGCGAGCCAAACCTGCACGGTTGGCAACATTCTCCTCCCCCTCCTAATAAAGGGGAGGGGCTGCCCCCACGCTGTCCAATCCTGTGCTGTGAGACCCAGCACCTGATGCCGGGGCACCCTATCTCTAGGTCCCCAGGCCGAACATCCGGAGCTTCCAGAACCCATGACCTCCTCTGCACCCATTTCCCGAAGCGGGGCGCAGCAACTAGGGAAGGATGGGCGAACAGAACTGAGTTCAGAAATTCAGTTCAGTTCAGAAATTCGGTTTGGAAGTTCGGTTCGGTCGACCGAACTATTCAAGTTCAGTCCGAACTCCGAACTTCTGAACAAAGTTCGGAAATTCAAACCCCATTGAACTAAATGGAATATTATCTTTTAGGGATGGGCGAACAGAGCCGAATTCGGAAATTCAGTTTGTTTCGGTTCGAAAATCGAGTTCAGTTCAGAAGTTCAGTTCGGTCAACCAAACTGGCCGAGTTCGGTCTGAACTCCGAACTTCCGAACCACGTTCGCCCATCCCTAGCAGCAACCTCCCCGCACTTCCATTTCAGTGGTGGAGGGCCCTTGGTGCAAGGCTGACACTTACTGCAGCCTCAATAATCCCTGTGGCCTGGAGTCTTCTCCCTGATAGTCTAATCTCCTAAACATATAGCTAGGTCTTTTATACTAAGGCTTGCCTCAGCTGCACTTGCAATTTCCTGCCATGCTCGCTGGGGCCAATCAGCCATTCCCCAGCTGGCTTTCTAGACATTTAGCTTCTTAAAGGTACAAATGCCTGCCATGCCATGGTTAGCTGACTCCCCACTGGGTTGCAACCTACAAGGACTTACAATTGCAGCTGCTTAGGGCCATCTGTTACAAAAACCCTGCAACAGAATCAGCCTAAGTAGGATTCCATTCAAATGGGTCCAGTTGCAGGATTTGGTCCTACATAACAAAATCATTGTGATGTTTATTTTCATATAGTTTACTGGATTCTGTTTAATAGATTGTTTTTATCCTTCTGGTTCATTTGTGGCATGGTCCCTACTCTGCTCCAGTTTATAGCTATAGAAGTACTCAATAAAAGAGGCACATATTTCTGTTGAGCATGAACTTGCTCAAAGTTTCATACTCAAGCAAAGACCATCATTGGCTTTTATGGCACCATGCCTTTCTAAATCTTCCTGATTCTTTCCTTTCCCCCATAGGATTCTGGCTTGAACATCCTGCTATATTTTCTTTATCCCTGACGACTTTGCTCATTTCTCACAGATTAATTTTCCAAGTTTCCAACAAATCTTTCTTATTGGTTTGTCATCAAGTCACATTAACAAAATCCAGCTTTTAAAAACAAATGAACAAAAAAAAACCCACCTCTCTACCCTCTCATTTCTTGATTATAATTGAGACAAAGATCATTCTTCTAGTTATTGTGGCTTAATCTTGGACTCCTCCTCTGTACACACCTGGCCTGTCCCTGAATTTTTCTGTTCTTTAATACACAATATATTGAAAACTTCTCTCTTCCATTCTGTCTTGATGCAAAAACCAATTGTCCACAAAGCACCCCTCCCTTCCTTTTCTGACACCTGCTTAGAATGCAACACCTGACCCCTTCTTCTGCAGGTAGACATTGAAGGGAGGGCCCTGAAGGGTGGCAGCTGAAGTATGACACCAAAGGGCATTGGCCATTGGTGCGTCATTAGTGGCTGGCATGGTCATAGCCCCTAAGGACTGGGCTAAAGATCTGTGGTTTCTAATAGCAGATATTTGTGTTTTATCCCTCTTTCCTGGTTTTTCCCCCACCAGGGGCTAGTGGGCCATCTTTGGTGAGTGGTGTTTATGTGTTTTTAGACGAGACAGTACCACGCAAGTCCACCCAGTGGACAAGTGTGGTATCGCCAATTTAAATGTGGTGCTGGGTGAGTGCGTGCTCTTACGACCCATGCACCTCCACCCATCTCCCTGCATGGAGCAACTGGGAAAAATCCAGGTTGCTCCGTACAGGGGCTTGAGTGGCCAGTGAGTGAATGAGGACACAAACTGAGCGCACACCCATCTGCCACCATCTAAACCCTCCCACACCCACCAAAATTGCATGTGCACTCCACTGAGTGCACATGGACCCACCCCTTCACTCCCCTCACAATGTCTGTCTAAAAACTGTGTGTTATGGCTAGGGGGCAGTGAGAGGGCCTTCTTTTGCTGAATGTGTGGTGAGTGAGTGGCTGTCTGGGACAGGTGGACAGTGAGTGCCCTCCCAGCCCCTGTGTTTGTGTTCTGCCAGGTGGCTCTTCCAGAGGGGAGGGTGAGAATCTTCTACCTGGGCAGCCATTGTCATTATTGTCTGTTTGTTTTTCTTTTGCTGGTGTTGTTGTGTGTGAATAAAAGATGGTCCCACAAGAAGGGAGGATGTCCAAAGTGGATGAAGTAATCAAGAAAGCTAATTTTAGGATACCCATTAGGATGACTAGTGGGAGGTGGGGCTGGGGGTGGGGTGGAAGATCCATAGAGATTGAGGAATGTGTCCCATTTTAGATGTGGAGCCAACTGGGAGTTCTTCGAAAGGCAAAGGGGGAATGAGCAAGTTGGATTCCTCCTGCATGAGGAAGTGGATGGCTAATGCCAGGTCGGTAGTGGATAAATGTATAGTAATAATAATAATTTTTATATAACCTCCCCCCCCCCCCCCATCATGGCACTCAAGAGTGCTTTACGTAGATAGGCTTGACTGAGAGAATAATGTGACTAGCCCAAGGTCACTCAGTGAGTTTCTGGCTAAAGTGAGACTAGAATCGGGGTCTCCCCCTACCTCCTCATTCAAGTACTGTGAACTTAGCCATTACATCACACTTGCCAACACTTTGTGATTCCATTGCACAGTGTCAGCCGTACCTTGCATGTATCACTGAGACTTGGCTGGATGATACCGCAGGCCCTATTTTGGTCCAGCTAGTCCCGCCAGGTTTCTCTGTGATCTACCAGCCTCATGCAGAACGAAGAAGTGGGAGGTGGCTTTGATTTTTTTCATCCTGCCTACAATGCATGAGGTGGTCCACGCCAGAGGCGGGGACATTCAAGTGCCTGGCCATGTCCTGTGCCACTGGGGCAGGATCAATATTTATGGTCCTGCTGGTATATAGACCACCACCCCAGGTAATGTGAGGGGATTTGGGGCTGAATTCCTGGAGTTGGTTTCATGTCTCAGGATGCTTGTCCTAAGGGACTTTAATGAGTATGGCAGTGGCAGCTCTGGTGGTCCAACTTCTGAGTTCCTGAATGTGATGGCATCTCTGGGTTTTACAGGTACACACAGTGTCGGTTGGGCGCTCAACCTCATTTTCAGGCTGGGCTTTCTGGTGTTGAATGTTTGCATCACCCCTGTTGGGTGGTCTAACCATCACCTCCTGTTTTTTAGTGCAGGCACTGCCCTACCTGACTGATAGCACCATAGTAGATCAACTGTTGTACAGCCACAGAGATTGCTGAATCCGGTGGATTTCAGCAACCTCATTGTTAGTGCTGGTGTTAATACATCTGCCAGGGGGTTAACAGGCTCACTAACAGCTATTTTCAACTGTTAGAAGGGGTCCTCAATTCCCTGGCTCCTCACTGGACACTGGTTGACTCAAAAGTCCATAGACTGCTGTGGTACAACAGCGATCTGGTGGACTTACAGAGTGCACCAGACTCCATGTAGATTGGAGAGGAGATGCTTAAAGGGCTGCCTGGAGGCCGATCTTCAGCTGTACAAAGAGTTTATGCAGACATACAGAAGGGCTGCTACTGAGGCTAAGCGCATAGTTCTTGGGCATAGATACTGCAGGGAACAGATCAGCACAACTTTTTCCGGTGGTGTGAATTCAGGCTGTCTCAGGCTATCTACAGTTTCTTCAAAAGGGCACTCAAAGGAATTTTCTACATTCTTTGCTGAGAAGATAGAGGGATTCTGGGCAGGACTCGTTGGGTCTTTTAATGTGGCGAGTCGCAGAATCCCTAAGGACTATGTCCCCCTGGTTGACCTCAATGTGGTTTATGACAAGAAAGTCAGTGTGCTGTTGGGATCACTGAGACCCACCACATGCACCTCTGACCCATGCCTATCTTGGTGGTTGAAGGCAAGCACTGAGGCAGTGGTACCTTTTTTGGCAGACATTGTTAATGCCTCCTTTAAGGAAGGGAGGGTGACTGTTAGGATTGTCATCCCTAGAGCCCTTCCTGCAGCCCAGCCTTCCTCAGTGGGGTGCCTGACACGTCTACGTGCTACCCCGGCTCACAAAAAGCAGGCTCCTCTCCACAGGGGCACAAAAGGGTTATTCCCTAGTCAGTGGGATGCAGAACACACACCCTGGCCTACATAGGAGCTCAGATGCTGCCCTTCTGTGCTGGTTATCTGCCTCTCTGAAGGCAGATGACCTGCTGTAATTGGTCACTTGCTTCCAGCAAGTTCCTTCCTGCCTGGTTACCTTCATCTCTACTCCCCTTGCCCGTGAGTGTATCTTTGCCTGCTTGTTGACCAGTTTTGTCTCCACTCCTTCTGTCTGCCAGCCCCTCTGTTGTAATTCCTGGTTAGTGTGTTAAGTTCCCTTTCCCAGTGACCATCTCCTACCTCTGTTCCAGTGCTCTGGGCTCTCCCTTCCCTTTCCCTCACTCCCTCATGCTGACCCTACATCAGGGCTCCCCCCCCCCACTATTTCCCCCGTTCCCTTCTCCCTTCTGTGTGCCTCAGGCAGTCCAGTAACATACGTATCCTGTGATGAAAAGGGCTTGTGCCTCGGCTTAGGCTGTTCAACCCTAACAAATCTGAGGAGATAATTTACCACTAGCTGCGGCTTGCCTGGGGTTACACAACTCCTTTTTTCATGACTCTAGCTCCCCCTGCTGGCCAGCGGTGCTTATTATCCCTGCTGGTCTGACAGTGACGGCCACCCTCAAATATGCAGAGGTCTGCCCTCTCCTCAAGAAACAGTTTCTTGATGTTGGAGTGCTTACCCATTCTCCAATCTGCCTTTCTTAGGGAAGGTGATTGAGAAGGCGGTGACTGTGCAGCTATGGAGACACCTGAACTTTAACAATATTTTGGGGAAATTCCAATTGAGGTTCAGACCTTGTCACAGGGTACAGACCACACGTGTCAGGATGATGAATGATCTCTGCTGAGGATTTTAGATTGAGGACAACTGGCCATTCTGGTCATGTAGCATTTGATACAACTGACCATTGGTTGCTGCTTCAGTGGTTGAGGGACTTTGTTGGTGTGACAGAAGCTGCCCCTCAGTGGTTTCAGTCATACCTGGAAGGGAGGAGTCAATCAGTGGTGATGTATCAATATGCACCATCTCTGAGGGGACTGAATTGCAGTATCCCTCAAGGTTCTATTCTTTCACCCATATTTATTTATGGGCTACCCCTTTTGCAAAAGCAACATGTTGTTCAACATGTACATGCAACACTTTAGGGATGCCGTGATCAAGCACAGAACCGAGTATTATCCGTCTGCACAACAGTATATCTCTTGCCCTGTGAGCCCTGTCAACTCAGCCTCTGCCTTGGAGGACATATGCCTGAATGACATAGCTGCCTGGATGCATTGGAGCTACTTCATGCTCAATCTGGGGAAAACTGAGGTGATGTTGGTAGAATGGGGCAGCTGATATGAGGATGCCCTTGCTTCACTCAGGGCCCTGAATGTGGATGGGGTTCTGGTGGAGGTAGTGGACCAGGTAAAGAACATGGGCGTCATTTTTACCACGCTCTGTTCATGACAGCCCAGGTGTCAGATGTGGTTCAGAAATGCTTTTTTCAACTATGTAATTTGCATAAGTTATGCCCTTACTTATCTCAGGCTGACCTTAGGAATTAGACCCTAAGTCAGCAAAAGACCCTAAGTCAGCAAACGACCCAAAGTCAGCAAATGTAGGTGGGGAAAATTCCCCAAATTTGATTATAATCAAATCTTCATCATTCCATGACAAACACCCTAACCTAGAAGTCAAATCGCCTAACCTGGAATTCAAAAACCTAGCTGATGGAAATTCAACTTTGAGTGCTTCTAAATAAGAAACCAAAGATTCCCAAACACAAGAATTGCCACAATTGGAAGAATAAGGGGGAATGTATACCTTAATAATAACCCAAGCATCACCATGACAGGTTGTGAATCTAACTGAAAGACAACTGTCTGCAAGAGATGAAACCTGTTCCATCTCTTGGATGGAACAGGTTGATTCAACAGAAAAAGTTGAATCATTAACTACAAGGGTTAATAATCCTCCATGCAGTCATGCCCCAACTGATGAAACGGTGACACCAATATTAGAGCACAAGTAGCCTTTTAGAAAGAAAGGCTCAGTTTGCCATGTCACTTGTAACATAATATATTTAGTGAGCAGGCGGGTGCAGGCTAGAAAAATAGCAAAATAAATAAATAGATTCTGAGACAGAAATGAGCACACCACTGATCCTTGCAAATTATCACCATTTAGTCACTGATCAGTCAAGTCCTCCATTTCTATTCTAAAGAGTCATAACAGACAACACCCTAACACCAGAGACCGAATACTTAAGGACATAAGTTTCAGATATCCCATCCAGGTTGTTCCTACCAGGGGTGCCTCTAGATTTTGAAAATAATTCTTGCCTGTTGTCACTCCCAGGATTTCAATTGTTTATATCCAAAATATTCATATGTACCAGAACTGCAACAGCATTCTGTCTCTTTCCTAACATCCTTCAGGAATGTATCTCCAGTCTTCTTAGAATTAGAACCCTTCACTAGGTTTGCCATACTTTGTACATCACTCTCATGAATATCAAGATGAACAAGATCTTGAACTGTGTCTATGTAAGGGAATGCTCTATCCCCCCAGACACTCATCTGGCCTATGTGTTACCTGGCTGTGACCTAGCTGTTCCTTCACATGAACTCTTTTCCTAAATCTGCAAACAACATAGTCCCAATATGCTAACAGCCAATTCATATCCCAGATTTTCTTAAAATATAATTCATCCCTAAATATGAGAAAGACCTGGATCTTAGCTCTAAATGAAGCAGGCTGATACACTCTAAGAATCTGATTACTGGGTTGTAAGTAGAAAACTGTTCATTCTAATAAGTCTTATACAAATCATTTTTTAAAAGCCTGAGATTCATATCTCCTTCCCCGCACATTATGGAAGACCAAAACATCTTTCAAAGCAAATTTGCCAGCATGAGTATCAGAAGAAAGTACTTTAGGAGCTGGAAGTGACCTAGGTACTTGGTCCTCAGGAATTAGATAGTTATTCATACACTCTACCACTACAGGTTTCTTCACTGTCACTGAGGATTCACTAAATCTTAGTGAGAACCCTCTTGATATGAGTGACCAGGGTCTCTATTATGGCATTACTAAATTTCAGATCAGCTGACCATGCCTCAAAATAATTTTGTATCCTACCACACTCCCCATAAAACAGTGAGCATCACTTTGAAATCCAGCATTGAGTTTTTAATCTCAATTATATCCTGCAAGATTAGCTCTACTGAGCTCTTTAAAACAGAACAATGCTGACAAGGTAACCGAGAAGGAAACTCATAACAACATAAGTAGTGCCATACTGAGCCAGACCAATCATCCATCAAGTCCAGCATTCCATCCTCCGACAGTGGCCAAACTTGATCACATGGGAGAAGAACCAACAGTCACAATGGGCAATCAATTTCCCGTTGTTCACTCCCGTTGTTCAGCTCCTGACAGTAAGAAGTTCATCCCGTAAACTACTTGGCTAATAGCCATTAATGGACCTACTGTCCAAGAACTTATCAAGTCCTTTTTTAAACCCAGCTATACTACTGGCCTTGACAAC
>QEPC01001360.1:2087071-2117321 GCA_003113815.1 Sphenodon punctatus
CATGTTGTAGGGCTGCATAGGGTACCAATACAGCCCTGCAACATGCATAAATAACCACCAATGGTGGTTAGCGTCATGTCTGTTTTCACCCGTAATTTAGGGACCTAATTTTCATTGTAAAAATTATAAATATATCAGCATTAGAAATGTGTTCTGTCCTTTTGAGTATCACTTTGGGCCTTTTCACATAAGACACTCTCCACCCACCGTCCACCCACTATACATATTACAGGCCACCCATAGGGCAACACTGCAGCATGTATAGTGGGTGGGTGGCGCCAGTGGGAGTGTCTTGTGTGAAAAGGCCCTTTTAAAATTATTATTATTATTATTTATTTAAAATGTATATCCCGCCCCTCCTTCCCTCAGGGCAGTCCGGGGCAGCGAACAACATTCAATAAAAACAATATAAAAATTTTAAAAACAATTTAAAATACAATATGTGGGAAAACCCTATCCCTCGCCAAAAGCCTGACAGAAAAGCCAAGTCTTACATATACGCCGAACCAGCAGGAGAGTGGGAGCCAACCGAGCCTCCTCCAGGAGCGAATTCCACAGCACAGGGGCAGCCACCGAAAAAGATCTAACATTGGTGGCCGAACCAGCAGGAGAGTGGGAGCCAACCGAGCCTCCTCCAGGAGCGAATTCCACAGCACAGGGGCAGCCACCGAAAAAGATCTAACATTGGAGGCCACACACCTCACCCAGGAAACCTCCAAAAAGGCTCCCATGGACGATCTCAAGGGTCACACGGGCACATGGGGAGTGAGGCGGTCTGCAGATAAGCAGGGCCCAGGCTGTGAAGGGCTTTAAAGGTTAAAACCAGCACCTTGAACCTGGCCCGGTAGTTTATAGGCAGCCAGTGCAGAGCCCAGGAGCATTGGTGTCATGTGCTCCCCGCGACCCGCCCCCGTAAGGAGACGGGCCGCAGAATTCTGCACCAGCTGCAGCCTCTGGACCAGCTTCTCAGGCAGCCCCACGTAGAGCATGTTACAGTAATCCAGCCTGGAGGTGATGAAGGCATGGATGACAGTGGTGAGGTCGGAGTCTGAGAGATACGACCAAAGCCACCGGACAAGATGTAACTGCCGAAATACACTCCCCACCACGGCCACAACCTGAGATTCCAGGCTGAGCTGCGAATCGAGGAGCACACCCAGACTCTGCACTTGAGAGACCTTGGGAGGGCGAACCCCCCCAACAAGAGGAGATTCAACCACCCCCATGTCCCCCAAGCCCTCACCCACCAACATCACCTCCATCTTGTCAGGATTCAATTGCAGATGGCTCGACCTAATCCAAGCCCCCACAGCTGACAGGCACTGGGAAAATAAGGAGACTGCATGACCTGGGTAGATGGAAAAGGAGAGGTAGAGCTGAGTGTCATCAGCGTACTGATGACACTGCATGCCTATAGATGTTAAACAAGAGGGGGGACAGAATGGCGCCCTGCGGGACTCCAGACATGAGGTCCTGGGGGGAAGACGTACACTCCCCCAAGACCACCCGGTGAGTTCTCCTGGCCAGGAACGAACGAAACCAGTCCAAGACCGTTCTGCCAATTCCAGCACAGTCCCGCAGGCGAGTCACCAACATCTCATGATCAACTGTGTCGAACGTAGCCGAAAGGTACACCTTTGTTGTAGGGTGTTGTATCCGTATCTTTACAGATTCTTAAAGTAAAACTTCTGTCAAGTAGTTAAGCTACAAATGCAAACAATCTTAACCCCAGGTGCACATGTCTTACAAAAACTCACAAGGTATTCAGTCTCCAGTGTTGTCCTTTTAGGACATTGTCACCTGCACACAGGTACATAATATCCAAAAGGCAAGTAGGGGTATTTTCAGACGTGACGGGGCAGATATTGGCCCTGTTATGGAATCACCCATTGATCCCCCACCGGGATCAAACTGGCCGTCAAACAAACATGGCAGCTGATTCCGGCGTGGAATCGGGGGAGGGGCCACATGGCTCAACATGTGGCCGCACAGCCCCCCAACCCCCCCCACGCACCCCCGGCCGCCTGCCCTCTGGGAGATGGGCGGGCACTGCGGCCAATGCGACTCCAGCACCCACCAGCCCCCCTGGAGCATTGAGCATGACCCGGAATCTCGCCGCTGACTCCGGGTTGTGGTCAGGGGACAGACGAGATGGTCCCCTTGATCATGGGGGGGGGAATTACTTTCACACGCAGGGTATTTTCAGATGTTACGAGATCACGGTGAATCACGGTGAATACCCACATGGTGATCGTGGTCCCATAACGTCTGTTGGGGGGAATGGAAGCTCTCCGCCAGATGTTCCCCCCATGAATCACGGGGGGGGGAGGGCGGAATCACATTCAACACGCAAACGGAGGTCCTGGCCGGACCATCTCCGTTTGCATGTTGAATGTGATTCCCCAGGGGGGCGCATTGGCCACAGCGCCCGCCTGTCTCCCAGAGGGCGGGTGGCTGGGGAAGCGTGGGGGGGCGGGGCTGTGCGGCCGCACGTTGAGCCGCGCGGCTCCTTCCCCTGCCCCAATTCCCCACCGGGATGAGCCAGCACGTCTGTTTGATGGCTGTTTTGATCCCGGCGGAGGATCAATGGGAGATTCCATGACGGGGCCAATACTGGTCCCGTCATGTCTGAAAATACACGCAAACGGAGATGGTCCAGCCAGGACCTCCGTTTGCGTGTTGAATGTAATTCCCCCCCATGATTCACGGGGGTGAACATCTGGTGGGGATCTTCCATTCCCCCCAACAGACGTTATGGGACCACGATCACCATGTGGGTATTCACCGTGGTTCACCGTGATCTCGTAACATCTGAAAATACCCTAGGTTACCATTAACTATTTTTTATTTGTGACAAAAAGGCCCTGGGGTAGAAACATATGCCTATTCATTTTACCATGGTGTAGATTTATACCCCAGCCTTGGGTAGAAATCTACCCCATCACATTTTACGTTAGTTTACACACTCAAGCATTTTAAGTGCCAAAGGACTGGGGTAAAAATTTACCCCATGACCCATGCAATGTTGCATTTTTTAAGGCATAGGATGAGGGTTAACATGGGCAGCTGAATGCTAAAGGTGTTACATCTGCACAAGACCCATTCATTTCCATGAGGCTTGTGCTGGCAAAGTGCTTTGAGGACTTGGCTGTTGGAGAATCAGTTGAAAAGATCTATTGTTGCCACATCCCAGAAAAAGACAAGGACACCTATCTAGAATTTAAAGGCCACACTCTTTATTCCAATTCCATTATTTGGATTATCTGGGGAGAGGCACTTCCCCTATCCTGGGTCCAGTAATTCAGGCTTAACAACAACTAAGAGTGGCCTGATGTCCACTCAGGTGCCAACCCCTTAACTAAACCTAAGATCTTAAGTCACTCTCCCATCAGCCATCTAGTTGGGTTAGGTCGGCATTAGTGTAGTCCTTTGTGAACTTGAATTACGTAAGGAGGCCAAAGCCCACTCAGAACCACCCCGTCCTCAAGTGCAGTCAACTTATTTGTTCCCTGACAAGTCAAGATTATGCGAATGGTTATGTTGAACATTATCCTTAGGATCCAAAACATATTTTTATCCAAAATATACTTTTAACTGTAGGCAGGAAAAAGCTCAAAATGTAAGCATTAATACAGAAAAACTGAACTATATTTTTTGCCTATTAAACGATTAACAGCTCTTAAAACTGTGTATATTGTAACTGACAATTTATTATTGTGTTGCTCAACAAGGTAAGGACAGCTAAGTCATATTTTCCCTAATAGAAACATAGAAGAGATAATTCATTGTTTATCAAATGTAGAAAACCCAATTTCAAGAAGAACGTGTTGTGTTTTTAGTAAGGGTATATGTAAAATCGAAAAAAAGAAAAGTAACAGCTTACAAACTTATGTAACTGAGTCCAATTAAGGTAAATCTCCAAATTAAGTATTTGATTTGAAATTATCAACTGCATTTTTGTGTGTTTGTAGTTTAGCTGATCATGAGTAGATGTTACGCAAACACAGAAGTAAATATTAGGACCAGGGCCCAAGCATCATTTATCTGGCTTCAGTAGAAACTTGTAACACAGGTCCCTCACCACAATCCCATCCCATACACACAATCTCATGAGTCATAAAAGAAAAAAAAAATCTATTTTATTACTGAAATGACATAAATAGACTAGTTCTTGAGAGAATATGTCACATAGAGAGGCACACATCCCTCTGTCTTTCAAATTACAAGTCCTAGTGTAGCAGGGTGCAGTCTGAAGGCACTGCGGGCCCTTTCAGAAGCTAGGGCTAGCTGGGGGACTGGGCTGGTGGGACTGCAGGGCTGAACATGAAGGAGAACAGCACTGCGCTAGAAGGCAGCTGAAGTAGGGCATGGCTGAGTCAGTCCTAAGGTTCAATTCCAGTCTGAGCATGCTCAGTTTGAATAGGCCTGACTGATCATGCACAAGGCCTATAAAACCTAGACAGGTGAGTTGTCTGCGGGTGGCTGTAGGAGGAGAATCTCCTGCAAGAGCTCTGTTGTTGTTGTTATTATTATTGTTGTTATTATAAACATTTATATAGCGCCAGTAGTATGACCTGGTGCTGTACAGAACATAGAAATAGATGTGGTCCCTGCCTGTGGCTTACGAGGCCCAAGCAGGTCTGGGATACAGACCAACTGTGGCTGGCCCAGAGACCCAGAAGATATTGTGAGCCTTGCCAGCCAGCAGGGAGTTGCCTGGTTGCAAGCCTATGAAGGACTATTGAGACCTGGAGGGAGTGTGTGTCTGGCTCTACAAAACCTGAGTAAAGACTGTGTGAGAGATTCCTGGCTACTAATACTGTGTAGAGACTGTATATGGTGGAGAGACTTAACCTGATAAGGAGAATAAAGGACATTTAAGCCTATTCCCTAAAGAGACAGTATCTGTGTGCTAATTCCCAACTAGACAGTGACCTGGTGGGGCCTGATCCTGTGTGACTGCCCCCTGCTACACCTAGAGTTTCCTGTACAAGCACTCTTTCTCTGTGTGTGTTCTGGAGGAGGGCCTGAGCCAGCAGCTCATTGCTCAGAATGTTTCTTCTTCTGCTCTGACACTGCTTCTGACTGGCTCCAGCAAATGCCACAAGTTCTTACAAGATCTGGACACCGAATAGATACATAGATAATATATAGATACAAGTTTGCATGAACATCCTCAAGCATTTACAATTTAGCCTCAATTTTTTTCTCATGGTAATTATTATTATTTATTGTTGTTATTATTTTATTATTACATTGGACTTTTATATCGCCCCTCTCACTGATCGCGTCTTGGGGTGGTTTACAACAAAGCAAAAATACAAAATATACAACAATATAACATCAATATTGAAAACATTATCAGTAGCCACAGGAATAAAACACAATTTCCCACCCCTCAATACCCCCCATCAATACATAATGTCAAAAAAGCCACAAAACTAGAACACAATTTCCCACGCCCGCAATACCATCCCACCATCTGTACTCCTCTCTCACAGAGATATTCCCCCTTGAGTTATTCCTCCCCTCTCTCACCAGGGTTGCAACAACTCCACCCTCCCAATTCCTGACCCCCCACCACGTGCTCTCACCAAGGGCAGAGACCTAAATCTAAAAACAGAACCCACTCTCACCCTTCAGAACCTAGACTGCTAATCAAACAATCATTCTACATACTACCCACCTTACCCCCACCCCCAATATCCATCCCTCCAAAAATAGCCAGGCCTTCAACATCCCATAAACTGCCAAGTAAAAGGCACAGGTCCTTGTCCCTACCCCCTAGAAGGAAATAGTGGGCAAGCCATCCCTACAAGTATACAAGTCCCAGTCAGGCATATTTCCAGCAAATATTTTTGCATAAGGCTTCTCATGGCTCCTCAGGGGCTCGCATAAGGGTCTCGCCCTTTCGCTCATGGTCCTTAGGCGCATGGCCTGTGGCAAGACCGCTGGGTGCTGGGCTTTAAATGCCCCTGGAAAGTCCCTTCCAGCAGTGCAGGGCTTGATTCCACCCCTCCTACAGGTGGAACAAGGGAGGGGGGTGATGGTCTTTGCTTTGGCAGGGCGGGGCTCCCACATTCACTGCCGGGGCGAGCGCATAACACTCCCAGCCCACCAAGAGTCCTCCCATCGCTGGCAGCCACTGTACAACAAGGCCGCCGGATGCTAGGCTTTAAAGAACCCTGGAGAGTCCCTTCCAGCAGTGCAGGGCTTGATTCCACCCCTCCTACAGGTGGAACAAGGGAGGGGGGTGATGGTCTTTGCTTTGGCAGGGCGGGGCTCCCACATTCATTGCCGGGGCGAGCGCATAGCACTTCCAGCCCCAAGAGTCCTCCCACCGCTGGCAGCCGCTGTACAACAAGGCCGCCGGATGCTAGGCTTTAAAGAACCCTGGAGAGTCCCTTCCAGCAGTGCAGGGCTTGGCTCCACCCCTCCCACAGGTGGAACAAGGGAGGGGGGTGATGGTCTTTGCTTTGGCAGGGCGGGGCTCCCACATTCATTGCCGGGGCGAGCGCATAGCACTTCCAGCCCCAAGAGTCCTCCCACCGCTGGCAGCCGCTGTACAACAAGGCCGCCGGATGCTAGGCTTTAAAGGACCCTGGAGAGTCCCTTCCAGCAGTGCAGGGTTTGACTCCTGCTCTGGCAGGGCGGGGCTCCCACACTCACTGCCGGGGCGAGCGCATAGCGCTCCCAGCCCCCAAGATTCCTCCCATCGCTGACAGCTGCTGTAATGGGCTTGCAGTCCAGGTCCCCTGGACCTGAGGCCCCGGTAAAGTGTACACACCCCACCTTTATGCTTGGGCCCTGACTAGGGCTCTTGATCTCTCAGTACTGCCTTGGTTTAATATTGCTCAGATTCTTCAACAAAATCCCACTTTATAGTGGAGTCCTTCCCAATTTCCTACCTGGAGATCTGTGACATAGTTAATACTTTCTAAACCAATTCTTTCTAAACCATCTAGTTTACCTTGCAGATAGCAGGTTGTCCATTGAAAAAAGTCATAAGTGTCATGTTCAAATAAATACAAACCCTTACCACTCCTAGGCCGTTTGTTAATGGCCCTGCCAGGTGGGGGGATGCACTGGTAGGTGGGCGGGGTGTGCGCACGGCTGCACACGCATTCCCACTCACCCCCTACTCATGCCCACACACCGAGCAACCTCCATTTTCCCTGTTCTCGCCGGTTGCTCCATGCGTGGGGGTGAGTGGGGATGCGTGCTAGGCAGGAACGTGCATACACAACCACTCACTGCACACGCCCGCACTGTGTCCTTCACAGGGGCCTCTCCCACTCATGAACATACAGATTTCTGTGTGTTCATGAGTGGGAGAGGCCCATGTAAAAAGAGCCTCAGTACCTGCTCCGTATCTGGATAAAATGGTAGTTTTTATATTCAGACTTCACTATTTTGAAATCCCACTTCTTGTATTTAGTCCATTCATTAAAGTGTGTACTGATGTGACACACCTAAGGAACATTTAAGTGAAACTGTTTTCCCTTGTTTCTTACATTTTCAAGAGATGTAATAGAACAGCTGGAATTTTCCTCTTGATCTCCTTGGGGGGGGGGGGAAATAACAATAAAGGAGAGAAAGTAATGAGAGGAAGCTTCTTTGTGGAATGAAAAGCGCAAGATTATTAACTCTGTAGGAATGCAAGATTTAGAGCCATAGACCAGATTCTGAGGTTTCCTGAGTTATGCTCAGTATAATACCTCAGTGGGGAAGGACAGAGATGTCATTATGGTATAATGTGGGATGATTTATTTATTTATTTATTTATTATTATTATTGATGATGATGATAATATAATTAACGTCTCAGTGCTGCTCTAAGATCTGTTATCTTAAGAACCAGTTTATTGATATGGAATAACAAGAGTACAAAGCACTTTACTACACTAAGAAAAATGTCCTCTGCACTATGGGGAGAATGGGTCAAGAAGGCAGAGCGAGATATTCTGATTTGTGCTGACCTAAACTGACTGACAATTCTCCGTATGTAAAAGGAATTCAAGCTGGTTGTTTACTAGTTTTTCACAATTCATCATTTTGGGAAAATGTGCCATCTTAATTAGAATGTCAGTGGAAATTGAGTCTCATCTTTAAAAAACAAAAACAGTTGTCCTGGTATGCACAAAATGAGTTTGCCCATTTTGACTACTACTGCTTATAATTTCTATACCGCTACTAGGCATGTGCAGCTCTTGACAGTCACAGATTTTCATAGACAGGTCCGTGCCCAGGGGGTTTACAATCTAAGATGGGCAAGAGTGAGGTGAACACAGACCTATATCTTCCAGTTTTTCAGCTGGGGAACTGAAGTTGAGAGTTTGTGACTTGCCCAAGGCAACCTAGTAAGTTTATGGCTAGGGCAGAACTTAAAACCCTGGCTTTCCCTGGTCCAGATCCAAGTCCAGCACCTTATCCACTACCGCCACACTGGCTCTCTAGTTTGGCTTTTTAAAGAGCATTTCTAATTTGCCTTGCAAAGACCACGCTGTGTGGACACAAAAGAAATATTTTAGTGGTTATGTGACATGGTTAATACTTAACACTTCAGCCAGTTCTTTTTAAAACATCAGTTTTACTCTGCAAATATCTTGTTCATTGACAAAAGTCAATCAGGTCATGATCAAATAAATAAATGCTTTAAAAGGAAAGTCCCTATCCCTTTTGAGAAGCACTGTTTCCATTATGGATTTTTTTCTCTCCTAATTTATTTTTAAATGCAATTGTAATGGGCTCCCAGGCAGAATAAGATGTTAGCTCACACTCCTGCAAAACAGGCTGGGAAAGGGTTAACTCTTCTACATTCTCATCATTCTACATTCTACATTCTCGTCATCTGGAGAAGGTTGGTGACACAGGCTAAGGTTCGCCCAGTCTGGATAATCCAGACTAACATGATAATCCAGCCTTCTGTTAGGCCTTGCCCAGCCTAGCCACAAGGGGAGGTCAAAGAATCAGGCACAGAGAAGCATGCTCACTCCGACTACCAAACAGCTGATTGATAGCACCTGCAGGAGGGCAGCAGGTGTCTGGGAGCACTGACCCAGGTGGATGGCTGCTCAGTTGACCCATGGTGTGGAGGGACTTGTGATGGCAACCTTCCCACCCAGATTCCCTGGAGGGGCTGCTCATTTGAACTGCCCTCCCTGCAATCCCAAGTTGTGGCGGCTGTGCTGACTCTCCCCGAGGCAACCAGGGGATCTGGTTTCACCCCTATCTTGTTTTTCATCCAAGGGCCATAATAGTACATAAGGAAAGCTTGTGAGAGGAGCTAGTCTCCTGGAAGACAGAGAAGTGCTGACTTCGGAACAATAACTAAGCTATCTTTCTTATGCTTTTTATGATGTTTTGTTGGGCATTTGTTTCAACATAAATACTGGCTAAGAGTCTTAAATTTAGAATGTTTCTTGTGGCATTTGCCTCTAAAACACTGCACTGCCCCGCCTCTACAGCAGCAATATGCCATAATGATGTGTTTTCATATTAACCCTAAAGAAGCTAACTCCATTTTCACAGTGGATTAAAGTAAGTTCTAAAGAACCATAGTCACATATAAAGTGGGAGTCTAACATGCAATAGGGACCCCGTGGGAGTGTAGTTCACATAAAGCTGACCTAACAGGGTATCTGAGTGTTTTCCGATAACTCTTTGACTGCCCTACTCTGTAGTAGGAGTAGGCTGCTCTAATTTATTCCAGGTGTAGAGTCAGCCTCTAGTAGCCTTTGATTATAGGAAAACACACATCCACTCCTCCTCTCAATTGTGCTATGTGCTCAACATAGCTTGGTCAAATCTTAAAATCCAGAATAAAACATCTTGGCAATGTCACATGCATTTTTATTGCATATTTTTCTCTTAGTGCTAATCAGTTTTGAAGATTTATAGAGATATTTTTTTCCTAATGTAGTATGAATTTCAAAGGTCAGAAATACTGGATCTCACATAGAGCTGAAATGAGTATCTGCTATCCGGCTGGATACTGCAGTATCCATCAGTATTTCATCAGATACTGAATGGTATCCAGATAGCATCCAGTGGATTTCCTGATAACTGTATTACGATTTACCACTTGACCATTTACCCCTTCTCTGTGCTTTTGTTTTTTACTCACTTTCTCCTTTCAAAGCTGATTCAGTTGTGCAGTAATGTGCGACTCGGTAATATCCACCATTCCAATTTGACAGTTAATCAACACTGTAACTGGTAAATTACCAAATAACGACAAAACTAACCAGAATACCATATAATAACCATGGTTAATAAATTTCCTATCCGTTTCAGTTGTAATCTCATGGTATTACTGAAAGAAGCTGGACTGGGGCAGCGGCTAATTGGTTTGCCAGTTTACAACTGTCCAAATTTTATTTATTTATTTATTTTTATTTATATAAAATGTTTATCCCGTCCCTCCTGCCCACAGGGCAGCCTGGGGCGGCAGACAACAATATAAAACAATAAAACAATTAAAAATGATTTTAAAATCACAAATATGCAGGGAAAAAAACCCTCTTCCCCACCCCACCCACCCTACCCCTCCCCCTCGCCAAAGGCCTGGCGGAACAGCTAGGTCTTACATAAATGCTGAAATAACAGGAGAGGGGGGCCAACTGAGCCTCCTCCAGGAGCAAATTCCACAGCACAGGGGTGGCCGGCCACTGAAAAGAACGACTGAAAAGTGGCCACCCACCTCGCCCAGTGAACATCCCAAAAGACTCCCACGGACGATCTCAAGGGTTGTACAGGCACATGGGGAGTGAAGCAGTCCCGCAGATAAGTAGGGCCCAGGCCGTGAAGGACTTTAAAGGTTAAAACCAGCACCTTGAACCTGGCCTGGTGCTTTATAGACAGCCAGTGCAGAGCCCGGAGCACTGGTGTCATGTGCTCCCTGTGGCCCGCCCCCGTAAAGGAGACGGGCCACAGCATTCTACACCAGCTGCAGCCCCACATAGAGCGCATTGCAGTAATCCAGCCTTGAGGTGATGAAGGCATGGATGACAGGTTGGAGTCTGAAAGATATGACCGAAGCCACCGGACAAGATGTAACTGCTGAAATGCACTACCCGCCACAGTTACAATCTGAGGTTTCAGGCTGAGCTGTGAATCAAGGAGCACACCCAGACTCCGCATTTGAGTGACCATGGGAGGGCAACCCCCCCCCCAACAAGTAGAGATTCAACCAGCCCCAAGCCCTCGCCCACCAACATCATCTCCATCTTGTCAGGATTTCAATTTCAGATGACTCAACCTCAGCCAAGTCTCCACAACTGACAGGCACTGGAAAATAGGGAGACTGCATGACCTGGGTCGATGGAAAAGGAGAGGTAGAGCTGAGTGTCATCCGCATACTGATGACACTGCATTAGGGATGGGTGAACAGAACTGAGTTCGGAAATTCGGTTCGGTTCAGTTCGGAAATTTTGTTCGGAAGTTTGGTTTGGTCGACCGAACTATTCAAGTTCGGTCCGAACTCTGAACTTCCGAACAAATTTTGGAAATTCAAACCCCATTGAACTAAATGGAATATTATCTTTTAGGGATGAACGAACAGAGCTGAGTTCAGAAATTCGATTCGGTTCGGTTTGAAAATTGAGTTCGGTTCAGAAGTTCGGTTCGGTCGACCGAACTGGTCGAGTTCGGTCCGAACTCTGAACTTCCAAACCGCGTTCGCCCATCCCTACACTGCATGCCCTGAAACCCTCTCACAAGCTCCCCTAATGGCTGCATATAGATGTTAAACAAGAGGGGGGATAGAATGGCACCCTGTGGGACTCCACATGTGAGGTCCCCAGGGGGAAGACGTACACTCCCCCAAGACCACACAGTGAGTTCTCCTGGCCAGGAACGAACGAAACCAGTCCAAGACCGTTCCACCAATCTCAGCACTGTCCCACAGGCAAGTCACCAACACTTCATGATTGACTGTGTTGAATGCAGCCGAAAGGTCTAGCAGGACCAGTAATGTCTGTCGACCCTGGTCCAATGCCAGACGGAGATCATCAACCAAGGCCACCAATGCCGTCTCCATACCATACCCAGGCCAAAAACCAAACTGAAAGTGGTCAAGGAAACCGGTGCGGTTCAGATGTTCCTGTAGCTGATGTGCCACAGTCCGTTCAATAACCTTCTCTAAAAAGGGAAGGTTAGAAACCGACCGATAACTGGCAGGAGCAACAGTGTCAAGAGATGGTTTCTTGAGGAGGGGCCTAACCACAGTCTCCTTCAGGCAGTCAGGCACCCTGCCCTCCCAAAGGGAGGCACTAATCACCCCAGCCAGCAACGGCCGTAACATCTCCTGGCTGGTTTTCACCAACCAGGACGGGCATGGATCTTGTTTGCAAGTGGTGGCATGAACAGATCCCAACAAGGACTCCACATCGGCAGGTGACACCATCTGAAACCGATCCCACAAAATAGGACAGGACGGGACATCCATAGCCCCAAGATGATCCTCTGCAATAACTACGGTACCAAAATTGTGGCAGATGTGAGCGATCTTATCTACAAAGTACTCAATAAACCAGTCACAGCGGTCACTGGATTGCTCCAGGTCCAGGTGGAGGCAGGCAGGACTGACCAAGCCTTTCACCACCCGGAAAAGCTCTGCTGGACGTGACTTTGCAGATGCAATGAGGGCAGCAAAGAACTGCTTCTTTGCTGCGTGCACCACCACAGCATAGGCCTTTAAACTGCTCTTCTGCTGCGATCAATCATACTTGTCGCAAGTCCGGCAACACCGTCACTCTAACCACCTGCTCTCCTGCTTCAAACACTGCAGGCCCTCAGTAAACTAAGGAGACCTGTGGAAGACTCTAGAGGGCAGCAAGATGTTCCAGAAGGCTACGAGTTCATTGACAGAGCAGGTGTCAAGGTCCAGAGGAAACTCCCCCAGAGCATTCTGGAACCGATCCAGTTCCATAAGTCTCCAGGGGCAGACCGATCTAATAGGTCCTGCACCCCGTTGGGGGCTGACATGTGCCAGGATGCATGCCTTAAGGAGGTAATGGTCAGATCATGACAAAGGCTCCACCCCCCTGACTCCTACTAACTGACCCCCTGCCTCAAGACCGGTGCAGAAAACCAAATCCAGTGTATGTCCCTAATCATGTGTGGGATCACAGATGATTTGAGACAAGCCCATGGTTGTCATGGAGGCCATGAACTCATGCCTCGCTCCTCCAAGATCGGTGTCAGTGTTGATGTTAAAATCCCCCAGGACCACTAATCTAGGGGTCCAGAGGATCACATCTGACACCAGATCAGCAAGAGCATGTAGGGATGCTGCTGGGCAATTGGGTGCATGGTACACCAGCAGCACCCCTAATCTGTCCCTGGCCAAATCCAACACAAGATGGAGACACTCAACACCTGGTGGAGCCAGCACCAGTTACCTCCTAAAAGACAATGCATCCTTGATAACAATGGCTACACCGCCCCACCCCCCTCCAGTCGAGGTTGATGCTGCACAGAGAACCCAGTTGGAACAAGGTCGACCAGAATAGGGCCCGATTCATTGTCCACCCAGGTCTCTGTAATACACACGAGGTCAGCGTCCCACTCCGGGATTAACTCCCAGATGGTAGATGACTTATTGACAACCAACCTCGCGTTCAGCAGCACCAGACCAAGGCCTGGGGTCTCCTGGGCCTCGACCCACAACTTACCCACATGGGGGGTTGAGAGGGGAACGGACACAAGGTGTGTTCCCTCCTCATTGATGGAACACACCTCCCCTTTGGACCATATCTCCCCCGACCCGTAACAACCCCAATAGCTGCAAAAGCCCTCCCATCCTCAGAGAACCCCGTTAGACACCCAATTTCAATGGGCTGCCTCGACAGGCTGGCGAGAGGAACCCACCCCCAAAAAAAACCTACCCGCCTCTGCCACCAGCGGGCAACCCTTCCCCCTGGAGGGTCACCCCTGCTCACACCAGGGGTTCCCGTCCACACCTCCCACTAGCCTCCCTCTCCTGCCACCAGAGGGAGACCGTTAACCCACCCCCCACACACACACAAACACACCAACTGCCCCACACACTATTTATTTATTTATTTATTTATTTATTTATTTAAAATATACCCCACCCCTCCTGCCAGGCAGCCTGGGGCGGCTAACAAATCAATCAATAAAAATACAATAAAATATATAAAAGCATTAAATTACATATACAACAATAAAATGGGGAGAACAAAACCCATGGAGGCCATGAACTCATGCCTCGCTCCTCCAAGATCGGTATTTATTTCAGTTAAAATGGTTGAAATCCACACAGCTATGATTTTATTTATTTATTTATTATTGATAAGGATAGGGCTTGGGTTCATGGTTTAAAAGCAATCTCAAAGATTGCCTTTAGGCAGGACTCGGTTACGGACAGGGTGATGGCCTGATGCACCTCATCAGAAAGTTTGTTCCACGCATACGGTGCAGCAAGGTGGAAACTTCAGAGTTGGGAGTTGGCATTAGAGGAGAAGGCACTCCAAATATTACCCCTCTGCACACACAATTCCCCACACAAGAAGTATGAGACCCCACCCCTCAGTCAGTATCTTCACCCCCCTGCTCCCACCCAAGCGGGGGGGGGGGGAGGCACTGTCCGGGCTGCTGTCACTGTGTTGGGGCCATTCAGGACAACCACTATCAAAGTTTTGAAAAAATCATGGATGTTGATGGGGAAAGACTGGGCCAAAGTAGGATCCAGAAACATAGTGTTAGAGTAGAATTTGAGATATCTTTTCCCCAATAGCCATAAGACTGAGGATGACTATTAGCTTCCCTTGCTACAAGCACACTGAAATAGCATACTCTAGATGCAGTATTGATTACTGTATTTATAATTTGGAATAAACAATCTCTATTGTTTAGCACCATGGAAGAAAAATTCCTTCCCAGCTGCAAAAGAAAATTTGGCAACCAGCCCAGGCCTATAGTGCCAGCCCAAGAGGGTGAGTGGGCTCATCTTTCTTTCCTGCCTACCCGCTCTAACTGCCTTAAGATTATTGCCAAAACTTTGGACCCTGACACCTACATAAGGAATCCGGAATCCGGAAACCAACTTTAAAACCACAAACAACATAGCACATAGCCTCCCTATCAGAGTAATCCCTGAGCCACTGCTCCAAGTCTTCATGCCTGATTGGAGTTGGAGCCCTTTGCCACACCTGTAACTGACTGGGCTCCAACTCCGCCCTTAAAAACTCCCTGGTTAGATTGCCTCCTTCCTTTTGCAGTGGACCCCTTTCACCCAAAACAACTAGATAGTGGGTGCTCTCCTGAGCACTGCAAACAAATATGCTAAAATCTGCAGCAGGAGTAAAAACAACCACCTCTGCCATTGTAATCCCAGAAAGCTAAACTCTGTTGCCCACTTCACCCCACCCCCAGCTTGTCATAATTCTGAGGTGGTGTCTCTCTCTTCAAAATAACATGGCCACTGTCAGACTGCAGCATATCCCTATTTCTCATACAGTCACTCACGCCATAAATCAAGTGCATGCACCTCCCACGATAATCCTGGCGTAATTGCTGCCCTCATTCTAAGGGTCTTCTCATATCTTAACCACCCAAAACCCTACCTGAATAATAAGACCTGGGCACTATATCAAAATATTTCTAGAGCAACAAGACACTCTGGATACTGCTGAAGTATTACTCCCATGTAAACTATAAAAGCAGACTCCCAGTTGGTTCAATTCCTGTCCACTTTCGTATGTTAGAAATCTGACTTATTGTTCAGGTCAGTGATAGGGTTACTACATAAAAGTGCAAATATGTCCACATACTCACCACACCAATTTTTTCCCTTCGTGGACTAGAGAAGATGAACTCCCAATAGAGCAGACACCTCAGCATGACCACCCTACAATGGAGGAGGCTGATTTGATGGAGGCGGTGAGACCACCAAGGACTAGGGATGTGCTAACAGAACGCTGTTCAGATGTTCGGCTGTTCGGTTCAGGAACCAAGTTCGGGTTCGGTCGTTCAGTTTGGGAACCAAGTTCAGGTTCAGCTGTTTGGTTCAGTGGAGTTCGGTTCTGCTGAGCATTCAGAAATCAGTATCGATATCGGTACCGATATTGATACCGCTTTTGAAGATTTTATTTTTTATATCGGTATTGTTTGGCCCTGAGACACTTAAGTTTGTTATTTTTATGTCTTCATGCCTTCATATTATTAATGTTTGTTTTTTAAAAAGTTATAGAAGTTATATCTGAGACCAGCTGAGTTTGACCTGCCCAATCTTTTATCCCTCTGTGCTGCTTCTGGCAAGTGGCAGAATCTCATTTTATGTTTGTGTATATACAGGTTGTCAGATCCCTACCTGACAGCAGCAGCAGCACATGTAGCGTATTAGCCCCAAGATGTGCCAGCAGGGTCTCAACTTGAAGACAGCCCCCCAGGAGGACTGCTGGGGATCACATCAATAATGGGGGACACTGGTGATCCTGGAGGAACATCATGTCTCCAAAAATCAGGCCTGTGGAGTGATGGACTCTGGCTGCTGCTGCTGCATGCTGCCACTCCACTGGCACAGTCCCTACCACTGCTGCCACGTGCCCCATTGCCCGTTTTACGGATAGCAGACCGGCCTCTCCTACTTCCCTTCTCAATGTCTTCCAACCCAAAGAATGCACACAAAGATTTTTTTTCTATCTATCTATCTATCTATCTATCTATCTATCTATCTAACTGCTATTAACTATTCTAAAACCTATGGAACTAAATGGAATATCTAATAACACAAAGACCTAGTTCTACAAACACACTATAAAACTGAATCACTGCACACTATCTCTATCTATCTCTATAACTAAGCTAACTCCTACATCTATCTATCTATCTATCTATCTATCTATCTATCTATCTATCTATCTATCTATCTATCCACAGGAATGGGGGGCGAATACAGACAGCTCACAACAACACAGGGAGGGATAAAAAAAACTGAAATGAAAGCTAAATCAATCTAATGCTACTCTAAGTAAATCCAAAAGCAGCACATACTAGCTCCCGTATTCTTTTATGTACAAAAATGTGTGCACTTCTGAGCACTTAATATAACCGCTGAGGAACTGAGAATGGCTTATCTAGACCCAACTGGCAGCATGACTTGCCCGATTTGCCCCTCAGAACACCAAACATTCCCAACCAACATCAGTCTGTTGGGGTCTTGATGAATGGGCTGGCTCTCTACCCTGTCACACACCCTGTCCCCTCCAGATCCCCCATGGGGTGCATTGAGTGCCTCACCTGTCCCAACTACAGCTTGAGATGCCTGTGTACTACCTGGCAGTGAAAGCACAGCAACCCTGGGTCACTCAATGACAGACAGGCATTGCTCCATAGTGTCCAACCTTGCCAAGATTGCCTGCGTAGCCTCCAAACCCAGAATATTTGTTGGGCTGTGATGCCTTCTAGGATTCAGGGCACCTGCTCCCCAAAAAAGAGAAGGCCTCCTGCCCTCACACTCCAGCACCCCACTTACCCCATTGCTGGCTTCTGACTCATTTCCCACCGATTACCCTTGCTGCTGAGGAAGCACCACAGGGGGCACTCTACCTGAAGATTGAAACTCAGTAATCCTGCTATCCATACACTCCATTCGGTATTGCAAGGTCTGAAGCACAACCAACATGGTGGACCCAATCTCATCCTGAGGTTCCCCCAAGAGTTCTCCACTCCCTCCTGAAGGAGGAGCCACAATACGACCCCATCTACCATCAGGGACCCCACCACCAACTCCCTTCAGCTGGAACCACAGGACCCCCACCTTAGCCTAAGAGCCCAGCCTCACCCAAGACGAACACCACCTCCAACCACCATGGGGACTACAGAACAGTCACATCCAGCACTGTGTCCCTGATGCCCCCTGCCCCTTCTCCCACAATGATTGGGGCCTTGGGTCTGCACCCTTCTCCTCCCTCTGGATATAGTGCCACCCTAATACCAGAGAGAGTACTCAGAAGCAAACTAACAGGAGAGGGGGGGAGGCCCCACTCTTCCTCCCAAAGGCAAAGTGAAAGAAAGTAATCGCCAAATACCCAGCAAGGCCCCACGTCTGCAACTCCAAAGTCCCAGAGCACTGTAACGAGGGGTGGAGAGAGAGAGGGGAGGGAAGCCCTGCCCCCACAGAAAACAGAGTGAGGAAACCTGATCCCAGTCAGGGGCCTCAGAAAGCCCAGCAC
Source organism: Sphenodon punctatus (assembly GCA_003113815.1). Taxonomy (NCBI): domain Eukaryota; kingdom Metazoa; phylum Chordata; class Lepidosauria; order Sphenodontia; family Sphenodontidae; genus Sphenodon; species Sphenodon punctatus. The sequence goes on from QEPC01001360.1 coordinate 2,105,271, forward strand.
CAGCCAAATGCAACTACCTGGATCCTCTAAAAAGAGCTCAGGTAAGAGCTACTATCTTCCTGCTCAGCCTCCCGCTGCCTGAAGAGATCCTGCATGACTGCGCCTGGTTCGGAGGTGCTTCCAGCTACTGCTGGCACATGACAGCTTTCAGCTCAGTGTGTACCTAAGCCTTACACTTACACCGCCCCTGCTCCCAACCCCTTTAATCAATTAGGTGGTGCAGACACCCTAGAGTGCCTTCTTCCCAACAAAAATGCCCGAATGGTGCAATGTACTTTGAATTCAAAGGACACACTTCACCCGTAACCCTTTCCTGTTACCTCCCCCAGCTGCCAGCAAGTCACCTGTTTCGTAACTTTCTGTATGGCACGACATGGACAAAATCTCTCCTCTACATAGGGGCATGGAGAGAAAGAGAGTTCATCTTACAGTGTAAACTGAATGGAATTTTAAAGTTGGATTGTCTGAAGTCTTTCCAAATAAAGAAAAAAAAAGGTGCATCATGAAACAAATATTGTCAGTGCTGTCTGATGCAATCGGGGGGGGGGGAGACTATAAAATTAAAATTCATATCAATATGATATGAATGCAACTCTGTCAACACAATATTCTCTTCAACAGGCGCAACTAGCGGGAATTAATATGTGCCAACTAAACAATTGTGTTAAGCAGCACAATTGTGTTAGACAACCACACACTCTGTGAACAAAATCTGTTTTCAGTCAGTCATCCCTTTTACACAGAAATGTCACATGCTGAATGAATTATTTTAATTGTATGTACAACTAATTTGGTTATTTTTCTGTAAGGTGTTCTATAAGGTGTTCGTAGTTCTGGGGGACTTCAATATCCATGCCGATGTCTTGGAGGGGTAGAGCGTAAGTTTATGGCCGCCATGGCAACCATGGGCCTGTCTCAGAGAGTAGTGGGCCCCACACATGTTGGAGAACATACCCTGGACATGGTCTTGAGGCGGGGGGAACCGTTAGTGGGGGAGGTGTCAACAGAGCTCTTGTCATGGACGGATCATTATCTCCTCCAGGTGGGTATCCTGGTGCATGTCAGCCCCTGGGAGGGTGCGGATTGGAACCAGCTCAGTTGGTTCACCCCCAAAGGCTTATGGAACTAGAAAGGTTCCAGATAGCTCATGGGGATGTTTCCTCTGACCTCGATGGCCGCCCACTCGATGTTCTCATATCCATGTGAAATTCCATGTTAACAGAGACCAATGACAGGTGTGGCTCCCAAGCGTCCACTCCCGAATCGCCAACAATGCAGCTCCGCATGGTATACGAGGGAGCTGCGGCAGATGAAGTGGGAAGGGCGGCGGTTAGAGCGACGGTGGCATCACTCGCGGGCTTCAGTTGACTGATTGTGGCATCGAATCTGGTTACGTACCTATGCCTTTGCGGTGCGGACAACAAAGAAGATTTTCTTTGCTGCCCTCATTGTGTCTGCTAAGTCCCGCCTGGCTGAGCTGTTCCGGGTGGTGAAGGGGCTGGTCAGTCTGGCCTCCCTCCACCTGGACTTAGAATCATCAAATGCTCGCTGTGATTTGTTTGTGGACCTCTTTGCGGATAAAATCACTCAAATTCACCACAGTTTTGATGCAACTTTATTAGCAGAAAATGGGTCAGAGGCAGTAGAAGCCATGTCTTGTCCTGTTTTGTGGAATGAGTTTCAGGCTGTGTCACCCTCAGATGCGAGGGATGCTCTTGGGACTGTTCAAGCCACCTGTTGTGAACTAGACCCATGCCCGTCCTGACTAGTTAAGGCTTGCCAGGAGATATTGGGGCCACTGCTGTCGGGGATAGTCAATGCCTCCCTTAGAGGGCAGAGTGCCAGACTGTCTCAAGCAGGCAGTGGTGCAGCCCCTGCTCAAGAAGCCATCTTTGGACGTTGACGCCCTGGCCAGCTATTGGCCAATCTCTAACCTTCCCTTTTTACGGAAGGTTATTGAACGGGTGGCGGCTCAGCAACTTCAGGAGCATTTGGACCTGTTCAATTTTCTTGATTCTTCGCAGTCAGTTTTTTGTCTGGGTTATGGCGCGGAGACTGCACTTGTGGCCGTGAATTGGACTGGGGCTGTTCAACCCTGTTGATCCTGTTAAATCTCTTGGCTGCTTTTGATACCATTGATCATGAGTTGTTGGTGACTTGGCTGCGGGACCAGGCAGGGATAAGCGGAACTGTTCTTGAATGGTTCTGCTCTTTCCTGACTGGGACAACCCAGCGTATGGTGCTGGGGGAGTTTCCATCTTCCCCCCGGGGCCTCACGTATGGGGTTCTGCAGGGTTTCATCTTATCCTCTCTTTTGTCAATGTGTACATGCAGCCTTTGGGGGAGGTCATCAGGGAGTATGGGGTGAGATGTCATCAATATGCTGATGATACCCAGCTATATCTCTCATTTTCTTCCAAGTCCGACCCGGCAGTCTCGGTGCTTACCCAGTGTTTATCAGCTGTGGGGGACTGGATGAGGGTGAGTCGCCTGAAATTAAATCCTGACAAGACAGTGGTGATGATTGTGGGGAGGGCCAAGGGACTGATGGCCCCCATCATTGATGGGGTCCGTCCTCCCTTGGTTTCTCAGTCTGGGGGTGCTCCTGGACCCACAGCTCCACCTGGATGCCCAGGTGATGGATGTGGCAAAGGGGACATTTTGCCAATTACAACTGGTGCATCGGCTTAGGCCATATGTCTCAGACTCGGATCTGGCCATAGTCATCCATTATTTTATTACCTTGAGACAGGATTACTGCAACACACTCTACTGGGGGCTACCCTTGGTGCTGGTTCAGAAACTGAAGCTAGTGCAGAATGCGGTGGCTCGTCTCTTGACCGGGATGGGCCGGCACGAGCACATTGCACCAGTTCTCCGCGCTCTGCACTGGCTGCCGATAGTTTTCCAGGCCCAATTCAAGGTGTTGGTGCTGACCTTTAAAGCCCTAAATGACTTGGGCCCCATCTACCTGCAGGACCGCCTCACCCTCCAGGTCCTGGGTCGGCCCCTGCGGTCAGCTCGGGGTGCCCTCCACCATGAGGAGGGCGTTCTCTGTGGCTTCGCCGCAGCTGTGGAATTCCCGCTTGTTGGAGGTCTGCTTGATTACCGACCTCCCCTCTTTCCGTAGGCAGTGTAAGACCTGGTTGTTCCTCCAGGCCTTTCCTGAGGGGGATGGGGTGGGTGGGTTGGGTTAGGGTGGGAAGGATGGGTTTGATATTGTTTTAATTGTAGTTTTAGAATTGTTTGTTTTAATATGTTTTAAAATGCTGTGAGCCGCCCCGAGATGCCTGGGGCAGGAGGGGGCAGCATATAAATTTTAGAATAATAATTTTTTTTTAAATAATAATAATTTTTAAAATGTAATATGCTGAGATATTTGATATTAAATTTGCAGCACTTCATTTATTTATTTATTTTTAAATTCTTATCCTGCTCCCTATATCTTGACTCGCCCTTTACCCCCACTACCCTATCCCCCACTGCCAAATGTCATTGCAAATAAGGTAGTTTTACATTGCCTCCTAAAAGTGCTCAAATCAGAGCATAAATGAACCTCCCAGGGGATGCAGTAGTTTAAAATCAAGGTATATAATTGTCACTAGTCTGCTGTTTCATATGCAGCGTTGCCTTCCTAAAAAAAGAGTGGTTATACTACAGTGTAATCATTAGCAAGACTGCTTTGAGAAAGTTCTTTAATAAAGTAGCTAACGAACCAACTTCCCCCCCCCCAAAAGAAATTAGAGTCAGTCTCAGTCTCTCTCTCATAAATCTAATTAAGGCCATAAGTTTTCTGGTCTTATCATAGACCTAATTTATGCACATCTCAACCCCTACACATGGTTTTGCATGATCTGCAGTCTATATTTGATGGAGGGTCTGACATGGAATAGTAGTAAACTAATACTTAATGTCAGGGCAGAGCTCTGTAGAACTGTGTATGGAGGTTTTACAGAGCATTTGCTTGGGCTATTTTTGACTCAAGCTAGTCTCATTAGTCTCTCCTTTTTATGGACACCAAATGTATCTATTTTACTCAGAATAAAAATAAATTATATTCAATATATTAGTCTTTTTTAACTAAGGTTAAGCTCAGCATTTGCTTTGGGCTGAAAATGAATTGTAGTTTTTATTTGTTTTGTTCTTTGGGGGGGGGGGTAAGAATAAAAATTGATGCAAGGTTGAGAAATGAAAGCATTTAATTTTTGAGTGAAATAACTATATTCATCCAAATCCAGTGCTTCATAGCAAGCTGTGTAAAGGTAGTTATGAAATCCACCTCCAAAGAGCTCATCAGAATATAGCATGACTATCAGAATCTGCTGTGAGGTGGGCCAGAACTGGAGACTGAGTGGATGGAATAGACCTTCAGCCAGTGGAGGGTGTTTTGCATTTCAATCAAGTTGGTGAAGGTCACAGAGAAAAGTCATTATGAGAGAACATACATTTCTAAAACTACCTATGCTGAACAGTTAAAAACACCAGCCATGTATTTTTCATCTTATCTTTATTTTAATAATGCTCCAAATATTTCTTTAACATGGTAATTATGTAAAGTATATTTTTACGGTAACTAACATCTGTGTTGTGCTTACCAAGAATTTAAATAAAAATAATGATTTTATTTGATACTTCAGCTGTAAAAGTTTAGGTTTAAACATAACTTAGTATCTATTGTAGGCCAGTATTGTTAGCAAGGAAAATTATAAACGTACTTGCTTTCCCAAATTGAAATCACTCCTTCTAAGTGTGTATAATAAATAAATAAATAATACATAGGTTTTATATGGGGCCTATGCACAGGACTGATTTTACTCCTTAATTATGAGATTATTAAAATTTATCTTTATAATTCTGTATAAAGTGTTTGTTTAACCAGCATGTATTTTTCAGTTGAATAAATTGGCCTGCAGCTGTAGTAGTAGTAGTAGTAGTAGTAGTAGTAATGCACATATTAAAAACAGAAAAGTATAATAGGTCCAGTTGAAGCAATAAATAATTTTTTTGTAACAAAAGGGGGGCAGAGGTTCGAACCAGCATTAAAAGTTTTCAAAGCAAAGATTATTGCTAAAATAAGGTATGGGGTTCTGTTATGGGGTCACTCTTCTAATATGTTAAAAACTTTAGAGCCAGTCTTTCATAATTTTCTGAGATTAATCCAGGTCCCCAATTCAACTCCGGCAGTCCTTCTACGACTTGAGCTAGGGTTGCCCTCCCTAGAATCTTACCTTTTGGATACTGCTTTTGGCGAAAAATCAGTGGTATGCCGGAAGATGACCTTGCGGGAATTTGTCTGTGGGAAAAACTGAATTGTGGTTCTTGTGGGTCTCCTTGGTGGGGAAAGATTAAAAGCAGTTTTGATAAACTTGGTTTGCCCTACAGCTTCTTGAAGGGCTTTCTGTTTAAAGTGGCCAAATCACTCATGAAAGCCAGGATAAAAGACATTGACGGGCAAACCTCTAGGGCCTTTGTGCCCCTAATAAAATAATCCCCCTGGTACCAGCACTTGATCCCAGATTGTGAGGGGGCGAGTTATATAAAGGCTGACCTGCCTTTTCAGCACAAAAGGGCATTATCACACTGCGTTTACAAATTATGCTGTCAGCAGTGCTGGAGGGGAGGTTTCGGGGGGGTCCCGTATGCGGACAGGATCTGCCCATGCTGTTCTCTAGGTATTGAGGATCTCTCTCATTACCTTTTAGAATGCCCCTTGTACTCACATTTGTGTGCTAGGTTGTGGGGTTGAATGAAATTGCCCCTGAATTTATCGGATGGGGAAAAAATCGAACGCATGCTGACTGATAGAAATCCTCAGCTCTCAAAAGTACTAGCACATTTTGACTATATAATGGAAATTACCAGGAAAAGGAAACTGGTCTCAATAGAGCAAGTCCGAGCTGATATGAATATGAATAATGAATCTTGATCCCTGACCACGGCTTTAGGCTGATGGATGAGATGAGTAATGCATAAATTTTGTATTGGAATTTAAGTTTTATTGTAGGACTGTATTTAAATAATATGCTTTATACTGTGCTGCGATGTTTGTTTTATGTATATTCTGTGTTGGTAATTTGACATTTTGTCATGGCCTAATTGGCCAGTACAATAAAGTTTGATTTGATATTAAAAACAACACCCCCAAGCCTACACACGATCTCACTCATGGCCTTAAATGCACATTGAACAGGAGGGGACATAGTATGAACCCTGTGGAGTCCCACAAGAGAGGGGGTAGGAGGATGAAGTACAATCACCATCACCACTTGCTAAAAGCTCCACAACAGGAAGGAACAGAACCATTCTAGAGCTGCCCGTGTACCCCTGCCAGGTCCCGCAGCCCTGTCAACAACACCTCATGGTCAACTGTATCAAAGGCTGCTGAAAGATCTAAAAGGATCAACAGGGTACAATACCCCATGTCAATCTCTTGGTGAAGATCCTTGGCCAACACCACAAATGCAGCCTCAGTGCTATACCCAGGACGAAAGCTAGACTGACATAGGTCCAAGAATCCGATGTCGCTGTAGTTGCCTGGCAACCACCCACTCACTATCCTTCCCTAAAAAGGGAGGGTTAGAGAGGGGCAATAGTTGCCCCAAGGAGTCAGTGTTAAGTGATGTTTTTTTGAGCAGGGGCTGAACAACTGCCATCTTGCGGGCATCCAGTACCCTGGCCTCCCTAAGGGAGGCACTGCCAATCCCAGACAGCAAAGGACCCAGTCTCCCATAGCTGGCTTTCACCAACCAGGACAGGCAAGGATCTAATACACAACTGGTTGCCCGTATTGCCCCAAGGATAGCGATGTCAACCAGCACCAATTTTCAGGTACGGGTTGATACAGGTACGGTTTATTTATTTTTTAAATGTAATTATAGGTACAGTTATGGTACAGACCCATAATAAAATTTAAAAAACAAACCAGTTTCAACAAACCTCATCTCCCCCCTCTTTCCCTCCCCCCCCCCCAGGACCCTGGTATGGTAGTTACTGGCCTCCGGGTGGAATTGATTGAAGGTCTGTTGGGCTGTTGCTTGATGGAAGGACTGGGGTGGGTGGGTGTCTCCTTCTGTGTGGAAGAGTCCCCTAGCAGGCTCTCTCTCACCACAGTGCGCTGTGGAGGTTCCTGCTCCACAGCACGCATGCACAAAGTGGTTGCTGGGGCCATTCTGTGCATCTATACTGCAGCACTGTTGCAAAATGGCACTGGTATTCTGTGCATGTGCGAATGGGCCATTTGCACATGCACAAAATGGCTACCCTTTTGCAAAATGTATTTATTTATTTATTATACAATTTTATATGCCACCCCATCTAGAAAGCAGCTCGGGGTGGCATAATTTTTTAAAAATATATAAAACATATAAAATACAAATTAAAAAAACCACTTTAAGGGAAGCAATACAAATATAACATAAAACAAAAACCCAACCACTCTAGCCCTCAAACCACCCCCATCCCATTCCTCCCTTCCTCACCCGTCCCCTCCACCAAATGCCTGGTGGAACAACCACCTTTTACAAGCTTGACAAAAAGTCAGCAGGTCCGGGGTCAGATGAGCTTCCTCCAGGTGGGAGCTCCACAGTCAAGTTGTGGCCACCGAGAAGTCCCTCTCCATAGTGGCCAATTTACTCAGGGGACCTCCAAGAAGGCGCCCCCAGTGGACCGCAGGGGCCAATTGAGGACCCTGGGAGTGAGGCAGTCCCACAGATAGGTTGGGCCGAGGCCATGTAGGGCTTTAAAGGTGAGAACCAACATCTTTAATCAGACCCAGAAGAAAATAGGCAGCCAGTGCAGAGAACGAAGCACTGGTCTATGATACTTCTGGCTACCCGATCCTGTAAGGAGCCAAGCCTCCGCATTCTGCACCAGCTGCACCCTCCAGACCATCACCAGGGGTAGCCTCACGTAGAGCATATTGCAGTAGTCCAGTCTTGAGGTAACAAAAGCATGAATTATGGTGGCCAGGTCGGAGTCCAAGACATAAGGCCAAAGCTGCAGAGCCAGATGTAACTGGCAGAAATCCCCCTTCACCACCGTCTCCATTTGGATAGTCAAGCGGAACCAGGAATACAGGAGCACCCCTAGACTCCACACCTGGGAGACCAGCAGGGGACAAACCCCGTCAATGATGGGGGAAGTCACACCCGCCGCTCTGCCCACGAACATTACCTCCATCTTGTCAGGATTTAGCTTCAGTCAGCTATGTCTCATCCAGTCCCCCACAGCTGTCAAACATTGGGAAAGCACAGAGACTACCGGGCCTGGATCCAATGAAATGATAGGTACACCTGAGTGTCATCAGCATATTGATGACAACTCACTCCGAATTGCCTTACGAACTTGCCTAATGGCTGCATGTACAATGTGAACAAGAGCGGGGACAGAATAGAACCTTGCGGGACACCACACAAAAAGTCACAGTGGGAAGATGACTTATCCCCCAGCACCACCCATTGGGTTTTACCAGCTAGGTAGGAACGGAACCACTGTAGAACTGTCCCACCCAATCCTACCCGGTCCAGCAAGCAAGTCAACAACAGACCATGATCAACTGTGTCAAAAGCAATGGAGAGATCTAATAGGACCAGTAAGGTCGAACATCCCTGGTCCATCTCCCAGCACAGGTCGTCAACCAAAACCACAAGCGCAGTCTCAGTGCCATACCCTGGGTGGAAGCCAGACTGGGAGGGATCTAGGCTGATGCTGCCAGTGCCATTTTACAAAATGGCTTCACATGTTCAGAATGACCCCAGCAGCCATTTTGCGCATGCGCAGTGTACAGCCGGGACTTTCACAGCACGCCACAGCAAAAGGGATTCTTCCAGGGAGACTCCTCCACACAAGAAGAGCGCGCCCCCCCCAGACCCTCAATCCAGCAGCAATCCACCGGACCATCAAGTATGAAACTAAGACCCTGGGGAGGGCGGTAACCCCAGGTTTGTAACAGCAAATCGGTAATTTTGCGGACCGCTGTTACAGATTGGTACAGATTACTCTGTAACAGCCCATTATGGGCAATTAATTAACTTCTTACCTGTAGTTAACATTCCTGCCCAAGGACATCTTCTGCCTTGGTGGGTGACACCAACTGAAAGTGATCCAACTAAACAGGACAAGACTGAACCTCCACCACCCCAAACCCTGACTCTGTTAAAGAACTAGCAGCTTCCAAGTCAAGGTGAATATGAGTAATTGTGTCTGCAAAGCAGGTATTAAATTCCTCATAGCGGGCAGAAGATGGCTTAACCACAGGAAGGAGACAGCCTGTATTAATCAGGCTGTTCCATGAAATCCCGCTCTGGCCCTAAAAGGTCAGCCTTGGCATGAATGTTGAAGTCCTGCAGAAGAATAGGTCTTGGCATCCTCAACACTACCTCCAAGACAGCAGCAACAGCAACAGGTCAGGGTCACCCAGGGGCGTAGCTATCATAGGGACAGGCAGGACATGTGTCCGGGGGCCCACCATGGTTGGGGGCCCACAGGTCCACCTGGACGCCCATCCGCTATGAAGCTGTGATGTCCCGTTTTTTTTAAAAGTTATTATTATTATCGTTATTTTTGCCTGAGCCCCGGCTGCCCTGCCGGCTGACAGGGGGTGCCCCTGGCCCCACAGACAGTACATGCCTCGCCGCACCGCTGAGCTACAAGCCCCGCCTCCCTCACGCAACGTGCCATGCCGTGCTGGAATCCGTGCGCATGCGTCGGCATCCTCTGAGCGGCACACACGAGGCAGCCAGCACAGAGCACGCGGGTGGGGAACGAGGCGCTGGTGCTCAGCTGGCCTGGCTCAGTGACTGGAGTCTGTCACTGACTGACTGTCATCTCGGTGAGTCTGTCGGCGGCAACAGAGGGAGCGCACTTGCAGCGGGGGCCATGGCTTAGTCAGCTCAGCCTCGCCTCTCGGGGAGACGGATGGACGGACTGAGTGGTGGGGATAAGATTAAGGGGGGTTGGGATCGTTGGGGGGGAGCAGAGCATGGAGATTGGGGAAATGCTGGTGCGGTGGGTGGGAGGAAGAAAGTGTTTTTGCTGCCGGTCTCCCTCCCTGCACAGCGCGGGAGTCAGAGGCTTTGTCTGCTTTTAGCAGTGTGGTAGCCTCGGGCTGAGGACTCTCTCAGTCAGACTGTGCAGCACTGCAGAAGGGGACAGCAACGGCAGAGTGAGGCCAGAGTTGCTGAGGAGGACTCAGGAGGAGAGAGCCTGTGCCTGCCGGTCCCAGTGTGCGCCGGCAGTGGTGAGAGGCTGAGCAGCGGGGGTGGAGGGGGCAGTCTGGGAGAGAGGGGAGGACTCCATTTCCTGGAGTCTGTCTGTGACAAGTTCTGTGACTTGTGTGTTCCAGCTGAGGAGGAGCTCGCCCACTTCACTTGCACGCAGTGCCTGAAGTGGAAAGCAAGGTGTTCACTTTGTTCAGTGTTCCCCTGGGGATGGGGCGTGGGGGTTTGGGGCAGGAATCTCCCCCACCTGTGCATCCCAAGCAGCTCCCAAAGATCCAGTTACCCCCAAGAGACCTGTGTACTCCTAGGAAGCTCCCAAAGATTCAGGCAGCCCAAGTCTAACACCGGTGAACCCTACACACCCAGCTGTCCAAGAACGGTGCACCCCCCAGAAAGCTGTGCTGCCCAAGACAAGCAGCTCTCCAAGATTCATATGCCCCAAGCCCTGTGCGCCCCACGCAGTTCCCCAGTAGGTGCCCCATGACCCAGACAGCTCCCCAAACTCTAGCACAGAAGCTGCTCCCCAGGCAAGCTCTGCAGCCTCATGGCATCTGCTCCCCATCTCCAAACCAACCTGTCCGCTCCAGTGAACTCCTCTCTTACGCCCTTCTCAGAAACCAGGTGTATGTGTGGGGGGATGGGGTGGGTAGCAGAGGAACTGGAGGCTAGGGAGGCAGTGAGTGGATCCAGAGGCTTGGGAGACTGGCTCTCCCCACTCTGCTCCAGCCTCTCCCCCACAGCCAGTGACACCCATCCCAGCTTCAGCCTTCTACTCTCGTGTACAGTACTCTGCTTGCTTCATTGCAAACCCCCCTCAGCAGCTCAGCAAGAGAAGTGAAGATGGATTCTTCAGTCCATGCTTCAATCCCAGGCTGAGGGAATTTAAGGTGACATCCACAAGAGGAGAGTTGAGGTGGCCTGGGATCCAAGTCATGTCTTGCAAACAACCCAGAGAGATTACACTGCATTTACGAGCCTGGTATCCCTCCATGGCTGCTATTGTAGGGCCGGTGCTGTGTTACTGCCTGTCCAAGGGCCCTGTTAGGGCTTGCTTGGCAGAGGTAGTGCCAATAGCTGCCTTTTACCTTAGGGAGCTGCTTCCTGAAGAATTCACACAACCACCTTGGGCAATGCTTGCTTGGGGTCCCTCACCCCTGGTTTGAATTGGAACTGGATAGAGCTGTCCCACAATGTAGTAGCTGGCTGTGAAAAGTTGGGATCAGTTACTCTGGGAACATAATGCTGGTGGGGGGGGGGACCTCTCACTTGCACTGCAATTACCCTGGGGAGGGGGTACCTCTGCATAGGGATGGACCTTAGCCCACCAGGGAAATCTGTCAGCCCCTTATGAACAGGCACTGTATTTATCAGCCTGGTTTAAAGATTAGATAGATAGCCTCACTTCCAGTCATCAGTGGTGCCTGTGCTTTGCTCCTCATTCTCAACCCTTGTGGAGCCTTATGGCTCAGCTCCCTTAGACTGATTTCCCAGAACCCACCTGGCCTCCTTCTGAACTGCCCTTTGGCTTGGTTGGTTGCTGGTCTTGTCTGGTCTTTTTTGGCTCTGACGGTCTGACCTTCTGGTCCACACCCTGATACTGTACCCTGGTGTACTCTATTGGAACAGATGGGGCCAGGGGCAGAGCAGCCTTCTCTACACTACATTTTACCCAAGTTCTCAAAGGCTGAAGTTAATTTCAGCTGAGGATTTCATAAAAGAAATGTCTATACACATATGAACAGGATATTAACACATTTACTATCTTTGTGTAAGTGGTGTGTATACTGATGTGCAAGCTAGAATTACAGCTTAACAACCCCAAAGCAACTTATGT
>QEPC01001360.1:2117421-2191321 GCA_003113815.1 Sphenodon punctatus
GGGGGGGGGGGCACGATGGGGAGAGCCTTCTCAGTAGCTGCTCCATGGCTGTGGAATTCCCTGCTGCTAGAGGTCCATTTGGCCCCGGATCTCTCTGACTTTCAATGCAGTTGTAAAACTTGTCTGTTCCACTGGCCTTTGGATAGGATGGGTAAGGTGGGTTGGGGAGGAAGTGGGTTAGGGTGGTGGGCAGTGAGGGATATTTTAATTGTCCCTATTATATGTTGTTTTTAGCTCTGATGTTTAGAGATGTGCATCAGGGGCCCATGTCATTTTTTTGTTGTTTTTCATTTTCATTATTTAAATCTGTCATTTTCGTTGTCATAAATAACAAATTTTCATTTCATCTTTGCTTTCATTTTCATTTTCCATTGGTTTCAATGGAAAACACATTTTAGGCTGTAGCCTTTTTGTTTTTCATTATATTTGGCTAAAACATGGAGGGGTTTTACCTCCAATGGAAGGTATTATGTGTATCAAATACCAAAAAGATTGGTTAAAGGAATGCAATTTTATAAGCAGTTGCATTTATTTTGCAAGAATCTTCATATACATTCTTAGCTGTAACTTCTTTGCCTAAGATTTAATGTAGATTAAACTTGGCAAGTATATACCCCTTACCATATTTACTATCTCTGCCAACTTTCAGAAGGATTGGATAAAGGGTCCTGGTGGTATAAGCAATTAACTTACAAATGTATATCTGACTGTAACATCATTGTAGTCCAACCAGTGTACATGAAATTTTTCAGGGCTGTATAAAAGACTTTCACGATCATCTCCGTTAAAGATCAGAAAGATGTGATAAAGGGTCCCAATTGTATATGCTAGGGATTCTCTTACATGTCAGTGTGGTATAAGATCGCCAGTTTGTGATGCCAATTGGCCAGCATAAATGCAAACCAAATATCCTCACTCTGTGCTGTGACCATCCCAACATCTCTCCCACATTTGTTACTTGGAAGTCAGAAGCATCTGTTTAGGAAAGAGCCAATAGAGATTCTCGTATGTCCTCTGTCACAGTGCTGCAGGATGTGATTGTGATGATAATTGGCCAGCCTGGATGTGTAAACTATGGCCACTTTCAGACGTCCCCCCCCACGCATATTTGGGATACAGGGGAGCAGCCAGTCTGAAAGGCGCCCCCTGCACTGTTTTGCCATCAAAGCCATGCAGGGGATGTGTGTGTGTGCCTTTCGGAGTGGCTGATCCCCGTGCATATTCGGGCTGCACATTCCCGCCCGCAGCCCAAATATGCATGGGGGGTGCACATCTGAAAATGGTGTCGCCTGATTGCTGGGATGCTATCCCCAAAATCCAAGATATGTCCCTTCCATGCTCGCCTCGAAGCCACTACCAATTGGTACTGTAAAGTTAGGAGCATGCAGTAATTGGCCAGTGCATGTGTCTGTCAGTCTTTTGGGTTGCTCCACATCCTCCCTCCTACATCCTCCCTCCCCCTGCCATGCCAGGTGCCTGCCTCTGACTGGCACTGCGTGTGCTGCTATTTATCTGAACAATGTTCTTAAAGGGGACAACTTCAATTGCTTATAAAGTTGGGTCCCTTTATTAAATTGTCCTGTAGTTTGTCAGAGATGATAGGGAAGGTGCGGAATACATTCCTGCCAAATGTCTTGTAAACAGAATGGAATATAAAAATGTTACAGCTAGAAATGTATTTTAAAGTTAATATCTTATAACATCAGGACCCTTGATCCAATCTTTCTAAAAAGTGGTAGGAATGTTACACCTGTCAAGGAACATAACAATCACCGTTTTAATGCAAATTGGATGGAATATAAAGAAGCTCTAGCCATGAATGTATATGGAGATTTTTTTTAAATCACAACATTCAATTGCTTCTAAAATCGGTTCCCTTTTTCTAATCCTTTCAAAAATTGGAACACTTATTTCCCTCTGTTGGGGGTATAATTTCTCCAACTTTAATCAGAATTGAATAAGAATCAAAAACGTTATAACCAGAAATAGGTTTTTCAGTTTTTTCCTTTATTTCAAAAACAAAAGTCGTTTTCATTTCTATTTTCATTATTGTTATTTTTGTTTTCATTATTTCAACAACAATAATGAAAATGACAATTTTTGTTATTGTTATTTTAATAAAACAACAACAACATGCACACCCCTACAGATGTTGTTTTATTCTGTTTTAATTTAACGCCGCCCAGAGTTGCCTATGGCAAGATGGGTAGGATAATATGTTTTTTAAATAAATAAATAAATAAATACATCCCAAGACAGGAGAGAAGAGGGACAGGAGAATAGGCACCAGTTTCAGGCACCAGAAATTTATCCCAGATAGACACTCCAATTAGATTTATCTAAATGTATTCAAAGCTTTTAGATCTCCTTCCTTGTCGCTCTCGCAGTTGCCTGAGGTTTTTGGATTGATAATCAGCAGAAGTCCAGGCAACCTTTGTCTGTAAGACATATACGTTGCTAGCCACCTTAGATGTATTAAAATGGATCCTACCCTAGTTTTTTGCTCAGCAATCTTCTCATTGTCAAGAGGAAAATAGGACATTTCTTTCCCTCTTTGTATGCCACTCATTTAGATGCTACCTCGAGTAATTGGAGGGATGACTCCCTCTCTCCGAAGTAAAGATGACAGCTTTCCTACTTTATATTCTGAAGTTTTAGTCCTAGGCTATCTTCTGTAACAACAATCAAACTACATCAGAGAGGCCACCACCTGTGCTGCATCCTGCTGAGGGAGTCAACCCAAAATAGAAATAAAGTGCTGTGATCTGACTAATACTGAAGTTTAGCAAGTGCTGGGACTTTTTGCTCTCATCTTTTGGTGAGGAAACAGAAGGGCAGACGGAAATAAACTCTCTTTAGGCCCTTTTCAGGGTACACACATACTCCAAGAGCAGGTTGTATGTGTGAACAAAATGTGCATCACATGTGCACTATGTACAAATATGCATGCATACCATGCACTTGGTGCACATTTTTTACTTGGATGCGAATGCCACAGAGTGTGTGAATACCTTGTATTGTGTTTACCTCAAAGAATTAGCAAATATTTTACCTGACCATTTCATCTTCCTAATAAATTGACTTCAGGGTTTGGTTTGGTTTTGGTTTACAATAAAACAGTTTAAAATGTTACATTAACCAAGAGTTGGCAAGCAATAATTGCTCAGATACAATTTCTTTGATTGTAACTATAGGAAATAAACATTTCAGACCCTACTCAAAAATGCTAGTTTTCATAGTCACAAATGTATTAATTACTTAAATAAGGGGACATGTTGATGTGTTTACTGTGAAATCTGCATGTATGTCTTCGATCCCCCTTACCAGACATGATCAGAATTGGTTATCAATGAAGATATTAACACTACAGATTAAAGTAATCAGAACACAAGATTATGGAACAAGGGTTTAGATAAGATTGAATTAGGCCCAGGTGCAGAAGATGGAATGTTTCCCCGGCCCCCTCCCTGCAGCAGAGGAGGCAGCTGCAGCAGGAAACTTGTTCCCCAACCCAGTTCATAGTTCCCAGTAGAGCTGTAACCCCGGTCCATATTATACCTACACCTTTGTAATGGAAAGGTTCCCTTATTTTTGTGCTAAATGCACAATGAAGAAACAATGTGTACAGATACATTCATATGGTTACAGCGGTGCCTAACTAGCTATGGAGAATGTATTCCTGTAATGATATATGTTGGAATGAAATCTTAATCATTAAACAAAGCAAGTTGTTTTTCAAAAGATTAGAAAGGATTTGTATACAGCAATGTAAAGCGGAATGCAATTATTGGAGAGATAGAGAGTAAATGAAATGCAGATTAGAAGACTTAATGAGTTTCAATAAGGATGCTGCATTTTGGATAAAGAAGGAAAAATGGAGCAGCTACTCGTCAGTTCTAGTCATTTTAAATAATCGGTTGAACAACTTTTGTATGTGTGAGCTTGAATTCTTGATTATTTTTTTCTGATTGTGAGGGAGAGTAATTTGTTCAGAAACTTTTCTTACAGATAATATGATATTTTATCATCAGTTTCTTTTAATACTGCAGTCCTTACTAAATCTTGATGTCTAGTTTCTCCCCAAGCAGCTTTGGACTACTTGGACAACTGTGTTAGCCTTCCTATTGCATCTGCTGTATTTATCTGTCCTTCCCATCTACTTTAGTTGACAATGATTTTTCTGTCTATACCCTACATTCACCTTGGAACTTCCAACTCAGAACAGAAAAGGAAGTTTGACATTCATCGCACACTTTCTCTGATCAGAAATGCCCCTTCCAGGGCTGATGCGGCAGCAGCTGTTACCGCACCACGATTCCATTCCGTCATTTTGGAATTGCCCGCGCCACACCGCAGCTTTTCTGCGGACATTCCGCTAATTCCTCCGGCATTCTGCAAATTGCGGAATTGCAGAAAAATTGCAGAAACTGTTGGAAAACCACTGTTCCGCTATTTTGTGGCGCTGGCAGAATGGCGTAAGTAACTAAAATGTCATGTTTCCGCTATTTTGCAAACCTGTGGAAGTAGCGGAATGAAATTAGCGGAACTGCAGAACTAGCGGAATGAAACTAGTAGAATGAAAGCCTGTGCCTCGCCGTACCACTAATTGCGGAAACACTGTTTCCGGCAGAAATAGCTACCGCTGTGACATTCCGCTACAGCCCTAGCCCCTTCTGGCCATCCCTACCCAAGATTCCCAGGTGCTAGAAGCAAAAATGTACATTTATTTACATTAGAGTTCTGGAGATGCAGGAGATAACTCGTAGCATCTTGCATCTCTGGCAAACTCACAGAGGGTGTTTTTAGACAAGATGGGCAGGTGGAGGATTTTGTGACTGGTGCAGGGGAGGGTTCATGGGTGCTGTGCATGGGGGAACACTTCACATGAGTGGCCCAATGCACAGTCACTCTGCTCATGCACCACCCACCCCGTCTGTGAATGGGCACTCTGGCTTTTTGCCAAAAGCCCCATGCGTGGGGGGCCCAGAGATGTGTGGGGGATGGCTGGGCACAGGAGCGCACCCCCCCCCCCTGCCCCCACATTCAGACAAGAAGGGCCCCATACACTGTCCTTGCATGAGGCTGTCTCATTTAAAAACATCCAAAGCGGTGATATAGACTAACTCTTAATTTCTTCATTGTTTTTAATAAAAATTTAGTCAATTTACGTATCCCTCCCACCCCCCTTTGCTTTTCATGTATAGTGTGGGCATTCTAAACTAAAGCCAGTAGATTTCTCTATGCCTTTGTGTATGTAGATATGCAAACACTAATGTCTCTTGAAATGAATTAAGAAGAAATCTCTGCAAGTAAATGGGGAGGAATGGCTGATACACTGTTTTAGATAGATCAGGCTTTGATAATTCTAGACATGGGCAAAGATAGTGAAGATTTCTAAGAAAAAAGATCACTGCACACAAGACCTATCAAGTCTGAGTGCCTAAGATTAAAACACATTGTTGATGCCGTGTTTTAAGATACAGATTTTCACATTAAAAGTTTTAGTTGATTTCTTCACCTTCCTCCTTGAAGTAGTTAGGCATGTCTATGCAAGCTTTACAAGTGGGATTGCTGGTCTAAAACATCACATTTGGTGGTGGTGTTCTAGATTGAAATTGACACCGCTGCCTTTTGGTACCTATACCTGTGCTCAGAGTTGTCGACGCACCCCCCCCCCCAAAGAAGACGAGGACACATTAATTGGATTTAAACGGCCGCACTCTTTATTGATAATCAAGAAAGGGGGGGAAGGGGTAGCCCTCCCTCTTCCCCCCTTAAACTGGGGTCCTATCCCTCTCCTGTTCCTAACTGTTACCCAGACCACAGGAGGTTCCCCCCACCAACCCCGGCACTAGCCGGTCTACCAGTCCCCTTCCTTTCCTCCTCTTCGGGTTAAGCCCGAGGGAAATCCTCCTTTGCCCTAACTTCCACCTAACTTTATTAACTTACCCCCTACCCCGACCACCGGGTTTCCCCCGGGCCGGAGCAAGTTGCTCGTAACTACCCCTTTGCCCATCAGGGCGGGGTTTAAATAACAACAAGGGTGAGGACACCATAACCTATTGTTTGGTACATAGTCTGCCCAGTGGGTCTGGCCGTTCGCCTCCCACCCTTGGGCTGCCCATACAGTGGGCCGCACTGAGCGGCTGTGCATGGCCTATGCCCATCTCTTAAGGAGATGTTTTCTATTCAAACCCTATGCTACCAACTACAACTTTTAACCATTGGCCTGAAGTCAACCTACCGCAAGAGTGCGACAATTCAGCCTACCACCCATGAAACCGTGTCCTCACCCTTAACTTGAATCAGCAAGTCACTCCGAGAAAGGCGAAAAACCCCTTGTCTTTTTTTTTTTGCCAATTAGGTTCAGGGAAAATTCCTTTCCGATCCTAATGTGTGACCAGTATGAACTCAGAGTGGTACCTTGTTATGTGGTGGGTGGGTGAGTGCATGTCCTCGCTCCCTGCTCACGCCCAGCCGAATGAGGTGCGATGCAGGGAGCTTAAAATGGCGCCTGGGACTTCCGCCTCTCGCGAGAGTCCAGGCCGCTTAAGTTTTTTGGTTGCTGTGGCAACCTCAGCTTTATTCCCCCTCCCGGCGGCCGCTCTTGTCCCCTTCACCTCTTTTGTTCCCAGGAGGGCGGGGCGCCGACATACCCCCACTGCGGCGAACGCGGAGGGGAATTCTATATAGCTTTCTTTTTATTTCAGGAATCATATACAAGGGTGTATTGCAGTAAGTTAGGGTGAAGTCTTTGCAGGGATAAGGCTCACAATTAGCCAACACTCAGCACTGGCTGGCTGTGACCCAGTTACAGGTAACGATGAACATTAGAGAGCAGGTGAACCAAAACTGGGGATAAAAGAGCATAAATTCCTAGCTAAGGAGGAGGCTTCTAGGGAGAGGCAAGGTGTGGAAGTTGTCTCCAGAGCTCCTCAAGAAGGAGGGTAAGAAGCTGGGAGCACACTTCTTAGAAGTAACTGAGACTACATGTTTTTTAAGTGTATTTTATTTATTAGTATTATTATCAAGCATTTATATAGTGCCAGCAATGTACCTGGTGCTTTACAAAGTAATAGAATAGACACGCTCCCTGCCCTAGGGCTTACAATCTGAGAGACAGATGGGGCGGGGGAGATGAAAGAAGGGGAACAGAGGGAGAGACAAGGGGTGTAACATTCACGAATATGCGAGGTCTCAGGTGCATGTGCTTTGTTTGGTATTCTGAAAACTATGACCACCTTGCAGAAGTAGGGCTATAATTACCAGAACTGCCAATGTGCTATCCTACAAGCTAAAAACAAACAAACAAAAAGTACTGTGATAAATATATAAAAGTTGATTCAAAGTTTCAAACCTCTTTTCTAATATATAAAAATTGCCATTGTTTTTAAAATGAGTATGTTGAGATCAGGGATGTAATGACTGAAGACAGGAAAAATTTCCTCCCAAATTTCTCCTACCCTTCAAATTTAGGATAATGCTGCAGCTCATGCTGCTTCTACTTCCCCAGTGGAACTGGAGGAAGCTGCAGCATCAGCAACTGTAGCAAGCGAAGGGAAGGTCTTTCAGTGCTGTGGCAGGAGATGAGATCTCCACTTGGGGAGCAGGCAGTGTCTAGCAACAGAAAAGGTGAAGAGGGTGGAAGGGATGCTGATGGAGAGTGTATGCAAGCTGCTAGTATGGCTCAGCCAGAAGATCAGAGGGGGGTCGGGGATGAGAGGCAGGCCACATTGACCGGAACCTCCCCAGATCCAGAACTCTTGTTCTGGACCTTCAAGAGATGGATTCATGTGCTGTGTCTCTGTTGGAAACATCTTGTTTCCAGTGGTCAAGAAAGTCTTCTTCCTTTTTAGCTCTGAACTTCCACTTCTCCAGAGCTGAATATTATCTCTTTTTCACTTCAAAGACATGCAGTTTTTAAGAGAAATTCAAATTTAGGAAGAAAGACAGACACTATCCTATGGCAGATTGATTTAAAATGATGACGATAATGGATTGGCAACTGCTTCAAACTAAACAGTTCTGCATTGCTGCATAACTTCTAAGTTGCGTTGGTCAAAAGAGTGCAAATGGAGCTATTAAACATTTATTTGATTATCATATAATTATATTATCACCACATGTTTCGAATATATATGTTTGTGAGTGCTGGACTTCGAAAAATTTAAGATGACAATTTCAGGACTAAGGAATTCTGTATGTTGTTTTTGTGACATTGGTACTTTCACCCCTGCCACTAATCCAAGTTAGTAATATAACCAAGCGTATATACAATTCAATGAGCATTTGGTTTGTGTGAAATGGTTTTTTGGAATATCACAAAAACCCTATCACAGCTGCCACCTTATGAGTCAAAAGAAGTGAAGTAAACTCAAATTCTCTATCATGCATTCCTTTTTAATGGTGAGGCATCTTAGGGTATTTTCAGACGTGACGGGGCATGTATTGGCCCTGTCACGGAATCACCCTTTGATCCCCCGCCGGGATCAAACCAGCATGTCCAACAGATGTGCCGACTGATCCTGGTGGGGAATCGGGGAGGGGCGGCGCGGCGCAACGTGCGGCTGCACGGCCCCGACCCCTCCACGCTCCCCGCCCTGTGGGGAGACGGGCGGCCACCGCGGCCAAAGCGCTTGCCCGATTTGGCCATGGGCTGGAATCCCTGCGGGGATTCCGGGCCGTGGCCGCCATCCAGAAGTGACGGCGGGGTTCATCACGGTGGGGAATCGCCTTCGCCACGCGACCGCCGCCGGTTCTGCCGCTTCGGCCGCTCGCGTGGCGAAAGTGATTCCCCGCCGTGGTAACATCTGGGGGGGGGAACATCCGTTCCCCCCAACAGACGTTCCGTAATCGCAGCCACCACAGGGAATTGACTGTGGTTGACTGTGATCTCGTAACATCTGAAAATACCCTGAGTATCTTGCATACAGGAAATTATGACCGAGTGGGTTTAAGCTAGCTGTTTTACTTGACAAGAAACGTTGGTATCGCATCTTCAAATTCCCCCTTCCACGGTATCATTGAACAAAAGCTGTAGAAAAGGTACAGAGAAGGGTAAAAAGAATGATAAAGGGTATGGAACGGCTTCTGTACAAAGAGAGGCTTGACAAGCTGGGTCTCTCCAGCTTAGAGAAGACTGAGAGGGGACATGATAGAGGTTTATAAAANTCCCGCCGCAGATTCCAGGCCGTGGTAGCTGTCCAGACGGGATGGGCCCATTCATCACGGTGGGGAATCACATTCACCACGCGATCGGGGCCGACCCAGCTGGTTCCTCCAATCGTGTGCTGAATGTGATTCCCCACCGTGATTGACGGGGGTGAACATCTGGGGGGGAACTTCTGTCCCCCCATCAGACGTTACGGTCCCTTGCTCACCATGTGGGTATTCAGTGTGGTTGAGTGTGGAATCGTAACGTCTGAAAATACCCTTAGTAAGGAGCAGTGCCAAAGGACAGATTTTTCCAGTTCTCTGAGTGAAAAAATTAGGAAGCATTGTTCTAGTTTGGGCAAGTTTGCACCATCCATCCAGCAATATACCTATCCTGTGAACCGAAAAAGACTATAGTCTCTTCAGGTTATTAATTCCAGCATATCCCCATTGACTCCAATAAACTGAATTGTTGTGTAAATTCAATTATATATACTGTGCTTCAAACGCTTACATCATATTTCAAGAGAAACAGATTTCAATTAGATGACTCCAGGTTTCATTCAGATCCACTTGTCAGTCCTCACCGTGTTGTATGATACTTGTAGACATCAAACAATGAGCAAAACTAGGTCAGGTTAAGATGGAATGAAAATTTTCATGTAGGATGATTCACATGCTGCAGTATAAGTAGGAGTAATGTTAAGTGATTCAGCAAACACCCTGGTCTGTATTATAATAACCCCTTACTAGTGCAGAAGTGGGCTTTGGGTAGTTGTAACCTTTTAAAGCTCATTTAACACTTCTGTACGACTGTGAACGTTACTTACAGAATCTTGTACACAGGGAATAATGACATTTTCTCTATTTAAATCATCTTATAGTTCAGATTATTAGACCTGATTCATCGGTTGCACTAGTTTATTGTTTGTAGGATCTTTCCACTAGCTTAACAATTCCCATTTTCATAGCCTAGAAGTAGCAGCGTTTCATCAGTGGATGGAGTGATTCCTCTGTGTAGTTTGCAATTCAGGTTTTTTGAACACTACTTCAGATTTCCAGAGTATGATAGATTCCATTTACAAATTTATTTTAAAGTTATAAATGATGTTCTCTTGTTGACAAAAGTCCAAAGTAATTTTAATGCAAAATTTGTATTTTGTTTGTTTGTTTTTAAACTTCTCCACATTGAAGCTCAACCTGGAATGCTTAATCCACTCTCGTACATATGCTCTGGCCTCCAAGAGTTCTAGTAGTGGAATGACCAGTTCCTCCTCTCTATCCATCAATAATCATTTTGGGCATGCAAAGCTCTACTATTGACATGTGCAGGGAGGGGGCTTTTTTAGTGATTGATTGTTGTTTGTTGTAGGGGGGTTGTGTGAAATGTAATTTTAAAGAGAGATTTTTCCAGTCCTTTGAGTGAAAAGGGTTAGGAAGCTTTGTTCTAGTGTAAAGGTATTAGGGATGGAAATTTTGTTTTCTGATTAATCCATAATCGCCCGAACGGGCCGATACAAGTTAATCCAAAGCAACCCATAATTTAGGCCTACCTGTTATGGGTCTGAGTTTTGAGTCCTTATTCACCACCACCACCACCACCACCACCATACCTCAGGACCTTGGAGTGTATTTATCCTCAGAGAGCTTGATTGAAGCACTTCCAATGTTGTGAGTGTTCCCGGCAGGCTCCCTTGCTATGGCATCCTCTGTGTCCTGGATCACATGTGCAAAATGGCTACCAGGGCCAGTTTGAGCATGCACAAAATAGCTTCCACCCTTAACCAAAATGGAGGCAATGTCATTTTGGCTGCTGCTCTTTTGATTAAGAGCAGTGGCCATTTTGCACATGCACAATCCAGAGCAGGTAGAATGCTGTGTCAAGGGATACTGCCAGAGCCTCCACAGCAGCAGTGGTGCTTCAATCAAGCTCTCTGAGGCCAGTAAGAACACTCCAGCGCCCCAGGGATGTCCCAGGGGGATAGGAGTACAAATCTTTTTTTTTCCCCCTCATTGACTTCAGTGGGGAAAACTGGAACCATAATACATACGCCAGTATTCTTTCCACTTGAGCTTCATAATGTACATGTCAATGGTAGAGCTTCACATGCCCAAAATGATTATTGATGGAGTGATTTCTCTGTGTAGTTTGTCTGTCTGTCTGTCTTCTTTTGTTCATTTGAATATATATTACCTCCTTCCCCTAACCCCCCCCACCCCCACCTTTACAACACTTACACTTTCAGCTGTGCTGAAAGGGTTGGGAGACACACTTTTTATGCTACAAAAACATTATTTCGGTTTGTAATGCATGCAACAACAGTGACATCCAATAACGGAGTGACCACAAATTAATGCACTTTGGAACATAGTAATTTCACTGATCAGATATTTAAGATAGGTGTTGAATGGACTGGGGGAAGTATATAGAATATTATCATTAAATCTAAGTCCATGGAAATTTTGGTTTCTTTTTTACCAATGAACTTTATAAGCAAAATGACAAGATGCTGATGGTGTTCATGATTTAGATTTAATGATAATATTCTAGATACTTTCGACACAGACAGACAGATAGATTAGATAGATATTTATGGTAATAGACCAAAAAGAATTTTTCAAACAACTACAGAGCAATTATATACACAATACATATTTAAAACATAATAAAACACAGAGAATGATTCAAGCCCCCTCATAATTTCATCAGTCTCCAGTCAGTACATATTAGTTATACATTAACCGATCTCTTCCACTTCTGTGCTGTAAGCATATATAGGGCTAGTGCATTCAATGCAGTCAGTGACATATTTTGCAAGAGCCAAAGAGTTTTCTCAAAATTATTATAATATCCTAATTTTTCCACCGAGGCAGTAAGATAGCGATTCCTCACAGTATCATATTTCAAGCATACCCACAAAAAAATGTACCACTTCATTTAAGGGACAGGAACACAACCTTTGATCATAAGGAGTCTTATTCCACCTTCCTGCATGAACTGCAGATCCATATTGATTAAACCTAAGTTTGGTAATAATCTCTCTATGTCGAGCCAACTTTATTTGCGATAGATATGGTGCTTGCCTTCCAATCAGTCTTAATATATTTATATAGTGGAGCACATCTGATCACACTTACGGCTGCCATATCCTCCTGTTGAGATATATCCATAATCCTGGAATCAATAACATATCTGTCATCAGATAGAGGTATCAGATTATCATAAACCCATCTTTCTCCTAATCCTGAATATGAGAGGGTTGATCTTATCTCCATCAACCAAGGGAACATAGTTCTTTGCCAGTTCTGTGCATCTAGCGAAACCTGCTTAGGCCACCTATTTGGAGAATAACTCCTGATTTTCAACCAGTAGTGGATGGCATGTAATTTCTGACCCTACATTCAGTATAGCTGCCTCCACCTTGCCATTGCTGGTGGAGTACCTTGTTGGACAGAAAGCAATTTTTCCAGGAATTTATTTTAAACATTGTTGATAACCACCGCTGCCTTGCCATCCATTCCCCAAATTTCTGAACGTAACATCAATCAATTCAATTTAATTGCGTAGCCGATGGCCATTGCAACACATAGAACACACATAACATATGACAAACATATAACATGAGCTATACACAATAAAAAAAAGAGCACTACTCAATTTAAAACCATTCAGGGACTAAACAAAAACTCAAAAGTTAAGGTGAGTTAATTTAATTACCTTCATAATTTGTTTTAAAAGCCAAAAACTCCTCCCTTCTACTGAATGCATAGATCAGAAACCATGCTAATCGTTTGATAACATCTACATCGGCACTGTTCAAAAGGTAAGCAAGTATAGTTGGATCTGATCTACCTGGGAACTTAGATATTAAGTCGGACAATAATATTTCCCTCTGTGTGTCGTATAGATGACAGTGGAGGACAACATGTCCTACCGTTTCCACTGTCAAATCTATCGAACGGGCACAACCTGTTGGCAAAGGGGGTACCATCCAGGCACCCCTCAAAAACTTGCGAGGGTAGAGCATTCATTCGGGCGGCCAGGATTAAATTTTTCCCCCTTGCCGAAATGTCTGCTAAAAGGTAATGTGCAGGCTGGTCCAAATCTGGGGCTAGCTCTATATAGAGCCGCATGTGAGGGGAATCTGCTATTTTCCCCAGATCCAACTGCCTACCTATATCTTGCACCCTTGTTTTAACTTCCGTTACAAGGGAGGCCAATGGCTTATGTGCCAAGTATTCTGGTGAAATACCCATTGATGAAAGAATTTTCTGAGTTTCCTTCATCCAGGGGTCCAGATAATTATCTTTTCCCACACTATATAACAAAACCGGGCAATGGGGGTCCAAAAGTCCACACCACAGACATAGGGCCTGTTCCACAGCCACTTGCTGCCAGCCCCTCTGGCCACACTCTACCCTTAAGGCAGCGTATGGAGTACCCCGAGGGGCATGCAATATCCCCTGCAGGAACCTCACCTGGGTGGGATTTAGCAGATGAGCACAAAAAGGAGCCCATAGTGCAGCACCGTACAGCACTTTGGCCCTGACTTTAGAACCATGGGTCTGTATAGCTGGCTGGACGGCTGACCTACCCGCCCGTGCAAAAAAGCCCAGGATAGCCTGTGTAGGACCCTTGGCTGCCAAGAGTGATCTCTGTACATGGTGCCTCCAAGTAAGTGATTTGTGAAATAATAGACCTAGGTACAGAAAACTAGACACCTGCTGGAATTTATGGCCCATTATCTCCCAGTTGTATACTCGCTTATTGTTTGCAAAAACCATTATTTTGGATTTTTGAACATTGAGTATTTCATATCCCTAAAGAAGGTCAAAAAAGCTGCTAGTTGGCACTTCAGGCCAACCTGAGTCTGAGATAGAAGGACCACATCGTCCGCATACATCAGGCACCCCAAGGATCTGTCAGCAAGTTTAGGTGGAAAAAACTCTGGGTCTACTACCCGGGTGGCAACATCATTGATATAGTAATTAAACAGGGCTGGTGCAAGCACACAGCCCTGCCGAACTCCCCGGGTAGTATCAACAGGAGGCGTCAAATGACCTTGCCGATCTATCTTAACTGAAACCGAGGAGTTATGGTGCAGGGAATGTATCAAATAGAGCAGCCGCTTATCAATAGAGGAGGCTGCCAGCTTGGCCCAGAGAAGTTGCCTGTCTACGGAGTCGGAAGCTGCCTTCAGATCTAGAAAGGCAGCAAAAAAAGCTCCATTCCGCGTTTTATATTTGGATGCTATATAATTAACACTAAGCAAAGCTCAACAGTGGAGCGGCCTTGCTGAAACCTAGCCTGCTCCTTGGCTATAACTGCTTCCCCTTCAAGCCAGTCTGTAAATCTCGTAAGCAAATACTTGGCGTAAATCTTAGCCACTATAGACAAAAGGCTAATAGGCCTGTAGCTCGCTGGATCACTATTAGGGCCTGATTTAAAAATAGGAATTATAATGGCCTTCCCCCAATCCAGTGGGATTACCCCAGTTGCATTTATAGCAGTAAATAAAGCAGCAAGAACTGGGAACCACCATTCCCTATGGCATTTTAGAAATTCTACATGAACCAAATCAGCACCCATAACTTTCCCATTTTTAAAGGTGTCCACCAGGGACCCTATTTTTGTTATTGTAACCACTGGCCATGCAGGATTCTCATCAATCTGGCTCAGCAGTACTTCCTGGTCAAGGGGCCCAGCACCAGAGTTGAACAGTTGGCGGAAATGCTTGACCCACACACTAGGCATAATAGGGGTTGATGCCATCAGTGGCTGGGATTTAATATTGGCATTGACCAAGCTCCAAAAATCCTTGGAGTTCTTTTGTTTAGCTGCATACAGGAGTTCCTCCCATCTTGTTTGCAAAAATTGGGCTTTCTTAGTTTTAAGCAAGGTACTGTACTTCCGTTTAAGTGCATAGTAAATAGGGGGCAGTGTAGTAGCCTTAGTAGATCTATATTGGGCGTAAATTTGAGTCATCTCACGCTTTGTATCCCTGCACTCCCTATCATACCAGTGTTGGTTCCTTTTCCCATTTATTAGTTCTTGGAATGGGGCCCTCCATCCAGACCCTTTGATCTTCAGATGCTGACCACAAATATCCATAAGTTGGTCATATAATACCACCGTACCCCTATCTCCAGCTGAGGCCAATAAGGCCTCCCTCAACTTTAGGCAACTTGGGTCCCGTAAGAGGGCTGTAATTGTCTCTGGGGTTAGGCCATCCCATCTAGCAGAGCCGAAGACTTCCAGAGGGCCCCCTTCTATAGTAGGTATACTGGGAGGGTAAAACTTATCGGGTAAAACACCCAGGGCCAACAACAGTGGCATATGGTCACTGGTCAGAATCTCCCCTACCCGAAAGTCCACTATCTGAGGTAGTACAGATGCCGAGACCAGTGCATAATCCACTAGACTCGAACCTGCATGACCCAGGTAAGTAAACTCCCCCTTGTGGTCCCCAAAACCTGAGCCATTAAGGATGTATAGTCTGTGGGCCTTGGAAAGCGTGGCCAGCCTTATACCCGACGTATTAACCTTGGGATCCTTAGATTCTCTAGGAGAGAGAATACCCAAAGGATCCTGTGATAGGGGGTCACAATGATGAATAAGGGCCTGGTCACTAGCACCCAATCTTGCATTAAAATCGCCTATAACAACTATGTGACCCTCGGGATACTTCCCTTCTAAGCTGGTAAGTAAGCTGTCTAAACCTGACCAATGGGTAGGTCTAAAGGACCCTGCATTACACGGAGAAATGTAAACTGTAATTAATACCCAGGTCTGTAAATTTAGGCAAAAAAACTACTGCCATAGCCAAAGCAGGGATTTGGATAACCTCTATTTCTTGAATCGGGAGGCTAGATAATAAAAAGCATTCCTGCCCCCCACTAGGGCGGTCTCGTGTATTAAGATTTACTGCAGGCAAATCATGGGCCCTAAATCCCTCAAGTGCAAGTGGAAGTTTGGTCCAAGTTTCTTGAATTAGTATTATATGAAATTTAGCCAAGTAAGCTAAAAAATCAGGATCTGTTTTGTGGTGCTCCCACCCGGCCACGTTCCATGAGCATAAATTTAGGACTCCTGGGTGGGGTTTTTGTATTAGTCAGTAAGATGGTAAAACACTGATTGTCTCACTTAGACTGGTCGGGGGGTCATCAATTATTTGCTGCATAAGCGGGGGCTCCAATTGATCCTGGGTCACAGAAAGAGAACTTATTCCAATATGAGGGTCCACCACACCCTCAAGCACTAATGACCCAGGCATTAGGGGTCTTAAACCCTCAATTTTGGGGGAGATCATGCTATCATGCCGTTCCACCGCAAGGCCTCTATTACTTGTTTAACTACTACCCTCAGTATCTGTGGGACGGGGGCCTTGAACTGGTGGACTTTCCTGGCCTTTAGGCTTCACATGTCCCAAGACCCAATCAGAAGCTCCATCCGAAGAGTGACTACGGGGAACAGATGGAAAAATTATCCTCCCACTAGCAACTTGGGACCTAACCAGCCCAGCATCATCCCTCACTACCAATTCTGAGACTAAAGGATATTGCCCCTCCTGAGGCTTTGGGGATAACAAAGGGCAGATCTGTGTGGTAATATAATTCCTAACCAGGCTTATTCTATTAGCTGCAAAGCAATCAGCATATCGCCATAGGTTTTCTACCATTGTAATAGAGGAGAACCAGACCAATACACTATAATTGGGGAAAGCAGTGGGTAAGACCAAATATTTTAGGATTGAATCTGAGCATAATGGAATGCCCGATATATAGGAAATATGAGATTGAATAAGCTTTTTTGAGGACCATGCTGGTATCCGTCCTGAGGGCAATGGAGAAATGATAAAAGCCAATGCCTGGGGGTCCATTTTAAGAGAGATCTTTCCCTTCATAAGGGTATTATATAGTCCTTCCACAACTCGCAATGTATGCACATCTACCTCACTTACTGTCTGGGTCCCAACTGTTGCAAACAATCGTGGGGGCACCCTAGCATGTCCTGGGTCCCCCACCTTAGATAATTTCAAATTATCACAAATTATCTCCATCTGGAGCCTTTGTATCTCTAGCTGGATATTTATCCCCTCCAACTGCGCATATAGTTTCGAGACCAACTCCCCTACCACAAAGCATTGGTTTCCCAGATGCTGAAGAGGGGTCTCAGACTCTATATGACTAAAGGAGGGCAGAGCTATACCCTCCGTAGCCTCCCGTGAGGAAAGAAGGATTCCTGGGGTTTGTAAAGGGCTTGATGCTGGTAATACTGGCAGTTCCCCACAAACCTCTGGCCGATATAGTGTTTGCGGTTCTACCTGTCCACATTGAGCATCCAAGGTAGGGGGGGGGGGGACCTGCGGACAAAGGCTGCACAAAATCCTCCATGGTCGGCTGGCGACCCTGAGCGCGAGCTCGAGTCACCATCCCACCCCTCCCCTCCTTTTTCTTCCTATTTCCCATGCTATTTATACTAACCAGTGATAACCTTAATCCAGGCTAAAACACCCTATGCTCACCTGCCCCAAGAGCCACTCACAGGCTTCACAACAGCATAACTCCAAGCTGCGCTCCAGCCCAGAGTACTAAAAGAGTTTAATAACCGCGAGGGCCCCTGTAAGGCAGAAATACCAGGACAAAAAAAAAGGAAGAGCGGGAGGGGAGTGCCACACCAGCTAGTAATATGAGTCTAATACCTGTGTTATTAAATCAGTCCCCACCTGATGTGTCTTGCGCGACACGATCCTCAGGCAATTCCAGCTATCCGGGAGTACCACAGCTATTTCTTCTATCACGCACAGGAAAAGCAGGGGGTCAAGAGCCAAGGGCACTAAAATTTCTTCAAAACTGTATAACCCACTGCCAACAGCCTCCCACAGCCCCCGCCTAAGCCCGCGCACAAGGGCGCACCCTTGTGCATGACGCCCTTAGGCGCGACGCATGGGCGTGCCTACGGCAGCTCTTTTATGTGGCAGATGAAGTTCTCTGCGCCGGTGCTGGTCACGCTGATTATCAGTAGAGAACAGCTGGGCTCAGCGGCTGACGGGGCTTCAGGCTCCCAGGGCTAGTGAGGGCAGGAAAAGCTGGGGTCTCGGGCAACACTCACTAGCAGGTGGCAGATGTCACAAACCCCCTGCAGCTCACACCTCGCCAGCCGAATGTAACATAGATTTGAGTTTCATTTTATCAGCTTCTAGTGCTTTGTTCCAAAAGAACGTATTGTTGTGATTTTTAGAATTGAAGGGATAAAGACAGTTCAATAATGGAATTTCATGTTAAACTTTGTGTCTAGTTTTAAGGTATGTAGATAGTACATTATAGTAATATTTTCTGTAGTGAGCTGAACTAAACATTATTTCAGTTTTTAAGGCAACGTGCCTTAATATTCTCATTATTTTTTAAAAAACTAATAATTTTATAGAGCTCAAGTTATAGATCACCCAGTTTGTCCACCTAAACACAAGTAATTATCTAATAAAAAGTTTTTGGGGATCTGTTTTTATCAATATGTGCACATATACAAAGAATATGTGAAAAACCTATAGTGAAACATTCAGAGAAATTAAAATACCAAGTTTTAGTGATGGAATCACAAGAATGACAGACTTTCACTGGGTTGTGTATTATCACTTTTTCATATGCTAGAGAAGAGAGGATTAAAGCAAAACTTTTCACAGGAACTCGTGGACCAACTTTAGAAACTGGTGGTTCAAACATACTAGACAGAGACTGGGTTAAAATAGACATGATGATGGACCGCTTTGGCCTGTTGTGGCCCAGGAGCCACTGGTACATCTGTTTTGGCACCATGAGATGTTAGCTTGGGACTGCCCTGGGGCAGGTAGGTGGCTTGCCTGGGCTGCATCCTCAGAAGATCTCCAAGGACACAATCCAGGCTAAGGGCCAATGCGGGCCACACAGGCCAGTGCGAGCCACAACAAGTCAGCATGTCTGTTCTGCCCTGATGTACCCGCCGTGGCTTGGGGGCCACTATGGCCGGCCACTATGGCATCTGTCATTGGTCACCATGGTTGTCTGTCATGGAAGGGGTGGGGCACTGTGAGCAGGGCATGGGCGGAGTCACCCACCCTCCTGTCTGTTGGACTCCCCATGCAGGTGGCGGGACAGCTCTCTGGTTGTGAGCATGTTTTTTGGTGCCCTGACCCAGAACAGACCATGTAGGCTACAATTTCCTGCCCCAGGTCAGGAAGCCATCGCGCTGCCTGCATGGCTGTTTTTACCCATTGATCTTTGTGCATCAACTTAAATATTTTTTCCCAGCTGATTCTTGAGAATTATTCTATTTCAATGATACTAATGTGTCTATAGTTCCCTCTTTTAAAACCTGGTCTTTAAGATATTCCATATTTTAACTATCTCTAGGTTGTGAGGTGGAAATTGCATTAAGTATCAGAATTTTGTTTTAACATTAAGACTCTAAAGGAAGCATTCTGTTGTATATCTATACCAGCAAACTGTTTATGAAGAGACAACTGTTCTGATGACTGAAGATATGGCTGTAGAAACCTCTTATGTGCCTTCTGCGTACCTGGCAGAGATCCTTCGACTTCTGCAAGCCTTGTCTGAAGTGGAAGACCTCCTTAATTCTCCTGATCTTCAGGTTAGGGACTGTGAGAATCTTCTCAGACAAGAAGAGTGTCTCAAGGTAAGATGCAAGCGTTTGCATAACATTATGTATATCTTAGTCATTCTACAAATTTCACCCCTTCATGTGTAATTCAATACAGGCATGACACAGGGCCCATTTCTTTTACCCAGTCTCTTAGGAAAGTAATGGATTGAACATGGTGTATAGAATGATCGATATTGGATAATGAGCTGGTGCTGGGTAGAAGAAATGAGTTCCTTGTGTAGTATTTTGTTTTTATAATTTTAAATAATTGTCAGGGCGGTCAAAGCCTCTACATGGAAGACAAAGCGATCTTAACATGCATCCAATTATACAGGAAGTACAAACCAACCCAAAAGAAAGCCAAAAGGAAAGTGGCTCTGTTTATCACCAGTTTTCATAGAAGGTTTCTCAGTTCTCAGCTGTGTTTGGTACCATGATTACTTGCAGTGAACTGAAAATAATATCAATTAAAGTTTAGATTTGTGGAAAGTAAAAGACTGCACACAAGTAATAACGACGATCTGAAAGTCTGATTTCCCAGTCATTTACACAGATGGAAAACAGGTGCCATTCTAATAATGGTGGAGGTACACTACTATGAGACTGGTATAAGTGGAGAATCAAACCCTTTCTATTACAAATACCTAGCTGAATGGGTTATCCAGTTTCACATAACAACAATTGAGTCAGACAATCCTTTTTGTTACTGTAAACATTATGTTAAGTGGTGTGTATGATCAGGTCATACACAGTATTTTTAATGTTCTAATTAAAAATGAAGAAAGGATCATATTTTATCTTTAGCTTATCCATTACCCACATAATTACATGAGCACATAAATGATTAGTTAAGTACTCCCTTGATATTGCAGGTAGACAGATTTTTTTTAAATGATGCAATTATTTGCCTTAGAAAATCAGAATGTTGTCAGCCTATTAGCAATTATATTGTGCCTAGTAAACGGTATAATGAAACACAAATGAAAAGGGGGAGAAAGAAAAGCACATACCTAGTTATTTCTTGCACAGAAAATCTACAATTCTGTAGTCTTGAAAAATCAGTGGGACATTTTCTACACCACTTATGGTGGTTTCAATAGATTCAGATACCTTTAATTGGTTGTGTATTACATCTCCCCAGTCAATGGCCAAATTAGAATGTGATTGCCATTCTTCATTACAAGAAATTACTCTTGACAGGCTGATATGTTTATGCAAAAATGTCATGAAACATGTAAATCACTGCTAATGAGCTTCCACTTGGTCTTTGTTACATACTTCCCATGTTCATCACTAGATGGTCTGGGGAGCAGTGACCCAACAAGCAGTTTACTGGCAACGGAGTGACTCCTTATTAGTGCTTCTTAATGCCATCACATGTGCTGTCTTGGTCTGATTTACATCCATAACTAATCACTTCTTCAGCCACACATATCTGATATTATTGTAGCTGACACCAATTTTAATGATATTGATTACTGTGGTTACAAGTAAGTATTGCCGTTGGTTTAATTTAACTGAGCTATTAAATTCTCATGAGATGCAGTTGTGGGCACAGTTCCATCTTCCTCCCAAATAAATCTCTTGCAAAAGGCAAATGGATCTTTCACATGCATGAGCTTTCAGAAGGGGTATAGTTTTGATCTGAGCCTCTTTAATGAATATTTATTTCCTAGTAAAAGCATTCATCATTGTCAT
This sequence comes from Sphenodon punctatus, assembly GCA_003113815.1. Taxonomy (NCBI): domain Eukaryota; kingdom Metazoa; phylum Chordata; class Lepidosauria; order Sphenodontia; family Sphenodontidae; genus Sphenodon; species Sphenodon punctatus. The sequence continues at coordinate 2,138,912 of QEPC01001360.1, forward strand.
TATCCTGCAGTAAAAATAGAAAAGTAGTGCATAAATTGTACAACTGCTGGATGGGGAAAGTTTGAAATTAAATTGTGGCTGATTTTTATTCCTGACAGATTTGCATGAATCAAATTATAGGACAGTAGTGGATAGCTATGTGCTTTAACGATTATTTTGTGGACTTTTGTTGCATCCAAATAATTAGTAACCATTCCAGTGAAATACCTCTTGACCCGCACAGCGCAAAAGAAGGCAACAAACACAAGGTTTGGATTAAACAAGGCCGCAACACTTTATTAAATTTAACTGTGGTCTGGAAAATGGGGGGATAAACACAAACCAGACAATCCCCCCAAATTGTCACATCCAGTAGATTAAATCCAAAGGTAAACACCAGCGCCTTGGAGTCATCCAAAATCCTTATCGGCTGATATGAGGGTGTGGAGGAAGGGACGATGTTGTATACAAGATACAGTGTAGAAACTGCCAACCCCCTGGGGTTAGAATCAACATCATGGATCAGATGTCCTCTAACTGGCATTAGCTCTGCCCCACCTCATAAGGAGGCACCTCCAAATCCATATTTCCTTCAACATTACTTTTTCCTAGACCTATTCTTCGGCTGGACCTCCAAACTGTGACAATAATAATATTTTTTTAAAAACACTTGAACGCATCCAAAGTAGGGCTGAAACTCGGTCCTCGGTTTTCCTCAGAAAACCCCAAATGTTTATGGTACTCGACTTGAGTTTCCGAGTTCCGATGTTGACTGAGTACAGGGAAAGGGGGAAATGGCCAGCAGTAGGCCCCTGCTCCCCCTTCCCTGTCCCACACTGGCCAGGGAGAGAATAGGCCAGCAGTGGGCCAGGAAAGGGGGGGCTCGGCGGGGCCTAGCGGCGGCTCAGGAGTGAAGTGCTAAGCACGTGGGGGCCTAGTGGGGGCTGAGGGAGACGAGTACTCACCTTCTGGATGGGCTCCTGCAATGCTGCAGGCACCATCTTGGAAAAGTCTGAGCATGACCAGCTTTAAAAAAAAACAAAAAACGTTCTCACTCCAGAGAAACCACACATCTCTGGAGCCCCTCTGGAGGATGAGTACTCTATCCCCTCAACCCCCATCCCCTCTTCCATAGCCCATTCCCTCCCACCCAGACTCCCTTGTCTCTGGCCCCCTCCTCATCCCCCGCCCTAAGAAACTACTCCCAAGTATTCGGCTGAAGATCCTTGGACCAGCCCAAGTACCTGGGACGACACTCAGAACTCAACCGAATACTCATGAGTAGTTTTCTGACTACTCAATTCAGCCCTAATCCAAAAGGTAATACATCCTGTATACAATAGTGAAGGTGAAAAAACATCCATAATACCAGGCCCATCGGCCCCATTCAGAAAAAAAAAAAAACTCCTTCCAGGCCCCAAAAGAAAATTTGGTGACCAGTCCAAGAGGGTGGGTGGGCAGGTTCAACTTTCTTTCCTGCCTATCAGCTCTGCCTGCACCCCACCCTTTGCAGCATCCTTTTTAACACCTTGGCTGTGCACAGAACACCTTATTTCCACCCAAAGGGCCCCAATCGGGCAATAGATGTAGGATTCAAAAGGTACCAGGCACCTTAACCCTTTACCACCCACCTGAAGCTGCAGCTAAGCCCTACTGCTGCCTTCCTTCTTCAAAGATGCATAAGGAACAAAATCCCTTCCTCCTCTTACATGACTTGGGGGTTGGGAGGGAGGCAACTGAAGAAAAATAAGCATATTTGCAAGTCATACTGAGCCAACTGCATATTTATTAGGGATGGGCGAACGCGGTTCAGAAGTTCGAAGTTTGGACCGAACTTGATCAGTTCGGTTGACTGAACCGAACTTCCGAATCGAACTCGATTTTTGAACCAAACCAAATCGAATTTCCGAACTCGGCTCTGTTCACCCATCCTTAAAAGATAATATTCCATTTAGTTCAATGGGGTTTGAATTTCCGAACTTTGTTCGGACGTTCGGAGTTCGGACCGAACTCGAATAGTTCGGTCGACCGAACCAAACCTCTGAACTGAACTGAACCGAACTTCCGAACTCAGTTCTGTTCGCCCATCCCTAATATTCATCAATAATTATATGTGGTAACTCTTGGGGTTCAGTCTTCTGTTTACTTTGCAACACATCTAGTCCTTAGCACCAACATAAATTCCATTATAAACTCCAACTCAAGTGCCAGTGCAAAGTGGATGGAGAATCATGCTGGTCACGATGGTTGGGCATTATCTGCTATAGTCAGTCAATATTAACAATACCCAAGAAGGTCATCTTTGATATTAAAGTTAAAAGCATATAACTAGTGGCAATATAATTAACTTTGCCTCATGTTCTTAATTCTATCTAGTTTGTCGCTGCCAGAAATGCCTTGAATCTACAGTCTGTTTTTTTCTTTCCTATCTTTTTGCAACCAATCAATCTATCATAAAATAATTTACATTGAAGGTAGTAATTCTTTATCTTGTTAATAGATTGATATTAAGTACTTTAATCATTTATAAACATTAGCGTCCCTTAATCAATATAACTCAATATATATTGTGTGATAAATATATATTATATTATATATTGTGTTAATCTCTAACTATTGATTTCCAAATTGTCCAAACATCTTTTTAACCATTTATACATTCATTTTAAACTAGCTATAAATATAACTTGTGGCCCATAAGAAATATCAAATTTTAACATTTTTTACAAAATTATATTTTTTTGTGGTTGATAACTGAATGTGAAATCAATTAAATGATAAAGTTTTTATAGGCATATTTAGTGGTTTTGCTGATGACCATATAGAAGAATGATTTGCTCATTTTTCTGCCATGTTTTTGGAATGAAGGATATGATAGCGGGTGGTCTGGAAAGTAAGTTTTGTGTCATGAGGGAAGAATCCACAAAATTTTCATGACTTCACAGAATTGACTAAAAGCTCTTTCAGGCTTGGACTGGTTCTACTATATTTTGGTCTAGAGAGAGAGGGTAGTTGCCATGTTTGTCCCAAATGTAATAGAGGAAGACAAAGTACTTCAGATAATCTCTTTTATTCGACCAACTACTGTTGATGAGAGTATGCAAGCATTTAGGCCATATAGAACTACATTCAAATTCTCAATAAATAATATTAGGTTTCTTTCAAAGGTAATTTTCATTTATTGTACTAGGAATTACGGTCCCTATATGGCAGGATAAAGAATTAAGTTAAACCACAGATTACTACTGGATTTTGACCTCAAAAGGGGGGGAAATAGAGGGGGGAAACATACCATTCTCTGCCCCACCCCCCCAAGATGTCATTGCTAATGATTGAAGATATTTATATTTCGATACGGGCCTTCTCCCTTGCAATACAGTTTCTTGCAGTTTGATCCAAATCCTGCCTTTATTATATTTCAATCCACCCTGTAGGAAACTGATTGCAATGTCATAAATTTGTCATTGTAATTTCACTGCAGAATCAAGTAGGGAAGGAAAATAGGCTTTGTGAGAGAGAAAACACAAGAAAATTTAGCTAATGATCAGCAGAGACAATGGAAAATATCCAGTAGGTAATTTGACTAATGAGGCTATGCAGTATCCTGGAATTTTCTTTACTGTTATATTTCTTTTATATAATAATGTACTTGTCTAAAATATAAGGGACAGACATAAAAACTCTGGTAAACAGAGTAATCTCTGGTAAATCTGCAGTATCCTATAATTTTTTTAATGTGATATTTTTAAAATAAAATAATTAATTTGGCTAAAATATAAGGCAGAAACAAACAAAAAAATAAAAACCTCTGGTAAATATTCCATAAAAAACCAATATTAATCAGGTGTAAGTCTCCAAGAAAGTCCACTGACTTTCTGTGGTTTATATAGGGTTAAGAGCAGAATATGGCCCAACTATTTTTTAACCTTAGCAAACTGGACATGCCCACTGTACTAATCCAGTGTTGGGGTCAAACAGACCCCAAATAAACCATAAATTACAAAAAACAACAACCAGGGGGGTTAATTTGAAAAGGACAACAGCTGTCTAGAAAAAACTTGACACTGTATCAAGATTTTGTGGGGAGAGGACAGGAATAGGAATAAAACAAAAGGCAGCATGAGTCAGTAATGCCCCAGGATGGCTACAATGTTAACACTAGCAACTACACAGGAATAGCAGCTAAGTTTTCTACTGGGATGCTAAGTGTTTACCAAGCAATTAGTGATTCTATCTAATTATCTTTGTATTCCTCTAGGATGGCTCCATGAAGTCTGAAATCTGCCTTTAGATAGCAATCTATTGCAAAAAGGTCAATTTAATGTTAATGTTGACTCTTACTGACAAAAGGGTCACTTAGCAGGTAAATTGAGGGGTCATTAGCACACTTTGTATTCCTCTGAGATGGCTCCATGTAGTCTCCTGATCTGTCTTTAGATAACCACCTTACTGCAAACAGGTTTTAATGTTGACCCTTACTGACCAAAAGGATCACTTAGCAAGTAAATTGAGGAGTCCAAATGACCCCATATGGCTGATCGGTAAGAATTTTTGAAAATGAACTCTGTAAACAGCTATAATGAAAAAAAAAAGCAGTGTTGAAGGTTCACACCAGTAAGATTATAAATTAAAAAAAACAACAACTCAATTTATGTTTGTAAAGTGGTTCTTTAGCTTGGGGCATAATAGACCCCCCAAAAGCTTTTGTAGCGATATTTGTATACACACAAAAATGTCATTAACAAAAACAGACACACTGCTATATTTCTTTCTATTTCTATTTGTTGTGAGGAGAAAGAAAAGAAGATATTCTGGTTTAAGCATTTAAAGAAATAATAAACATTGATTATTTTGAACAGCATTTGGGGGGGAGGTCTATATTATCCCCTGGATCCCTAGGTGCATAGAACTTTCAGTTTCCCATGCTCTTCAATTGGAGTCAAATTGACCCCCAGCACTGTCAGAATTAAAACCTTAAATTAAAAAATTACAATGAGGGGGGCATGAAACATCACAGGGCAATTGAGCCCATTATGGTTAACAAAGTCATAAAATATTAATCATACATGATACATGCAAATGTTACAGAATTATGAATGAAAACAAATACTTTGTAATATTTAGCAAAAGTGAACTAACATTTTCTATGATATCGAATATAAATCGTTATGTCTTGTATAATAAAACTGAAAGTTTATATTCATAGGAAAAGGGGGACATTCTTTCATATTACACCCCAGCTCCACCCCAGTATATATTTCAATCAGACCGGCCATCTGATATCAATCCCCCTGGAAATAGAAGCCCCTTAGGGAGTTGCATGCAAGTGGGAAGAGGCCTCCCCTCTTCCCTTCCTACTTAGAAAAAGTTGAGCGGGGAACTCCCCAGGGAGCAGGGAATAGCCAGCAGTAACCTAACCAGGATAGTAGGAGCCTGTCAAGCTCCCCCCGCGGGCTGTGCCCATTGGCGAAGGGCTGCTCCGGTCAGGGGCTGCCCTCGGGCCCCAACCCGGACACCCCAGACCCTTCGGACCCTGCACTGCCCCCGCCCCCAGCGGCAGCACAGGACACCCCCCTCCCGCACAGACACCCCCACCAGCCCAAGCACAGACAGGTGCAGGGCCCTCCAACACAGTAGTTAGCCATGCCCCCGGTGCGCCGCTCTTCTCACTTGTGGGAGTGCGCAGGGGGAGAAGCCTCAGGGATAAACACCAGCGCCGGGAGGCACTTGGCGCTGGTGACTGAAACGGAGAAACCGGCCGACAGAGCAAACTAAGTAGCGCATTGTTTGGGGGTGAACTATTGAGAGTTGCGGGTACTTGAGAAGTAGTGTTTATTTGTTGTTGACCTGTATTCTTCCCGTGTGTGCTTGAGAGTCTGAGTGCGTGAGAGTCTGAGGAGTGCACGTAATGGAGTGTGAGCCCCTCCCTTTTCCCTAGGAGTATTACCCTTCCCCCACTGGCGTGCAAGCCCCTTCCCATGGTCCCCTCATTTTCTGGGGCCCCATCCCCTGTTACCCGGTCACTGGCCGTCCACTACCTTCCCACTCCCCTTTCCTGGTGTGGTTTCCATGTGTTGGGTGAGAGACTGGGGCCCATGACTCCCTTCAAATGCTTGGTGCCCTATGATGATAGGGACCTGGACTTTCTAAGGCCTATAGGTCCACACACTATCCTTTGACGGGCATTAAACCTCCGAGAGATCACTACAGCATCTCGAGTCTGGGTCCGTGCGTGGGTAATCGGAGTAAGTGAATGCCCGCAGTCCCTGATCCCTTGCCCATTCCCACCACCTTAGCCCCCTTAGTGACAGAGCCCCAGCCTGGTGATGAGGTGAGTCAGTCTGGGGAGTGCAGGTGCTCTGATAAGCGACTGTGTGCTTCTACCACCACTGCCAAACTGCAGGGGGAAGCGTGTTTTGAAACTGAGAAATGCTTGGGAAAAGAACGAGCATAAGGATTTTGACAAGATTACTCAGTTTACCAAGTTTTCATTTCAGCCTTAAGCAAAGCCCAAATAGGAAATCTCTGTGCTGAATGCACTTCCTAACTTCATCTGTCAGTAACACAGTGCTTGGCAGCTGCATGGAACACAAATGGCCAAAGAATTGGATTTGTACAGGGTGCTGCCCTCGGCTGTTGAGTTCAAACAAATTCCAGATAATGAAAAAGAACTGGAGTTTCTAGTTCTCTGATTTCTGCTTTTCATGAGCAGTGAAATAGATCCACTTCCCAAAGGCTGCTGTCACTTCAGTTGCTAATGGGTTTCTATAATTCTTTTTTCTTAGAAATTAACGGTTTTTTTCTTTTTTGTTAACTGGGTTAGAAACCCACCCAAAGCATTTTGATATCTAAACCAGCTTGAACCTACTTTCAATGGAGGGCAGGGGGGTGGGGGCAGGAGGGGTGGGAAGAGATGGAGATAGAAACAAGCCCTATGTATGTACACGTGTGCATTCATAGGCAGATGAATAGAGAGGTACATACAGAGAGTAGAGTCAGGATATTCTGTATGGTGCATATACATATCTATGATAACACAAAATTCTGGGAACTCCTGCACTATGTGAAAGATAAATGCACCATTAACTTAAAGAACCTTCTACTCTGGGTGGATCTGTGAAAGGTTGTTTCTCTTTGAAGTGCCATCTCCATCATGGACTATAGTGGTGTGCATGTCGTTTTCGTTATTACAATTACGATAATGAAAATTGTCATTTTCATTATTGTTATTACAATAACAAAAACAATAAATAATAATAACAAAAATAGAAAGAAAAATGACATTTTATTTTTGAAATAAAGGGGGGGAAACTGAAAAATGTATTTCCAGCTATACCCTTTTTGTGTCTTATTTTATTCTGATGAAACTGGAGGGGTATTGTACCCCCAATAGTGGGCACTATGGGTATTTTCAGATGTGACGGGCCCAGAGGTCCACCACGCTGAACCCCGGACCAGGATCTCTCTCAGATTCCGGTCCGTGATGAAGCCAGCCATCCTTCAGATGTGCCGGCTCCATCACTGTGGGGAATCAGGGAGGGGACGGGGCTGCACGGCACAACATGCGGCCACATGGCCCCATCCCCCCACTCCCTCGGCTGCCCTCAGGGAGACGGGCGGGCGCAGAGGTCAACGCGGCTGCTGAACCCGATCCCGTATGGCGGTCAGAGCCATGATCCTGGATGGGCCAAAGGTAACACACGTTAATTTTGGCCCATACCAGATCGTGGCCAATCTAACCATGGTTCTCGAACAATCTAACCATCGGTGTTTTCAGATGTGCCGAGATCACAGTGAACCATGCTGAATACCTACATGTGGTCATTGTGCCCTGCACATCTGTTCAGCGGCCGCCAGATGTTCGCCATGCTGAATACCCACATGGGGTCAATTTCAACCACCCTTCCCGGGCTACCGGCGCGAAAATCGGCTGAAGCGTGGTGAAAGTGATTCCAGGCGGGCATAAAAAAAAAGTAACGTCTGGTCGGCTATCATGGCTCGGAATCCCCGGCAGGATTCCGGACCGTGGTGAACTCGGCCACATGCTGTGGTGGCATTGGCCTCACCTCCTTCCCGTCTCCCCGGAGGGTGGGTGGTGAGGCAGCATGGAGGGGGCGTGGCCGTGCGACCGCACATTGTGCTGCGTGGCCCCGCCCCCTCCCCGATTCCCCGCCGGAATCCCCGGCACGTCTGTTTGCCGTGCCTGGGTGATCCTGGCGGAGAATCTCTGGGTAGTTTTCGGGACGGGGCAAAGCCGCCCCGTCACATCTGAAAACACCCCAGAACAGTGGTTAATTTGACCCCCACCAGAGATTCACTGTGGTGAACATCTGGCGGGGGTCAAAGAGACGTTCACGGAAATGCCACCACCACAGGGAACCCACTGGGGTTCCCTGTGGTGAAAGGCATTTTTGTAACATCTGAAATTACCCGATGTGTACCAAATTTCAAAACAATTAGATAAAGGGAACCAATTTTAGAAGCAATTGAATGTTGTGATTTTAAGAAAAGCTCCATACACATTCATGACTACAACTTCTTTATCTGCCATTAAATTTGCAAGAAACCTGTGACTATTATGTCCCTCTATAAGCTTAACACTCCTGCCAATCTTCAGAAAGATTGGATAAAGGGTCCTGATGGTATAAGACATTAACTTGAAAATACATTTCCAGCTGTAACATTTGTATGTTCCATCCTGTTTACAGGAAATTTGGCAGGAATGTATCACATACCTTCCCTGTCATCTCTGCCAAACTACAGGACAATTTGATAAAGGGACCCAATTATATAAGCAATTGATGATGTCCCTGTGAAGACCATTATTCACATAAATAGCAGCACATGCAGTGTCAGTCCGAGGCAGGCACCTGGCACGGCAGGGGGAGAGAGACTGTAGGAGGGAGGATGTGGAGCAACCCAAAAGACTGACAGAAATATTAATTGGCCAATTACCGCAGGCTTCTAGCTTTACAGAACCAATGGGTAGTGGCGTCAAGGTGGGCATAGGTGGTGGCCCTGAGGCAGGCATAAGGGACATAACTGGGACTTTGGGGATAGCATCCCAGCAATCAGGAGACATAGTTTACACATCCAGACTGGCCAATTATCATCACAATCACATCCTGCAGCACTGTGACAGAGGGCATAAGAAAATCTCTATTGACTCTTTCCTAAACGGATGCTTCTGAATTCCCAGTAAGAAGTGGGGGACATACGTTGGGATGGTCACAGAACAGAATGAGGAGATTTGGTTGACCTTTCTGCTGGCCAATTGGCATCACAAACCAATCTTATACCACAGTGACGTGTAAGAGAATCCCTGGCATAGGCTCCTTCTCTGCATATGCTGTGCAGGCATATAAAATTGGGAGCCTTTATCATATCCTTCTAATATTTGGCAGAGATGATTATTAAAGTGCGATATATAGTTCTGCCAAATTTCATGTACACTGGTTGGACTACAGAGTTGCTACAGTCAGACATACATTTATAAGTTAATTGCTTATACCATCAGGATCCTTTATCCAATCCTTCTAAACATTGGCAGATATAGTATATATGGGAAGGGTTATAAATGTACCAAGTTTCATCTACTTTAAATGTGAGGCAAAGAAGTTACAGATAATAATGCACATGAAGAGTTTTGCAAAATAAAATAATTCAACTGCTTCTAAAATTGGTTTCCTTTATTCCCTCATTTTGGAATTTGGTACACTTAATGCCGCCCATTGGAGGTATGTTCATCCTATGTTTCAGCCAAATATAGTGAAAACAAAAATATTACAACCAAAAATGTGTTTCCTTTGAAACCCATGGAAAATGAAAACAAAGCAAAAATGAAAACAACAATTTGATATTTATGAAAATGAAAATGACAGATTTAAATAATAAAAATGAAAAAATGAAAACAAAAATGACATGGGCTCCTGGTGCACACCTCTACTATTTGCTACAAAGCGCAGTGAACATGTGACTTTATTAGCAAAAGTGACCTAGCACTGGAACAATGTGACAGTGCATCTGCAGCACAGAGGGCCACGCATTAGGAAGGACTCTACCAGAGTCATTGCACAGGACCCTAACATTCCTAAGGATGACTTTGTTAAGTATAGTTCTACTCACTATAAACCGATATAAAAATTGAGTTTTGTATTGAAAAGTTTTCTTCCTAGGGTGGATTCAAGTCATGTCTGCTGATCTGACAAGCTAACCTATAGATTTTGCTGGTTTTTACTTATATTAGTCCAGCAGACACCAATATAGCTCAAAGAAAGTGACCGGTGGATTTTGTTCCTCCTAATATTTTAACAGGAGTACAGATTAATAAATTCCCATCACTCAGGTGACATAGAGGGCAAAATTTGTCCCACAGAACCTTTTACTGGTGATAAGATACTGCAACCATGTTGACATTGGTTTCCTAGGCAAGTCTTCTGGGATGGTAGCTAGGAAGAAATGTGTGTGTCATGTGTGTATTCTTCTTTAAAAATGAGAATATTTAGCATAGATTGAAGTTACCTATCCAAATACATCATTTAACACATTTTTTTTTCAGGTAGAATCACACTTTAATATGTTATGAGTTAAGAATTAAAATACAACAAAGTGATAGTATAAAAATGACACTACTCACCACGTTCGTTTTTCACCTAAAAAACATCAATATTTTACATGTCAGTTGAAGTGACCAGACTGCTAAAATAACCACACAAATAACATCAACGTTATTCTATCAACTGGTGTCAGTCTGGTTTACCTGTTGTTATTAAGAGTGCTGGGATTATTCTGAAGATTTCAAACCCATGGATCTTATTTGAGTAACTGATGACTGAACAAAAGTATAAGCTAGGTGGATATGATATGGTACAGTGAAGACACCATGAACTATATGAAGTAAAACTGTTAGCATGTTTTCAAGGAGTCAAAATATTGAATAAAAATAGCTATAATTTATTTGTACTTTTAATTAAAAGAAATTATATATAAGTATGGAAAGTAAATTGTCCCAAAAGGAGAGGACAAACTTTTCATATTGTTCAAAACTTAGAGAAAACAAAGTTTTTAAAAGGGTAGGGTGATCAAAATACTCACAAGGACCAGAATGTGGCAAATACCATGAATAGTGCCCAAAACGGTATATGTTAAATAAGACAATTTTAATTATCATTAATTTTTCTACACTTATTTTTTTATTTATTTATTTATCCCGCACTTCCCTAAAGGCTCAAGCCTGCTTAGTTTAGGACAAAAAGTCCTAAACTAGTCCTGAACTTCAAAATAATTTAAAATAGCAAGGTAACGTGGCAATGTGATAGTAGAGAAAATTAAAAGTAGAAAAGTGCACTTTAAGAGTAACAATTTATAACAAAAGTTATTATTATTATTTATTATATGTTTATAGTTTCCTCCCACCAAATGGCACTTTGGAGCACTTCACAAAATAAAAACACAATAAAACAATGGAAATGGAAAATCCATTTTAAAACAATTTTAAAAGAGAAGGTACAAAAGTAGGGGTGAAACTAGATTTCGAGCCCCACAAAACGTTTGCTGAGAATGGGCTTCTTGGCAAGATTTTCCAGGTCAAGAATCTCACGAGAATAATCCTTCTCACCACCATTCTAGCGAGATTCTCAAGTGCTACAAAACAACCCCAAAAACATTATGCGCGTACAAAAAATGGCCACCAGGGGTGGACATATGCAGAATGGCTGTGGTGGCCATTTTGTGCATTTACAAAGCATTTGGGGTTTCAAGAATCTCGTGAGATTTTCAAGAAACCTAAAAAATGCTCTGGCATGCACAAAATGGCCACCAGAGGGCACACGTTCGCAGAATGGTCATGGCGGTAATTCCCAGGGGTGTGCAGAAGGGACATAATTTGTTTTCATTTCCACTTTCATTTTAATTTTTAAAAGTTCATTTGTTTTCATTTCCCTTTTTGTTTTCGTTTCTAAAAATTCATTCATTTCTGGTTTTTGTTGTAAAATTCATTTGCTTTCTTTTCACATTAATTTCCCATTGAAATCAATGGGAATCACTTGGCAGGGCTTCCATGCCTTTCAATTGTGGTTTTACTGTCTCTCTCTTACACTTTCCCTGCCCCCTAACTTGCACAGACTGCCTCAAGGGGACAGAAATATCAGAAACAGATTGGCATGCAGCAGGCAGGCAGAGGACAGACACTGGCAGGCAGTGAGTGCCAGGTACTAGCATAGGAGGGGACAGTGGTGCGAAAATCTGACAAGGATTCAAGTGGCACAGAATGTCCCCATGAGGCAGAATATCAGACAGACTTGCAGGTAGAAGGCGGGCACTGAGAAGCAGCAAGGACTGGCAAAGTAGACATACTGTCCAAAATATGTTGGGCTTCAACTTTCAGAAAATGCCCAGGGCAGGGGGGAGGTATCTCTCTCTCTCTCTCTCTCTCTCTCTCTCTCACACACACACACACACACACACACACACACACACACACACACACACACAAGGCAGTAACAGTGGCAGAAGGGCAGATCAGCAGCAAGCACTGGCTTTCAGAAGAGGCAGGCACCCCAAAGTGTGGCAGGGCATCAACTTGCAGAGATCACCTCAGTAGGACAGGAGGTCTGTGTGCGAGAGAGACATTTGGGCAGAAGCAGCAAGAGGCAGGCAGAGGAGCAGCAGGCAGTAGGACTGTGCAGAAGGGACCCAGTTTGTTTTCGTTTCCCCTTTTGTTTTTGTTTTTAAAAGTTCGTTCATTTTTGTTTTAATCTGTTCCCTAATTCATTTGTTTTTGTTTAGTGGTTACTAAAATTTATTTTAGTAACTAAACAGGATGAAAATTAATTGCCACCCATACACAAAAGGTTAGGTTCATTGGAGGCAGCTATATTACAGTGGAGAGAAAAATCATGGAATGTGAACCATGTCCGCAGTAGTAGGAGCCCTATGAGCAAAACAGACATGAAGACCTTAGGGAGAGAGAGGAACCTGGGACTCTTGTAAGAAGATATGACTAACCAGTAGGGATGTGCGAACGCGGTTCGGAAGTTCGGAATTCAGGCCGAACTTGGCCTGTTCAGATGACCGAACCGAACGTCCAAACTGAACACTCAAACGGCTAAACAGTTCGGAAAAATTTGGATGAGTTCGGGGGTGGGAAAATGTGACTGGAAGACGGGAAAAACGTGACTGGAAGTGGGAGGCAGCTGAGGAGCAAACTTCCTGGCACCAGAGGTGGAGACCAGGGGTGGTTTCAGGGTCAAATGATACTGATACCGGGGGGGAAAAATCGAATTCGGTTTTGTTATTGATAGCGCTATTTTCGGCTGTTCGGCCGAACCGAACAGCCGAACCCGAACTCAGGTTTCAGACCAAACAACCAAACATCCGAACCGTGTTCTGTTCACCCGTCCCTACTAACCAGCAGAGAAAGTTCAAAGGGGAAAGAAAGAGAATGGGCTTTGCTTTATTATCTCCTGGACTGAATGGAGCACCTAAAATAAGTTGATTTCATGACCACTTCATGACCTCTTCACCCCCACATGAATGCATACAGAATTGTATAATTAGTTATTTACATAGTAGATGATTTTACCTTCTTTTGAAACATCAAATAATAGGCACTACTGGGGTGCCCTATTAGACTATATGCAGGGACCATGTTCACTATGTTCTCCTCATTGCCTGAGTTTTGCTGTCAATGTGGAAAAAGCAGTGAACATGGGTTCCTGACTATATCACTAAAAGGCTGTATCTAATGCAGTTCATTCTATATTTCATTTCATCCACTGATGCTTGTGAGGTCCACCGAATTCAACCCTTCAGATGCTGGAAATGAATATCAGTAAATAGCTCTTTTAAAATGTCACTTTGGCAAATAATTTGGATTCGCATGCAGAATAATGTCTAAGTGAACACAAGCAGGTTAGGCTTTTGAAATGACATGCTATTTAACTAAAAGGGTTTTCTTTTTGTTCAGTTTCATTAAAAAAATAAAATTGGTTAAAGTAGGAATAACTTTGGCACAAGTTATTTCCAGAAGAATTAATGACTGGCTCTGGTTAATGGTCCTCTGCTTCACCTCAAGTCATCTACTCTCCCTGCTACTTATTAAGTTCTCAGGAAATGGCTTGTGCCTCTGCCTCAGCCTTCAATTACACAAGTTTTATACAATTGTTGTTATTCTCAAGACTTTTCTTCCTCAACAGAAACTGATATTTTGTTTTCTATTCTAAAACAATAACATTGCAGAAAGTTAAAGAACGCCTGATAAAGTATTCGGGTCAAATTGAGGTTGTTCGCTGTAAGAAGACATCTGCTTTGCAAAGTGCCACACCTGGAGAAGCTGCAAAGATACAGGAAAAGCTGACTTACCTTAATTTCCAATGGGAAAAAGTTAACAAGATGTACAGGGACCAACAGGCGTAAGTAATTTATTTACATTTATTTACTATGAGGCTCATTAACATTTGGTTTGTGGTGCGTGATTGCACCTTTTGAGTTTTCTTTGTGCAAAGTACTTTGTGAATTCCAGACCACCACCTTCCTTTAACTGTGTCAGACATTTTGAGAGAGGAAATGCTTTCTTTTGGATAAACTGGTGTTTCTTGTTGACTATAAACCTGTTAATCTGACTGATAAGCAAAAGAACATTTAATGTTATCTGCTTAAATCTGAGCATATTTATAGAAAGTGATGCGGTATGTTTTTAAAGATTTAAAATATCCTTTTTTCCCCTTGGATGAAGGTCAGAAGGTCAAGACCAAGAAGTAATAATTTATGTCTTCATGTTTACCTCCCATTTATGGAGTTTTGTTTAAAGAACTTTTTACTGATTATCTGTATATGCATGGTAGTTTTTATCAAAACAGTAGGAAATGTGTAGTTTATTTAGTTTTTATATACGGTTCTACTGTTTAATCTAAACAGTATAAAAGTGTGTAGATTATTTATAAAGTTAAAACATGCTTTGTGAAAGTTAAGTGTCTAGAGCTGAAACTGGTAGCTCATTAGCTACCCGCAGGTAATGCCCACATTTTTTAGTACCATCTTAGGTACTCACAGGCTAACCAGGTACTAGTCAGGTACCCGGATACTTTCCCAAGACATTTCAGGACATCAGGTACTTGAATCAGGATGAAATCAGGTACCAACTGGTAGTCAATATTTTCAAGTCAATTTGAGTACTGAAAATCCAGGTATACCTATTTTTGCTCTTGTTTCAACCCATGGTATTTTGTCACTAGGATGAATGTATTGGTTACATATTTTTATTCATATTGCTTGTTTTATTTAGATAGTGACATGTGGGTGTTGGCTGTGGCCAGGAGTGCCTTTTGCCAGTTACATCTGGTAAGACAGCTCCACCCATACGTCTCATACTCCAATCTCGCCACTATCATCCATGCGTTTGTCACCTCGAGGCTAGACTACTGTAATGTGCTCTGTGTGGGGCTGCCCTTGGTGATGGTCCAGAAGTTCCAGCTGGTGCAGAATGCAGCGGCTCGTCTTCTTTCAAGGATGGGCCACAGGGAGCACATAACACCGGTGCTCCGTGTACTGCACTGGCTGCTGATTGTCTTCCGGGCCCGAATCAAAGTGCTGGTTTTGACCTATAAAGCCCTACACGGTGTAGGTCCTGCTTATCTGAAAGTTTGCCTCACCCCCCCAGATCCCGGGGCAGCCCTTGAGGTCATCTGGGGGCACCCTCCTGGAGGTCCCACGCTATCAGTGGGTCCATACATTCAGGAGGGCGTTCTCGGCAGCTGCACTGTCGCTGTGGAATGTCCTCCCGGTGGGGGTCAATCTCAGCCTGGATCTTCTGTCCTTTCACTGTAACTGTAAGACCTGGCTCTTCCATCAGGCTTTTGTCAGGGGGGAGGAAGGGAGTGGGGTAGAGTGGGGTGATGTCCTGGTACTGATTGTTTATTATTTTGTGGTATTTTATATTCTATTATATTTTTGTATTTTTAAAATATTTTTGTATGTGTGTCTTATTTTATTGTGTTATTTTAGTATTGTACGTCTCTCTGGGTCACCAGAGGCAAGAGGAACAGGATAGAAGTACAAAGAAATAAAAATAAATAATAAAATAATGTATGTATGGACTTCTATAGAAGTTCTAAAATGGCATGCATCTCCTTTACGGAGGCTCCAGTTACAATCACGCATACTCAAAGCCTACTCTGAAAACGTTGTCATCATGTATGTTACCTGATATTCATCCATAAAAGTTCTGAGCCCTTGAGCTTGATATTCCCGAGCTGCATGTTTTGGCACAGTTATGGAATATGGAACTATGGAATATGCCTCCAGAACTGCGCAAGCTAATACAGCAGTGAATACAGATAGTACAGACGCAGAAGTCAAGTCATATCATGGCACTTATCTAATCCATGGCACTTGTGTGAGCACACTACCTTGCCAGCTAAGCTCAAACAAAAGTAACTTGAATTCTCTCTCTTTTTGCAGGTTGGACCGTCAGAACTGACAGGTTATGTTCCTCCTCGCTCAGTAATAGGCAGGATCCAGATGACTGACAGGCCACTGCTAGTGGGAAGGGCATACCCCTGCACTAGCTTCCCAGTCAGTTCCTGCCTTGTAAAAGAGGAAGCAGGGTCCTTTGCTTCCCTCAGGGAGCTGTTTTAGGCTGTAAATGTAGGCTTTATTTCCACTTTTTGTTGTTGGTTTTGGAGCTAACCCACCTCACACCTTTGCCTTTCCTAAGGAGGGCAGAACTCTGAGTTTTGTGGCAGGGGTGTCCTTTCGCCTCGGTTTTGTCCCTCCCCTCCCCCCCTTTAGTTTTCTTAAGAGGACCCCACGTGGAGCAATATGGGCCACTGGGGGCTTCTCCTCCCTACTTCATGACTGTTGTGAAAGGGAATTGGGCATGTGTAGCAGCAACTGCACTCAGTCATGGTCGGGCTGTTTCCCACCTTTTTTTCTCTGAGACAGTCCTGCCTCATACTAGCAGTTCATCCTGCGCTCCGGACTTGGCATCCAGAGGCAGGAAATCTTGGCAGCTGGACGCAACAGCACTCCCCAGCCAAGGGGGTGCTCCTCAGTCCAAGAACAGAGACGGAGAGTCCACTCCAGGGGGAAGAGACAGTGGAGCAGATCCAAGAAGCCCCAGTGCAGCCACAGAGGGAGAGAGCACCTAACTGTGGCATTCCAGCCCCATCAAACCAGGTTCCCTTGCTCCTACAGGATGAAATACCTGAAGCTGTATTGATGTCACTGAGGAGGCAGGTTGCCTCATGCCCCCACCTCCTAGAATTGCCTTGAGAGGGGATGGGGGGCTTTGGGACGGTAATACCCCACCCAGTAATTTTGAGGAAGCTGTAGGGAGTCTGAGCTTGTCTGTCTCATCATTATCTGGCCCTACTGCCACTAGAGGTTGCAGCTGCTCCTCTAAGAGGGCACAAACTCAGGCCTAGGGAATATCTCTCACAGAACCGCTCAGACTCTTTGAGGGACTCCTCTTCTTCTTCCTCCCTCTCATTCCCCCTCTCCCAAGAGAGGCAAGAAAAGGATGCACTCAGATGGCTCCAAGCAGTTCAGGGCTCACAGGGTAAGAAGCAGATTAAGCATAAGGCCGACCATAAGGTGCCCTGAAACAGAATAAAATGAGGCTTGTTCTTCCCCTTCATCTTCCCCATCCCCTCTTCCCATGTGCCCTCTCCCTCCATGTCAGTGAAGATTATAAGGCTGCAGAGCTCTCTAGTGCTGAGACCAAGTGCAAGTGGAACAAAAACAAACAAACCATTCTCTTGTGTTCTCTTGGTGGCACTGCACTGGCCAAGGAGGCCCAGGTTCGCTATTATCAACATGATGGTGAAAGACTGACTATATTTCACCTTATGTCTAAACCTCCTCTCCCAGAGACTGGTTCTTCATCCATGTCACGGATGTTTCAGCTTGCTGCTTGACTATTTAAAGAGCTCTATTGACTGGTTTTGGTGGTTTTACTCTGCTAATCTCTTGGATACCTTGTTATCATCTTATAGATCTTTGACCAAAAGGGTATATGGTGCAGTTTGGGTGACATTCATATACTGGTGCAGGAGACAGGATGCAGGATGGCCAATGCAGGGGTACTGGAGGTCTTGCAGTTACTCCAGGAAATGGGATCTTAAGGCTAATACTCTCTTGTGTATTGTCTGCTGTGGAGGTCAGTTCTCCTTGGCCTCACACCCTTGTGTTAAGAGATTCCTCAAGGCAGCACAGCTCACCTGCCACATGTTCTTCACCTTGAGGCTGAATGCTGACTTCAAGGCTTTGATGGACCCACCTTTTGAGCTGATTCAACAGATGTAATTTTTCTTTTTAATAGTTAAGACAATGTTTCTGGTGTCCATGGCCTTGACTTGCAGAGTCTCAGGGACTCTTGTAGTGGGGGAGTGAGTGGTTTTCCATGAGAAATTTGTGGTACAATATCGGGGTATGGTTTTTCTTGAAGATCTTTCCCCCAAGAATTGGAATTCACATGTTTCTAAGTCCACAAGTGCTGCAGAGGGGGTGGGGAAAATCAAAATGGCCAATGACCTTTGTTCAGTAAATCGGCCATATCTCCGGTTGTTTAATGGTCATAAAACAACCATTCGCAGATTAAATTAAATGAAATTTTATGTCCCCAAAAGATTATGCTTAAGTTGCAACTCTGGTTACTGCGTAAGAAGCTGGAGCCTTTAGACTGAAGTGTTTTTTGCTGAATATTGTAGCACAAGTTACTCCTCTTCTCCTGACTCAGAACTCTGAATTTTTCACAAAAGTCAAGGTAATCCTGAGGTTAGACCCCATATTCATACAGAAGGTCAGCTCATGGTTTCATAGAGATTAGGGAAGAAGCTCAAGCTTAATGTTTTTTACTTTCTCAGTGAGAAACCCATTTCTTGGCTTGTTCTGGGAAACAAGAACAAGCTGAGAAATGGCAGTTTCTCAATGCTTTCTTGCCAAGAACATGAAGACCTTTGTAACTGACAAAAACTGGCCCTCAGCACACTCAGACCAGGACTTGTCAGTAATAAAGGCTGTATGCTCTTTGCTTTGCAAAGCCCTGCACTCTCTGGGGGAAGAACGCAGTGATCCGCTCTCTCCACCAGCACAGCGCTTTGCAAAGGGACTTGGAAGACTTTTCTGGAGGGACTGTCCTGGCACAGATTGGGGACCCCCTACCAGGGAAGCCCCTTTGGAAATGCCCCCCAAGTCCCTTTGCAAAGCCCTGCACCGGGGGAGAGAGCACGGATCCCTTCTGTCTTCCCCTGTGCAGGGTTTTGCAAAGGAGCTTGGGAGTGGGGGCTTTTCTTGAGGGGCTGCCCTGGAGGATCACCCACTCCCCCTACCTGGGAAGCCCCTCAGGAACCCACCCCCCTCAAGCCCCTTTGCAAAACCCTATATGGGGGGAGACACCAGGGATCTCTGGTCTCTCTCCCCCGACACAGAGCTTTGCAAAGGGGCTTGGGTGGTTTTTCCTTACTCCCAAGGGGCTGTCCTGGCAGGGGAAGTGGGGAACACCCCTTCCAGGGTAGCCCCTTGGGAAGCTGGCTTTGCAAATGGCTACTCAGCTCTAGTGACCCCTTGCAAAGCCACAAGGGGCTGCCTTATCAATTTCAGCCTGAAACTGACCAGGAAGCTGCTTGAGGCCTTTGCAAGGGGCTATGTTGTCTTGGAGAGCTGGAATCCCAGGGATCTCAGCTCTCCCAGCCTGGGCAGCTCCTTGCAAAGCCAAGTCCTCCTCACCTGTGCCAAACAGAAGGGACTGGGGGGAGACCTCTAGCCTGGTTCTTGTTCTCGTGAGATTTCTCCTAATAATTGTTCTAATTCTCAGCTCTAATGGGGATCTAGAACTCAATCTCCCCTCTTTTTGTCCAAATCTCTAGCACCCTAGAGAGAGAGAGAATAGTGTACATTAGGTCTCAGAAGGGCATTCAGAATTTACTTGGATAGGTACATAAGAACATAAGAAGTGCCATACTGGGTTAGACCAATGGTCCATCAAGCCCAGCATCCTGTCTCAAGCAGTGGCCAATCACGGGGGCCTGGGAGAAGCACCCAACAGGTATAGCCACTTCAGAGTGGATTCTGCCTTGTTTGTAGCCTTCTGGAGTAGGAGAAAGGGTAAGAAGGTGTGAAAAGGTACCCTAGCTTAGCACATGTGTATTAAAGTCTTATAAGGCCTCACAGGTTATTATTAATTTTTTATTATTATTATTATTGTTAACAAACATTTATATAGCGCCAGCAGTGTACCTGGCACATTACAAAGTAATAAAATAGACACGGTCCCTGCCCCTAGGGCTTACAATCTGAGAGACAGGAGCTGGTGGAGAGACTTAGGAAGGGGAACAGAGGGAGAGACAAAGGGTCTAACATTCATGAAGTTGCAAGGTCTCAAGTGCACGTACTTGGCTTGGTTACGATGAGAATGACAGCAGGCAGGTCCATGTTGCAAGGATAAGGGTAAACCGATCGTAGGTATAGGAATAGTGGCTCAGCAGGATAAAGAGTCAGACAGAGCAGAGCGAAAGAGGTGAGTTTTAAGGAGAGATTTGAAGGTATGAAGGGAGGGGGCAAGGCGGATGTGGACAGGGAGGGAGTTCCAGGCATGGGGGGCAGCAAGTGAGAAGGGACGAAGGCGCTTAGGGGAGCAGGGAAGGCGTGGAAGGGTGAGAGAAGGGACAGAGGAGGAGCGAAGTGCACGGGCTGGAGTATGGAGGGCGATAAGTGCAGAGAGGTAGGGGGGAGCAAGGTTGTGAAGAGCTTTATAGGTGAAGACTAGGAGCTTGTGCAGGATTCGTTCAGGAAGGGGAAGCCAGTGAAGCGAAGAGAGGAGGGGCTGCACATGGTCGAAGCGACTGGCGAGGTAGATGACCCTGGCAGCAGAGTTTTGGACAGAGATGAGGGGAGAAAGGTGAGACCGGGGAAGGCCAGTGAGAAGGAGGTTACAGTAATCGAGGCGAGAGATGACCAGAGCATGAACAAGAGTTTTGGCAGACGAGACAGAGAGAAAAGGGCGAATCTTAGCAATGTTATGGAGGGAGAAGCGACAGGATTTAGCAACAGAGTCAATGTAGGGTTTAAAAGAAAGGGCTGAGTCAAAGATGAAGCCTAGGCTACGGGCTTGGGGGACAGGCAGGATGGTGACTCCATCAATAGTTATTGACAGTGAGGAAGGAGAGGAAGGATGAGGGGGGAAGATAAGGAGTTCAGTTTTAGCCATGTTGAGTTTGAGTTGACGTTGAGACATCCAGGTAGAGATGTCAGAGAGACAGTTGATGAGACGAGCTTGAACAGAGGGAGAGAGAGAGGGAGTAGAGAGATAGAGTTGAGTGTCATCAGCATAGAGGTGGTATTGGAAGCCATGGGAGGCAATGAGTTTGCCTAAGGATGAGGTATAGATCGAGAAGAGGAGAGGGCCAAGAACAGAGCCTTGAGGAACACCAACTGAGAGGGGGAAGGAGGAGGAGGCGGAGTTGGAGAGAGACACATTAAAGGAGCGGTCAGAGAGGTAGGAGGAGAACCAGTTATGGACAGAGCCACAAAAGCCAAGGGAGTGAAGGGAATCCAGCAAGAGTGAGTGGTCAACAGTATCGAAGGCAGCAGAGAGATCAAGGAGGACAAGAATGGAATAGAGACGTTTAGATTTAGCCACCAGAAGATCGTTGGTGATCTTAGCGAGAGCAGTTTCAGTAGAATGAAGGGGGCGGAAGCCAGATTGGAGGGGGTCAAGGGAGGAGTTGGAGGATAGGAAGTCAAGGCAGCGGGAGTAGACAACACGTTCAAGCAGCTTGGAAGCAAAAGGAAGGAGTGAGACAGGACGATAGCTAGAAGGGTCAGAGGGGTCAAGAGTGGACTTTTTGAGAATAGGAGAGACTGTGGCATGTTTGAAGGCAGAAGGGAAAGAGCCAGTAGAGAGGGAGAGGTTGATGATGTGCAGGAAGGAAGGGGCGACAGTGGGAGTAATGGAGGTGAGGAGGCGGGAAGGAATGGGATCAAGGGGGCAAGTGGAAGGGTTGGAGGAGGAGAGCAGAGAGGAGATTTCCTTAAGGGAGGCAGGGGAGAAGGAGGACATGAGAGAAGGAGGGGGAGGAGGGAGAGGGGTGGGAGTGGGAAGAGAGGAGTGGGAAGCGATGTCGAGGCGGATCTTGTCTATCTTGGAGGTGAAGAAGGAGGCAAGATCCTGAGCAGAAAGGGAAGAAGGAGGGGGAGGACAGGGAGGCTTGAGGAGGGAGTCAAAGGTAGAGAACAGGCGGCGAGGGTCCCGAGAACAGGACTCAATGCGGGAGGCATAGTAGTGTTGTCTAGCAAGGGAGATAGCAGAAGTAAGGGTGGAGAGACAGAATTTGAAGTGAAGGAAGTCAGCGTGAGAATGGGATTTGCGCCAGAGTCGTTCAGCAGCACGAGTGCAAGAACGGAGGTGGCGGATACTAGGGGTGAGCCAAGGACGGGGGTTGTGGGAGAAGGCAGGGCGGGAAGAGAGAGGGGCATGGGAGTCAAGTGTGGAGGAGAGAGAGGCGTTGAGAGCAGAGACAGCGGAGTCAGGGGAGGAGGAAGAGAAGACTGTAGGAAGAAGGGGAGAGAGAGAGGAGGCAAAGTCCAGGGGATCAATAGCTTGAAGGTCACGGAAGGGGCGTAGAGAAGGGGAAGAGGAGGGGGGACAGTGGGAAATGTTGAAAGAGGCAAGGAAGTGGTCTGATATAGGATGAGGATCGAAGGAGGTTCCTCGCCTATTTGGATGACCAACTGTCCCAGAACTCCCGAGACTGCCTTGAAAATGGGATGTCTTTCTCACAGCCCCAGCAGCATAAAAATGTTCCTGAAACCCTGCTGAGCAGCCAGCTGACACGATACCTGCCTCCTTCCTCCACTTTTCAGTGGTGCCTGCAGGAAGGAAGGTATGGGGGCTGTGGATGGGGGTGGAACTCAAAGGTACTAACTTCGTCTGGCTTTTAGTGGGAACACTGTGCAGGAAAGCACTGCAGGCAGTAGCACTCCTGCAAAGGTACACACACTCACATTCCGGCCAGCGGCAAGAGACCAGGAGAGGGCCTGCCCTGGACTTGGAGGTGGTGACTTGAGGTGAGAAGGGGAGACAGCAGGAGACAGAATTCGGGTGTGGGGGGAAGCCTGGCGCTCGACAACAGCAGTCACCAAAATTAACCAGAGAATGACAAATTCCACAGGAAAAAACCTCTGGGTATATGCTTATTTATTTACAATGAAAGTTTTACTTTTCCCATTTTAAAACAAAAAGTTTTTCAAGCTTTATAGTTTCATAAAATTGTGGAAACATTAGCATAGTTAGAGGTAAATAGGCAAGTATTTAGCTGTCCTGCTCCATTCATACGTTGCTGCTGCAATCTGTGCCTCAGTTTCCCCAACACTAAGGCATCAAACACAAGCAAATCTTGTTGACTCAACCACTTTATTGTTCACAGTAAACAATCTTCTGTCACTTCCCTGATGCCCTCAGGCAGTTACTGGATGCATTCTTCACACACACATTGCCCTGAGGCAGCCTAAAGTAGCCGCAGCTGTAGACATGACAGGCTGCCATGGCAACCAAGTGACCACAGCTGCCTGGAACAAAGCAGTTTACCAGGAGAACTGTTTTACACACAAAAGTTCTGGGAGAAGTTCTATGCAGAAGTTCAAGTTCAGGATGTAACAGCAAACATGCAGGAGAAATGTGTGTGTAAAAACACCCACTGTCAGCTTTATTGGTAATGGGTGTTTTCATACAAGTGCCTCCCTTTGCATTACCCACTGGTTACCTATGACAACCAATGGGTAATGGGTGTGGACTATGGAGGTGCTTTTTTGAAAACACCCATTAATTTCTGCGTTCTTTGTATTTGCTTTATATCTTCTTACTCTGTACGGAAAACACCATACCAAAACCTTTCTTCACTGCCCAAAGGACTAGGAAGTAATCACCAGACTGACAGTTAAATAGTGAGATTTGGCAGTATAATGTTTCTGGTTTCACTGTTGTGTTCATTTTAATTGTGTTCCTCAAATTTTCTTCAGGTGCTCCCTCAATGTCCCTCAAATTGAAAGTATATGGCTTGCAACGTACTATCCTTGAGTTGGTTACACTACCTACTATGCAAATTGCTACGCATCCTCTTGGGGGCAGCTATGAATATGGTAATCCTGGGTAGGAGGTCAATGGAGAAAATCTGCAGAGTGACCACCTGGTCCTCTGCTCATTTCTTCATACGTCACTACAGGGAAGACTCTCGCATCTGCTGAAGTGGCTTTTGGCCTTTCAGTGCTTCAGAGAGTTCTGACGTAGTCCAGTTAGGAATTGGATCCTTCTGGGCTAAGCCTGTTCTTTTTTTGGACTAGTGGGATCTGCCCTTTCCTGGAAAGGCAATGCGTGGGGACTTCCAGTCAGTTCTGACTGTCAACCCTGCAAAAAGAGAGAGAGAGAAATTTCCTTATCTGTGAATTTCCATTCTTCTCTTGAAGCAGGGTGGACAGTCAGTCTCACCTGTGTTGGATTCTGCTTCAGAGGATCAGGCAGGGGTTTTGAGTAGAATGGGGGCTTCTTTCCAGAATCCCCTTTCCTGTCTGAGCCTGTTTTTTTTTCAATCTATATTGTTTTTTACTGTTCGAGTTATAATCTTGTTTCTAGTTTGCTAAGTTAGCTTTGGCAGCCATGTCCTGGGGAGCTGGTGCCGAGGTGTACCTCTCCAATTGGCAGTGTCTGTCAATCAACTGAGTCCTGCCTACTGCTGAGGGACATAAACCATCAGTTCTGACTGCCCACCCTGTTTCAAGAGAAGAACAGAAATTCACAGGTAAGGAAATTTCCCTTTCTCTATATTGTTGACATAGGGTATTTTCAGACGTTACGGGGCCCTTTGGCCCCGTACCGTAACGAACGTCTTCGTTCCCCGCCGGGGTCACCCCTGCACGGCCCAACAGACGTGCTGGGGGGATCCCGGCCGGGAAAGTGGGAGGGGCCGGGGCCGCGCGGCGCAACGTGCGGCCGCACGGCCCCGCCCCCTCCACGCACCCCGCCGCCCGCCCTCCGAGGAGACGGGCGGGTGGCGGGGCCAATGCGGCCGCCGCGTCTGGCCGATCGTGCCACGGCCCGGGATCCCGCCGGGGATCCCGGGCCATGGCACGCGGCCAGACGTTACTTTTTGTTGGCCACGGCCCGCGGTCCATTTGACCACGCTTCCCGGGACCTTCCCCCGGCTAGCCCGGGAAGCGTGGTTCAAATTGACCCCATCTGCAGATTCAGCGTGGCCAACATCTGGCGCACGCTGTGCAGACGTTCAGGGGCCTTTCGCCCCGCCGCGGGGTTCACCGTGGTTCAGTGTGGTTCAGCGTGATCTCGTCACGTCTGAAATCACCCATAGTCAATTTTATAACTCATTCCACGCAAAAAAGATGCCTGCCTCCATGGATTTCACAGAGACCTAATGATTTCAGGATTAAAGCCTGCCTCAGCAGTACCTAAAAGTTCATTCTATTTTGTTGTCACATTATTGGTTCTGCTAGAACTTTTCCTTTTTTTATAATCAACAGTATCATTGGAATTGATAATGGGGTCAATCCTAAACCCTGGTCGCCACTTTGTGCATGTGCAATGATATTTGCAAGACCGGCTCACTCCCCAGGTTCTGGATCAGCCCCTGCAGTCATCGGGGGGAGCCCATCTTGAGGTCCCCCAGGTATTCCATGGGACTATGATGGAAAGGGTGTTCTCGGTGGTTGCACCATGGCTATGGAACCCCTTTCCGGCGGAGGCCCAAGTCGCCCCGGACCTTCCTTCATTTCGACATCAGTATAAAAGTTGGTTGTTCCATCTGGCTTTCGGTGATGGAGGGTGGTGGTGGTAGGATTAGGAGGGGGTTGTTGGGTTGTTTCTGCTCCTCTTGGTTGTGTTTTTAACTAGTTATTTTATTATCATTATTATTATGGATGTTTTTATGATCATTGTAAGCTGCCCTGAGCTGCTTGAGCAGGATAGGGTGGGATATAAAAACTTTAAAATAAAAATAAAATAAAATAATATATTTAATTAAAAAAAAATTTTTGTTAACAACGGACACTTATTTTTTCTTCGTTTTCATTCATTGTTGTTACCCGTCTGCTGTTTTTGTGTTCTAATTACTGAAACGAATGGGGCCTCATTCATTTTAGTAATTAGATCAAACAAAAATGAATGCACACCCGTATCATCTAAGGGAGAGGCATAGAGAGGCGGGGTGAGACGAGAACTGAAGAAGCAATGGTGAGGCATAGCAGAGAGTGGCAGGAGTGAAGCAAGGTGTGGAGAGGTGAGGGTGAGGAGACATGAGGGCAAAGTGTAGGAGAGAGGCAGGAGTGAAGGAGAGAGGCAGGAGTGAGCAAGGTATGGAGTAGTGAGGGAAAGTGATAGCATGGAGAAGCAAGATCAAGGTAATACGTAGAGGGGCAAGAGCATCGAGGTGTGGAGAAGTGAGTCCTCCTGACAAGCTGCAAGACTGACTATCTGAGTCTGAAGCTTAGAACTGGGGCTGGTCTCTGGCCTGGAAGTCTTTATAGGATCCCTGAGCCAATCCCATGACAACATTTTGGGACCAATCATGGGAGCTTCCCTGGTCTCAAAAGAGAAGGTCTTAGCTGTATCTTCCACTCCTTGTAGATGTCAGCCTACATGGGCAGGGGCATCAGGCCTGACCTGGGAACCCCGGAGGCCCGGGTTCAGGTTCCACCAATGCCAGATTCTGACAGTAATGCAATTTGGACTATTCATACAAGTGTTTGCGCTACTGACTTTTATGTAATCGACTTAAAACTAGGGCTGTTCTGAATATAGAGTCTCTGCTAGAGAGCAGAAGGAGCAACATTCCAGGACAAAGCCCTTCTGCTCTATGCTCTTGAAGGTGCTGAAGGCTGGAGAACCAGCAGAACCCAGGATGATCGGAAGACCAGCATTGCTTTTGTTGTGGGGAACCAGATTGAGGATGAACTCCACACCAAGGCCCTGTCTCTTGCTGTGCCGGTGCCACAGCGGAAGTTCTTCAGTGTGGTAGCTTGGGAAGGAATATTGGCACCGATCATGGAAGCTGGAGATGGAAAGGAGAAAAAGATCAAAGATTCACCAATGTATTACGAGTTATTTTCACCAGGAACAATGAAAATGAGTGGGGTAAAAATTGGAGGAAAAAAAATTCAAAATAAATAAAATGAAGGAATTGAATGAACTGAAAAGATAAAAACGGGTAATCAATCGAGTAGTGTTCACTGCTCAGGTCGGATCGTTTGGATTCAACGGGTTTGCTTCTTTCGGCAGGTACTCGATACCATTGCAGTGTCATTGTTATGTGAAGATTTATTGTTATGATTAAGTAAAGGGAGATAAAATTTATAAAATTTTATAAATGTGTTATAAATGTGTTATAAATTTTATATGAGGCTGTATTGTTGTACTGATATTGATTGGTTGGAGCTCTTATATTATGATATTGTATGGGGGATTGTATTAGACAATTATTGGTTTATAAGTACTCCTCCCTTGGTGAGACCAAGTGGTATGGAGTGGATGGTTCCCCCCTGGTGACAGCAGGGTGGGTTTGGAAGGTAAAGGATAGTTTTGTAGGCTATCAGATTGATGGGAATGATGCATGGGAATTGGTGGATGGATTATTCATTGTCAAAAATGTAGGGGTATTGTTATTGGATTATTGTTATTGAATTGTTGGTCCAAGTAGACCTATTTTGTATTATTATGTTGGAAGCTGCCTCGAGCTGCCGAATGGCAGGAGAGTGCGAGGTATAAATAGACAATGAAATTAAATGAAAAATGAAATACAAAAAATTAGTTGTATTTCCGAGATTCTGAGGACCATTCCCAAGTGTTCGGGCTGATCCTCGGAACCTTGGAGAATACTTAGGATTCAGAAGGACTAAGGGTAGGAAGGGTGGGGGCATATCTCAGCGCAGTCATCAGCATGGGCCAGGGAACTGTGTGTGTGTCAGGAATAGGTCACCAGGGGCAGGGAAGGGTGTGCAGGGAAGGCAGCAGAGGCCAGGGAAAGGGGATGCCACTGATCTAAATGTCATGTGGGAGCATGCTGTCTACATTTCCCAGCATGTTCTAATGCTCTCTGGGAGCAAGCTTGTCTACATTTCCCAGCATGTTCCCCAAGAGCCTTAGGAGCATGCTCAGAGAAACCTCGCTGCTTTGGACTCTGCCTCCTTTGAATTAAGTTTCTCCAAGTATGCTCCTAAAACTCTCTGGGAGCATGCTGGGAAATGTAATTCAGCTTGCTCCCAGACAGCATTAGAACTAATCTCATTCAAAGGAGGCAGAGTCCAGAGCAGCATGCCCGGCTCCTGCAAAGTTTGAGGCAGAGTCCAAAGCATCGAGGTCAGCTCCCACTCAGCTTTTAGGTGAGTGGCACTCTCCCACTCCTGTCCTTCACTGCCCTCCCTTCCCTGCCCCCCAGTGCTCTATTCCCTCAC
This sequence comes from Sphenodon punctatus, assembly GCA_003113815.1. Classification (NCBI taxonomy): domain Eukaryota; kingdom Metazoa; phylum Chordata; class Lepidosauria; order Sphenodontia; family Sphenodontidae; genus Sphenodon; species Sphenodon punctatus. Next base: position 2,167,343 of record QEPC01001360.1, read on the forward strand.
CATCCTTCCCTGGCCCATGCTGCTGGCCCCTTGCTTCACTTGGCTGATGTTTTTCTGCATCCTCAGTGGGAGGACAATTCCTCAGCCATTCAGAACTCAACCATTCAGTACACAGGTATATTTCAATTTGTATTTTCTAGACAACTCTGGAACCGGTTTTTGTTTTGGTTGTTATTTTTTTCTTGTGGGTGAAGAAGAGAGGAGTGAGCTGTGGAAGAAAATCAGTTAAAAATGTAGTGTAAAGTGTAATTCACTAATCCTCCTCATGTCATCACTCTTTGGGCATTTTCACACAAGACACTCTCCACCCACTACTCACCCACCACCACCCACCCACAATACATGTTACACGGCACCCACAGGACAACACTGCAGACCTGCAACATGTATAGTGGGTGGAGAGTGTCTTGTGTGAAAATGCCCTTTGGTCCATCTTCTAAAGTGTAATTTAGAAAGACAGCTGTATAATCTGGGAAGATTGCAAAGCAGCTATATCTATTTGTAGCTTCAGTGGGAACAGTACTAAAGTGGACTACTTACTTCGATTTCATTAAATCCAAGTAGTTACTTTGGTTCAACACCTTTCTTGAGAACATGCCCTAAGATTCTGGGTAATTTCAGACGTAATGTGCCCAGAGGCCCACCACGCTGAATCACCCACCAGGATCCATTTCGTATCCAGGTCAGGAATCAGGCCGGCTGTCCTTCAGACGTGCCGGCCTGATTCTCACCAGGGATCGGGGAGAAGGCGGGGCTGCGCGATGTGTGGCCACACAGCCCCTCCCCCGTGCTCTCCCAGCCTCCTGCCCTCCGGGAGATGGGTGGGCACAGCGGCCAATCCGGCTGCTGCGCCCGATCTCATATCATGGTCTGGGCCATGATCCGGGATGGGCCAACGTTAGAGACGTAACTTTTGGCCCATCCCAGATCGTGGCCAGTCTAACTATGATTCTGGGTGTGAGGCCGGCCTCACCTCCAGAATCATGGTTATTTTTATTCCTGCCAGGTATTCACCATGGTGAACATCTGGCAGGAATCTTTTAGACGTTACGGGACAAATGGTCACTACAGGGGATTCATGGTGGTTGACTGTGGTCGCGTTACATCTGAAATTACCCTCTGTCTCCATTTATGCATTTGTAAAATTCATATATCAATATGCAGATAATTCAGATGGGTGTTTAGAAGTTAAATGTACTATCATGTGCAAAGTATTTTGAGATCATCAGATGAAAAGAACAAAAGAATTTGCAAAGTAGTATAATTTATATTCCAGATGAATTTTGTCTAGACAGTCCTAACCTATTTTGGCATATTAGACAGTAACTCTAGTTCCTGATAAGTTCAACTTCTTTTGTTGTTGTTGTTGTTGTTGTTTGTTGTTTAATCTTTTGCTCATAGTAGTGTTAGTTCTCCTATCATTATTTCACACTTTTCTTTTGAACTCTGGTATTTCCCTGGAGCATATTGTATTTTGTGAGGTGCATTTGAGTTGCCCAAAAGTGCTGTGGAGGAGATTAAGGAAGACAACATGGCCTCTAGCACTTTGCTTCTAGCTATCTGTATCTATAAGGGGTAGAAATATTGCAATTCTACCCTTGGGACATGCATCAAGCAGTGCTGCCAGCATAAATTCTTGCTGCTGAAATCTTGAGAAGAATTATTCTAGCAGTATAGGGCAGCTTTAGAAGAATTATTGGAGCAGTATCTCCTTTTTTTGCTTTCACATCTATTTCTGTGTGTTTGTGTGTGTATGTAAATGAAAAAGAGTAGATCCTGTAAAAAAAAAAGTGTAGATCTTTCACGGGACACAGGATCTACACCATGCTCTTATGTTATAACACTAACCAAAGTGGTGTTTTAATTCCAGCTGGCTGAGATGAAGACAAATCTATTTCTCTGCTGTTGAAAATCCTAACATAGAGCTTGATTCAAAGATTATTACAGTAGAGCTTGATTCAAGGATATTTAGAGTCCGTGGAAAGATTCCATTTGTCGACTGAGCTTTGTTGACACATCTGGGAATGAGACAAGGAGGACAGTAATGTGGGATTTAATGGCCACACTCTTTGTTCCATTCCCAATAAGCTAGTTGGGCTAAATTGCAATTTGGGCCAAATTGCAATTTGGGCCCAGTACAATAATCATTAACCATAACCTTCAGGGGAACTGACCTTCATGCACCCTCAAGTACCAGTCCCCAATTCTTAATAACTGTGACTTCCCCCTAGTGCACACTGCACAGTATGAATGAGAGAGGGTGACGTCTCTTAAGGACCAGAGTAAGGAGTCAGGTGGCTGAAGGCGGGGGCTGCATCTGCCCCTTGCTGCCCTCTATATTTCAACCCTCCCAGGGACACGACCCCAGCACTCACTATACCCTGCTTCTGCGCCAAGGGTTTCTTCCCCATCTTTTAAGCAGATGACTCATCATTTTCTATGTAACTCTGTAACTGCAACTACATAACAGTACTGGACCCCCTGCAAGAATGTGACATTTTGTATAAATATAACAACAAACACCCTGGCCAAAACAGGCTAACTTTAATCAAATTCACATAGCACTGTGAAGAAGGCAAAAACCAGGAACCCCTTAGCCAATCTTGAGTTCCCATAAAAATTCCTTCCCAGCCCCTGCTTATACCCACAGTGTTGCATAAAGGGTGGGAGGTGAGTGCTGCTCATTCCTGCTCCTTGCTGGACTGCTAGGAGCTCAGGGGGCCAGCATTAAAGTCAATCCCTGTAGTCTCACCTTGCCAGACAAATCTTCACACCCTTGGCCTGGTTGCCATAGCAACCAAGGCCAGGCATGGCCCCTCTTCCCACTAGAGCAGAGGTTGCTGCTGCAGCATAGAGCTGGAGTCCCCAGCACCCTGTTCCTTCCTGTTATAGGAATGCAACAAAGAGGCCCCTCGCTGCCAGTTAGTGGCAGGTGAGGGGGCATTAGAGATCAGGTTCATGAGTATTTTGCCTTTCCACCATAAGAATTGCGCTTACCACATTGACTCTTCAAATACTTCTCAGCAAGTGGAATAAAAACTTCCTAAATTAAGGGAGAAGAGGGGTGGAAGACATAATTGCACCCAAAATCCTGCTACTGAACCCAATATCTTTTATTGGACCAACTTCTGTTGGTAAAAATGTGCAAGCTTTCAGGCCACACAGAGCCCCTTCCTCAAGCATGTAGTATAGGCAGTCAGAAAGACATAAACTGAGCAAATGTAGGACAGATAAATATGAGAAGGCACGGAATTACGTAGGTGGGAGTGAATGAGATATGGTAACTGGCGGGAGGGTGAGGTGTGAGAGACAGAGAGAGAAAGCGCTCCCCCATGGCAGACAGTAGGAACTATATATGAACTAAGTAAAATCCACATTTTTTGACTATTTAGGACATCTTTCCTACAAGAGGTAGAGTTGGGTTAAAAAAAAGAACTTCAAAATGAGCAACTAATTTGAGATGAATGAAAGCAACTTGTGTGTCTGGGGGGATGCTGTACCAGCTCATAAAAATTTCAACCGAATCCACTTTGCACTAAGCAGTGCAGGGGTGGAGCATGGCCCACCAGTCAGGGGCAGAGAGAGGGGCAGAGTTGACCCTGAATAGAGCTGGAGACCATATGATGCCCCTTCAGGGACTTTAACAGTCAATATTAAGAGTATTCTCATAAAAGCTAAAGGGCACTGCCCAAGTCCACCTGTAATCCAAATACTGCCAAGGAGGACTGTAAATCACTAATGAATTAATTTCATCAGTGCTTCCCTGAATCTGACAAGGAAATTAACTGGCAGTCACTTTAGAGTTGGGAACATAGATGTAAATTCTCTATACTCTGACCTTTTCAAAAGAGAGGCAGGCATATTTTCCTATGGCTCTTGAATAGCTTTGAAAGAAACAGCATTTTGATATAATCTAGTACAAGGTGATGAAGAGATTGATAATCAGCATGAGACTGCCATTGGAGAGGAAATTATGCAATTTCTTGGCTAGATGAAAATGAAATAAGCTTTTTTGGCTGTTACTACTGTCTTGTAGTCCAGGAGCAGCAATAAACATAGTAGCATCCCGAGATTGTATGCCTCTTAGAGACTAGGTGGGCAGATGCTCTTAATTGAGGGAGCAGCTATAATCTTTGCCATTTCCTCAAAATGCTTCCTTCTGCCAGCAAACATCATGTTAATCTAAACTGGATTGAACCATAGCCATCTGTCTTACATCCAGGTCACTATCTTTGCCAGAACTGGAGAAAGCAGAAAAGCAATTTTGACTAGGCTTGATGAATGGAGTATTGACATACTAATGAAGAAATGGTGCCTATTTTTAATTTCACCCCAATAGTTCATGCAGACACATATCTGATAAAGAACCTTGTTCTAAATACTATACTAGTGCTAACATCCAGTGTTTGCAACTCCTTCATAGGTGGCAGATTTTTTTACTGCATTCACGATGCTATGTTTTGGACTGCCATACTCCCAGTGTTGTTTACTCTTGTTTCTCAATATGACATGGACAGGTGGCACTGGTTTGTATTTCATATTGTTGCAATAATTTGTATTATTGTATGGTGCAGTTCTCTTCATTTCCTAAGGGTTGAAGGTGTTAGTTCTGGAAAGATTTTTATTGTTAAGTTGAGAGCCATCAATGGTTCAGAGTTGCCTCTCATTTGTTGTAATACATTGTGGTCAATCAAAGAGTTTTTATTTTGTTTTTTTAATCTGTAGCTGTGGCCACTCCTTTGTATTGATGATAATAATAAAAGCAAAACAACAATGGCAATAATAATTTATTCATATGTATATAGTGACAGCACTGTGTCTTGTGCTGAACATTCATGATTAGAGACAATTTTTTATGGAACAGTTATTTGAGAGGTTGTCCTTCAAGCCATTGCTTAAAGGAAGGGTGTGATATACGTTTAAATGATAGAGCCACGGGAGTGGTTCTATAGTTAAGGCAGCTTACACTCTCTCTATTAATATGACAATTCTACTAATTATAAACTCAAGATTATTTATCCTGTCATTCAGAGATTTTAAAGGGAGGATCTGCTTCGGTGAGTAGAACCTGTCCAAATTTCAGACAGATCCCTTGAGAAATGACTGAGTTACACAAGTTTGAAAATTGGAGGCAGGAGTGGGGGTATTTTCTGTTTTTTGCAACCATCTCCTGTTGACAGAGAAAAGTATGTTTAAATTTATGAATCTGGAGGTGTACAGATGTCAGAAAATTCAAGTGTGCATTCTAGTAATTTCCTGAGTTTAGATTTGTAAAATCTGTCATGTATTTTTTAAGCTGGGATGTTTTGCAGTTCCCATGTTATCTAATTGAGAAAGTGAACTTGCAAAATTATAGTTAATGGCACACATGCACACAACGCCTGGGGCAGGTTCAGCAGGTGGGCTGGTCTTGCCTCTGTCGAGGAGAGCTGCAAGGATATTTGCCATTTGAAAAGGCCTGAGGCAGCCTTCATTTCCTTAACCAGCCCCCCATGAAGCTTAGGAGTAAGTTGATGGGGGTCATTTTAAAAATTCCTGGAAAGTCCTGCCAAAGTCAGTCTATTTTCATTTTTTGGCCTTAGCCCATCTTGTTGTGGTTGCTAGACTCTTTGGACCTGTAGCCTGGCATACTTCTAGTCAGACAGCCTTGAAGAAACCCTTTTTCAGGCAGGACCATGGGCAAGGTTTGCCTCATGGCCCCTGTGGCCAGCTGTCCAGAGGGAATGCTAGTCCCCCATGAGGCAGACTTTGTGTCTTTGTTCCCCATGAGTTTTTTGACTCCGCCCTTGGTACTTGGTAGTGCATCTTTCAGCTGGGTTACAAGAAGGTGACCCATCCACCTGCAAACACCCAGCCACCCTTGTGCCTGGCTCTTTGGCCAGTGATCCTCTTGAAAGAGCAGGCACTTTCCTGGCACCATAAACCTAGGGTCTTAACAAGGCCAGTGAAGTGTCAGAGGCATGCTGTGTTCTTTTTTTGCCAGAGAAAGCACATTGCATAGCGTGCTTCCTGGGTCCCTCTCTCTGGCTTTAGCTTGGCATGCCACACCCCGCTCCATCCTGGCTTGTCCTTCTACTCTTTGCCTTCCGGCATGAAGGGCAATTCTGCCCCTTTGGGGGACTGGTTGTGAAAGAACTTTCAGTGACTCTGTTACAAACCAGTTTTAGTTTAAACTGTGATAAAGGTTGTTTCAGTTCCTGAAAAATACATCTATTGTCATGAACTTGTGAACATAGAAACAAAACACTATTTTTATATTTGCCTCCAATTTTTTGCAGGTTGGACTGACAAAGCTTTTTGTTGATAGTCAAGTTCTTTGATGAAATATTGCTTGGTCTTGTAGTCCAAAATGAACCCTAGTGACTATCTGAATATCATAGTAACACTAAAGTATCTATATTGATGCCTGTGGAGACAAGAGTATTTAAAAGTAAAGGCAAAAAGAGGGAACAATTTTGTGACCACCAGAATCTTATATCCAGTGAATATTCCAACAGTTGGCATGTTCCATGCTGCAAAACAACATTGAGTGTTTTTTTAGCACTTTGATTTTTGTGGAAAAATAAAATAAAAAGTTAATTACAATGAAACTAGAAATAAATGGGGAACTGAAGCAGATTTCACACAAAGGGTAACAAACATAGCGAATAAGTTATCGGAATTGGTGACTGAAGTGTAAATGTGTTTGAGACACCTGTGGTGATTTTATTTCTGAAGGATAGGACTGACTGAGATACTGAGAGAAATAGTATCTCAGCTGAATAGTATTTCAAGCTGAAAAGGGAATAAGGATGGTGTCATCAGGCCTTTTCCTGGCACATAAATTACATGTGTTCTTTAGAAGAAAATGCACAAAACCAGTCCTTTCACAGAATTTATACAGTAGTCTGTCATGTCCGAACTGTTGTCAGTGTTTCACAAGATGTCAGCTTGTACTATAGAAGTCATTCTTCCTGCTCCCCAAATTCTTGGATCGAATTTAATAGGGATGGGCGAACACAGTTCGGAAGTTCGGAGTTCGGCCCGAACTAGATTCCGAACCTCAAAATGACCAAAGAGTTCGGTCAGTTTGGATCATGTTCGGGTGAGTTCGGCTGGCAAAAAAGTGTCACTGGAAGGCAGAACGTGACAGGGAGGGGGAGTCAGCTGAGGAGCAGACTTCCTGGCACCAGGGGTGGAGAGGCTTGGAGTAGCAGCCAGCCTGCCCAATCACCATCCCTTTTCGCCTCAGACCACTGGCTTCACAGTCTGCGATTGGCCACGGGCTAGGCTACACGGAGCCAATGGGGCTTGCCATGAGGCGGGCGAAGCAAGAAACAAAACTGATTGCCTCCCCCCTTCCCAACACCTTCTGAGCTAGTCACTGTTCCTGAACAGCAGGCGTTTCAGAAGGCTCCCTCTCTCCCAGCAGTTTTTGTTCCTTCCTATTCCTAATCCATTGCCATCCTCCTCCTATTTCACCCATCCAACCCATTTACCTCCATATTATCATTTATTTAGATTATACTAGATAGATTTAGGTGTTATTTTTTTGTTTTACCCCTCCCTGTGTTCAATCTTCCTCCCTCCCTCCCCCCTCCATTGATTCCTTTCCATCTCCCTCTTCTTCCATCCCTGATTCCCTTCCTGTGTTTTAAGTTTTAGATTTATTTAGAGTAGGATTAATATTAGATTGATTTTCATTTCAGATTTGTACCCCTCCCTGTGTTCTTTGTTTCCCCCTGTGTAATATTGTATATAGATAGATAGATCATTACTAGATAGATATACATAGTAGTTAGTTAGTAAGTTATAGAGATAAATAGAGATACAGTGTGTTTATAGAACAAGGCCTTTGTAGTTAATTATTAGGCTATTTCATTTAGTTCAATAGGTTTTAGAATCGTTAATAGCAGTTAGATTTGGTGTAGAGATAGATAGATAGATAGATATAGATAAAAAAGAAGCAGCCACTCCAGCCGCAGGACCCACCGTCAGGGTTCTGGGGCCAAGTTACAGGCAGGGAGGGCTGTGGCTGGTCAATATCTAGAAGCTGCCACTCTAGCCCCAGGACCCACCGTCATGGGTCTGGGGCCATCATTCCTCGCACAGAGGCGATGTCTTTCAACCGCATCAAGAAACGGCCACTCCAGCCCCAGGACCCACTATGAGGGTTCTGGGGCCAAGTTAACAACCAGGGAGGGCTGTCCCAATATCCAGAAGCTGCCACTCTAGCCCCAGAACCCACCATCATGGGTCTGGGGCCATCATTCCTTGCACTGAGAACCTTTTTCCGAACGACCGAATCGAACTGAATACGACCGAACCAAACGGCCGAACTCGAACGCCACAGCCGAACCAAACGGCTGAACTGAACAGGCGAACCAAACCGGACTGAACCGAATGGCCGAACCCGAACCGCAATCTGTTCGCCCATCCCTAGAATTTAAAGGTTAGTTGATATGGGTTGTTATATCTGGTTTTGAAACAGTTGAACAAACCAGGATTGGGTTTTGCTTTGTTTTTTGTTGATCAGGAATCTGATCATTACAGCTCCTTATCATTGTAATCTTGGCATGTGGTCCAGAAGTTCATAAACCAGTGTGGTTAGCATCTGCCATGTGCAATTCTTTTGCTAATTTTTCCCCTTCTAAAGGAAAATTTTAAGAATTTATGAATTCTCAACTGATTTTTTTGACATAAAGTTTTAGGTATCTCAGGCCAGCATTGTGTATGAAGATAAGTTGAGAGACTTGATTTTGAAATGGGATTTTGTGTTAGAACCCAGTGTAGAAGATGTTGGTATTTTTTTTTTTAAGTACATGCTACATTAGTTCTGGATTTCATATATGCTAGGAAAGGTCACTTGTGGAGTCATGTTTGAGAATTTTGGAGACGTGGAAAAGCTATTTTGGTTTTACCCTTTCTATTTCCAACTTGATTCATTTCTGCTGGGTCAAACTGCTTCTTCCCTGTGCCAACAATGCCCTTTGCACATCAAGGAAATTCACACTCAGGAGACAACTCTGTTATTTCCATTGTGAAGGACAACTTTACCTTCAGCCAGGGAAAGATCATATGGTGTTTGTTTTCTATAGCCAAACCCTCCTTGGCTTGTGCCATGTAATTCTGTTTTGCACTGGCTTCCTTCCAGTAACATGTGCATGGGAGGTAGAAACCATTAAAGTATTCTCTGCATTTCCACATCAGAAACCAATTTACTTAAGCAAAAGGCAGAGTAAACACCAGGACAAATTAGATGTATTTTGCCTCAGGGGATAATAAGTACTTCTCTCAGGCTGGAGTATAAATTCATAAGGTTTCCTATAAAAGTACCTGTGGACTTCCTGCTACTGTGTGGTGGTGTGATGCCTTTGGTCCATAAAAAGAAGTATTGTATAATACAAAATAGTGTGATGTTTCAAGAATACATCGTCTACTTTCACATTAAATTCATAGTAATCTTATTTGTAAATATCTTGAGGATTCAATAGCTTTTCCAATGTAAGAGGGATTAATTAATTCACAGCATGGTCTTGGAAACAGTCTTTGAAACACTGTGGGGTGGGGTGTTTTTTTGTTTTTGTTTTAAAGAAATGAAATAGGAGAGACAGGTATGCTGCTATTTTCTTTTTTATCAATGTGCCTTCTCACATAAGAAAGCTGAGCTTGGGAATGACTATTGTAGCTCTTGATCTCTGGATTCAGTTCAGATGCCCTCTTTTTGTCACAAAACAATGTCAGACTAAAACAGGTTATACTTTCAGAACTGGAGGGCCCTTGAGTTTATGCTTGCTAGCGAAGGGTATAGTCTAGGAAGCAGATTAATATAAATTAATAAGCAATGGTCTAGGTCCAAACATGATTTGAAAGAGGAACAGAAGAAGGCAAGCCTTGTGGTAAAGCCGTTGAATGCCATAGTTCTGTGTATCTTCTCTAACATAGCCTGTAAACTCTTTGGGGAAGGGACTCTTTCTTACTGTGCATATGCACAGCCCCTAACACAATGGATCTGATATTGATTGAAGTGTACACATCTATGGGTGTTTTTAGAAGTGACACATGCTTTAATCCCAACTGGAGTGAGGCCCTCACTCCAGCGCCAAACAAGAGTAATGGCATTCCGGCTGGGGAGAAGGTGAGGTGACACACAGATGTGCCCCTGCACTGCTTGGAGAGACCTACGCCCCTCCCTGGCAGGCGACAGACCACCGTGGCTGCCCAGAAGCGCTGTAGACGCAGACTGAGGCAAGAGAAAGCAGGATATCAAACGTGATGGCCCGCTTTAACCCAATCTGTCATCTGTTGCACAGTCTGGATGGTCCCGAAGAACAGCCTAGACTAAGCACCACCATGGCCTATGGAAACCCGAGTTCCGGCCCGGGGCCAACATCTGGTGGCTGCATTGAGCTTGGAAAAGCGTGGAAATCAATTCTGTCACCATATTTGAAAATACCGTATGACTATAAGCTTACATATATAATAGGCTAAAAACAACCTGTCTGTGAACACACTGTAGTGATTCTTTCAGCTGATGTGATGTCAGAGAATGTTCATTCCAACTGCTTTGAGGGAAGGAGAATGTTCAATGTCATTCATTCCAAGTCCTGGCAGGGAAGAGAAAGGTAAAACACACGTTACAAGAGTTATCATGTAGGTAACTGCAAGCTTGGCCTTTAATAAATTGTTGCGTTCCACTGCTGCCTAATATATATTTTTTTTAATTTATCATACTGCTTAAAGATGATTGGCCATATGCCAAGCTAAATAGGTTATATGTTTATGTGCTTTGTAACAAAGGAAAAACACGTTGGCATACATCTCTGGCTAGAGACCTCATAAATTGAGGCTTTGGGTTACCTTATTAGTATCATCAATATGCCAACCTTTCATCAGCTCTCTGCCACACATAGTCTGCATTTGTATAAACACAAATAAACACTACCCAATCAAAGAAAGGTTTCTCATCTCACAAAATATTTAAATTTCCCCCTGTAAATTATATAGGTAGACAGCTTAGCATGGGCAGTCTTCAGTTCTTATACTATGTAGGGAGACAAAGTATTTCAGATAATACATTTTATTGGACCAAATTCTGTTCATAAGAGTGTGCAAGCTATCGGAAGAAACAGGGCTGTTCCTCCAACCTCCAGCCATGGCAGCAGCTTTGTGATGGGCCTGGCCACCTGCCTTCCCCCTGGTCGTATGTCCAGCTCCCTGCGCTGGCCCCACAGTGTAGCTTGGGCATTTGCCCACCACAGGGTGGCACAGGGATCTGGGCCGGGCAGCTTGTCTGGCTGCACTCCCATCACTCACGGCTCACAGGGTTGTCCCAAGCTGGCAAGGCAAGTGCACCCAGCCACATGGGCTTGCTCCGCCCTGGGCTACCTTACCCCACATGGAGTAAGGCTGCTCCACTATGCATCCTCGGGAGTTCTCCATGGGTGCATCACAGAGCAAACAGATCCAACATTTGGCACCGCCTGGACACATGAGCCATTGCATCCTGTGGCTCATTTGCCCAGGGAAGGGCAAGCCTCTCTGCGTGTCTCGTGTGGCTGAACCCTGAGTTATGGCTGTTCTGGAGGCAATCTGGGGTCTCAGCTAGATAGAATGTACCCCAAAATCATTATTATTAGAGCGCAGGAGTGCTCTAATAGTTACGGTGTGTTACACCCTCCATTATGAAGCCCCAGCATTCTATTTGCTATAAAATTGGCATGTTTAAAGTTAGGATTGTGAAATTTGTGGTGAAGGATCACTGGAGTAAATGGTTCATGCTGTCCACATTTCAGCCAAATCAGTTGGATAACAGATGAGATCTCGCAGTTTGAATACTGTATATTGAAACCCTTCTTTTTTTTTTCAAAAGTTAGACCGTCTCGATCTCGGCAGGGTAAAGGGGTTTTGTATTGGTTGGGAGGAGGTGTAAGCCTTTTAGAAAATTCAAGGAGGCTGGTGGGGTTTGCCTTTGGTTTACTTTTTGTAAATCTAGTTAGTAGTTTTTAAGTTATGACATCTTGTATATTCAATGTTAGCCTATGAAGAACATCCTGAGTGTGGAGTGCTTGAGAATATTATATTTGTAATGCAGAGACTGTTTAAAAGCAAACAGTCTTGAATAATGGGGACTACAACTCCCAGCAGGCACTGCTTCCTAGAGCCTACCAGTGCTGGGGAAAGAGAGGGAACTGCACCTTAAAAGGGGCGATGTTAGTGACTGATTAACCATATTTAGTAGTGGTGGGACCCCGGGCCCATTACCGGCTACCGGATTTACTGGTTACCGGTTCTAGGAAAACCGGATTCCCGGAATAAATCCGGTATGCCGGTACCGGATTTATTTCATTGGTTTCAATGGGGCGCTGTGTCCCCATTGAAACCAATGAAATAAATTAATTCCCTCCCCCTCCCAGGCTGCGCGGGTGGAAGGGGGGACACCCCCCACCCACCCTGCCCAGCCTGGATTTTTGTTTTAAAAAAGAGTAGAGTAAAGACCCAGAGGCGAGGCGAGGCGAGCCCACCCCCCAGCACCAGCGGCCGCGGCGTCCCCGCAGCCGCCGGTAAGTATGACCCGATCCCTGGGGGGGGTGTTTAACACCCCCCCCACGCCCCCAGGGATCACCCCTACTAAAGTTCAGTGCGCTTACCTTGCGGAGCTCCGGCGGCGGCGGCGGGCGGTCCGGCGGCCTCAGCGCCGGCTGTGGCTGCCGGCGTCAGGGACGCTCTAGGCCTTCCGGGGAACTTCCGGGTTTCCCCGGAAGGCCTAGAGCGTCTCTGACGCCGGCAGCCACAGCCGGCGCTGAGGCCGCCGGACCGCCCGCCGCCGCCGCACCCGGAGCTCCGCAAGGTAAGCAAGCACTGAACTTTAGTAGGGGTGATCCCTGGGGGGTTGGGGGGGTGTTAAACACCCCCCCCAGGGATCGGGTCATACTTACCGGCGGCTGCGGGGACGCCGCGGCCGCTGGTGCTGGGGGGTGGGCTCGCCTCTGAGTCTTTTTTTAAACAAAAATCCAGGCTGGGCAGGGTGGGTGGGGGGTGTCCCCCCTTCCACCCGCGCAGCCTGGGATCGGGGAGGGTTTTTCTTTTAAAAACTGTTTGGCTGGGGCTTTAAATTTTTTTACATTGCAGCCATTTTTAAATGGCTGCAATGCAAAAAAATCCGGTACCCCGGAATCCGGTACCCGGTCCGGATTACCGGGTCAAATCCGATAATGCCGGTACGCCCGGTACCGGCATTATCGGATACCGGATTCTACCGGTTTCCCACCCCTAATATTTAGAGCTGATTACCGGGTCGAATCCGATAATGCCGGTACGCCCGGTACCGGCATTATCGGATACCGGATTCTACCGGTTTCCCACCCCTAATATTTAGAGCTGATCTGGTGAGGAGAGGAGGAGAGGCAAGGCCTGTGGAAGAGATAAAGCTGAAGGTCATTCTGATCTGATCCAGCACAGCAGGTGCCTCGGCTTGGGGGCCAGGGACGCCGAGATGGCTAAACAACAGAGCTAGCTAATCCGGCAGTGACGTTTGGGGTGCCTGATCTTGCCCCCTAAACGTGCCCAGAAACACAGAGCACATGGATTTCAGTGACAGCACTTCTCCCTCCAAAAACATGGGGTGTCAGGGCTGCGGCTCCCATGGGGCGCCCCATTGGAGGAGCATGGCTGGGGTCAGAGCACTGGAGTTTGTCTTGGATTGTTCCAGGTGCAGGAAGAGGGCAGAGGTTTATCCCAAAGACAGGCTACAGGTGGGATGGAATCAATCTTCTTTCAGCGCTTCTCCCTCCAACTTTCCCAACCACACTAAGGAATGAGGGGTAAGCAGGTGCTCTGGGCTGATACAGTGGGTGTTTTGGCAGAGGGGAGCAGGAAGATGATGGGGTCCTGTGCAGAGCAGCCCTGTGGGGCAGAGTGGCAGTCTTCTTGGGAGGACTTTTAAGAGCAAACCTCAGTCCAGGGAGGGAAATCCTATGGGGGATCTGGGAGGGAGCATACACAAAGTGATGGAGACATTAAGGGGAGAGAGTAGGGGCAGAGCCTCTGTAAATAGCTTCCACAGTGGAAGCCATGCACAGGGGGAGCACTTTACAGGGCGCAGCTTTATTTGAGATACAGAATATGGAACCCAGTACAGGGGGAGGTCTGCAGAGTAGGCAACGCTGTGCAAGAAAGGGAGACCTGTCCAAGGGGAAGAGTAAGGTGGTGGAGTCTTGGGATATTTTCAGACAAATGTTTAATTAAAACTAAGGCCGCTTTGATACACACACACACCACGCACATATTCTATTCCATATGACACATACAGTGAAACATTGTAGTTCCCAGGACTTTTGAGTTCTCTGTGAGCGGAGTGGGGGCTACAGGATTAGAGGGGTGACTTTGACCCAGGACTCCTGGGTTGTCTGTTACAAGGTTGGGAGTAGGGGAGAGGAGAACACAGAACAGGACACAGGACACAGAACAGGCTCGGAATGAGGACTATTGGTTGCCTGTGAAGGGAGTGCAGCCTACTGGATTAGAGTGGGGTGGAGAGGCTGGGAGCCAGGAGTCCTGAGTTGTCTGTTACAGGGCTGGGAGCAAGTAGATTAGGGGGGGAAAAGGGGTGGGAGCCAGAACTCCTAAGTTCTCTCTTTCTTAAAGAGGAAACGGAGGGGGTGAGGGGCCAGCTGACGCACTCCTGTCCCCAGCTTCAGTGTTGCCCCCAACTTGCAAAGAGGAAGAGGATTGGGACTGAAAGACAAAGGCAAAGTGTGGGTGCATGGAGCCAAAGTTGTCCAATTTGAGACTGTACAATGTCTTTACTGCTAACATGGCATGGACGTTAAGGCGGGAGCCTTAACTTGCAATTTCCATGCTTTTTAGTGCATGACTGAATTTCCAAGAGCCTTAACTCTTCTTGTAAAACAGTGGGTTTTTTTATTATGGAATTATATAAGTTGCATACATAATAGCAAGCAATTGACAGAGGGATGTTGGAAATAAATGGCTGTAGTAGGAAAGATAGTTTGCATTTCATAAGCTTTTTAATACAATGATGGGAAAACAGCAGGTATTACCATAAATAGCAGGCTGCTTGTTACTGTTGTTTCAGCTGGTGCCTTCTGGAGTATGTTTCATATAATAGGTTTGTTCCTCAGTTTTCCTACACTGAGGCATAACTGGCAGTAGAAATAATGGAAATATTGATGGAAGACGTTACTGTGGTATTTTTGGTCTGCTATATACTTTCTAAGCAATTCAAACATTATTTCTAGAAACCTTACCCCATGAGATTTTCATCTCAACTTCCAAAATACAGTGATATGGATACTTAAATAATAAGTTTCATCCATTACTAATGCAATTTAGGCATTGAGTTAACTTTAGACTCTTTCACAAAGAGGACCTTTTTGATCTCTTCACTCAAAATTAGTTTCTGACAGTGAATAAATCTGCCTAAACGAGATAAGATTTCTAGCATCTGCATAAAAAGAACTATAATAATATCACTAATATTTCACATACTCCTCCCTGTGGAACAGTTAGGCTATTGCTCCTACACCAATTACAGCTCTGGTCTTGCTTGCTACTAATTTTCTGATTTAAAAGGCAGAGGAAACCATGGAATTGATTCACTCCTGGCCCACCCAGAAGACTGTAAAATGGTTTAACTACAAGGTTTCAGACTGAGAATAGCTTAGTTTTGACTAGCTTGAACTATCAAACTCATAGGAAAACACCTGCTCTTCACTTGACAGGATAAGGGAATTTGATGTCAGCGAAGCTTTAGATGAAAAGATTAAGGCCTTGTGTCATAAAGTTTAGACCCTTAGTAAATTTCTTAGGATCTCTCAAGATGTTTTTGATGGAATAGTAATATTCCATGTCCATTCATCCAGGGATAAAAGAACTTGGTGAACGTTGGCCTTGTGAACCACTCATGATGCTCCATGAAGACACTTTTGTAGCCCCAAAGTGACCTCTTATACCTTAATGTGCAAAGACGGGGAGTGGAGGAAAAAAATTAAAGAAAAAGAAAGAAAGAATAGTTAGAAATGTTCTCTCTCTCTCTCTCTCTCTCTCTCTCTCTCTCTCACACACACACACACTCACACTCACACTCACACTCACAACTTGGAGGTTTGAAAGACCTATCCAAGATTACTGGCTGTTGGAGAGCAGTCAGGCTGAGACTGCCCCTCCTCCTACCCTTACCCTATACCAGCTGTCTCCAGTGTGGCAGCTGCCAAAGGCTTCAACATTTCGGAGATATTGTTGTCTTATGAGAAGGGGTTCATGTTGTACTTTAAGTGTGTGCAAGAGAGTTCTTTGTAAGATATTGTACTTTGGGCGGCTTCTTGTAATTGTGGGTTTGAATGGTAGAATGGGATTTTTCTGAGAACGCTCGGAGCGAGGAATATGGGATTGGCCAAAGGCCCTCTGTTAAATAGAGTGGGGGGCTACATATGGGCTAGGTGGAGGGATTAGGCGATGTGAGGGAAAGGGACACCTCTGAGAGACAGGAGACTGGAAATGGTATTGGAGAGGGAGGGTTGGGACTGGATGGGATAGACATAGGTTTATTTTAATTTATGTTTTATATTCTTTATTTTGGTGGTAATAAGATATTGGAATAGCCATGTCCCCTCTGTGGGATGGATGGGTATAGGCTGGGCAGGGATCTTATGTGTGTGTGGGGGGAGGGCGGGGGTGGTATAAAGGCTGAATGAGAAAATTAGGCAGGAAGGATGAAGGGACTCCCCAATGCAAGAAGTGGGGGATGTTGGGGTGGTTCAGGTGGGATTGTACATGGAGAGTTGATGGTTTTGGGATCATGGGATGCTATTCGTGTACTGTGTTTTATATAGAATTGCATGGTTGTTTTATAATTGTGAGCCATACAGAGCTTCTTCAGTGAGTACAGTGGAGAACTTCAGTGGCTGTTTTTAAACGGGACGCACCCACTCAAGTCCACCCATCCCCCTGCCCACCTGAGCACCCATCTGAAGGCGGCATGGGTGGGTACACACTCCCATGACCTGTGCACCGCCCACTCATGCCCACGCACGGTGCATCAGGGGGAAATCAGGGATGCTCCATGCAGGGGCAAGAGTGGTTGGGGCATGAGTAAGGGCACACACCCCGCGCACATGCATCCTGGCCCATTTAAATTCCCCTGTCCTTATTCAGTGGACATGCATTGGTGCTACACACAGCGCACATGGACCCGCCCTCCAGCCATGCCCATTTTAAAATGGCCAGTGAGTAGAAAGACTCTTTGAGGCTGGCTATAGTAGGAAGCCCTCCTAAATCCCTCTAGACCAGTCTCAGAAGGCACCTGTCTGAATCAGGCACATCCACACCTCTCAGGCTCCTCTCATCTCCCTGGGCTTCCTCTCTATACCGCCCTTGTTATCTAACACAGTAGTTCTCAAACTGTTTAAGCCATAGCCCCTTCCTCTCGACTAGTTGAAGCCTTTCCTGGCACCATACATGTTCCCTTTCCCCCTTACGACCCTCATGTTGCTTCTCTTCTCTTTCCCCCTTATTCGTCTCCTCCTTGTTACACCATCATTTGGGAAATTTTCCCTAGCTTAGTCAGAGTGGAGTTACGTGTTTGCCAGCTGTGCTCCTTCTCATGCTTCCCCCTCCTGAATATCTTCCAGGACCCGTAGTTTAAGAACCACTGCAACATTATACAACACAGCTGTATAAACCAGCTTCCCCCTGCTAGCTTTCCTATGCTGACTGACTTTTAAATAGGGTGGGATATAAATCTACACTACTGCTAATTGTAATAATATAATAAATATTTTAGTCTTGAATTCCTGAATGTCCAAGAGTTTGACAAAAACAACTACCTTATTGTGAACAAATTAAGAAATTAAAAAAACACAAGCATGTTAAAACTAAAATGACTGTCAGCAGTCGGTCCAATCTCATGGCCTGCAGAAATGGCGCACAACGCACGCACATGCACACAGTCCATAGCAGAGACATTGTGCAACGTGGATATTGCATGGATCCCATGAGGATCCCGCGCTGAGGGGTTTGGGATTGCGGCCAATGTCACTGTAGACGTTGTGACAAGTGAAAACCCTAAATTACAACAGTGGCAGTTACAACATCTACTCAGTCTTCCAGCACATCCATGTTCACCTTCTGTCCATGGAAAAGCTCCTTGAGACAAGGAATATTGTTATCTTCGTGTCTGCACAGCAGCAAGCGTGGTGAGACCCCAGATAATACCATAAGTAATAGTAGTGTTAATATAACTAAGGGTGCAGTCACACAAGCCAGGAGGAACCAATTCCCTGTATCAAGTGTGGCAATCATAGCTGCCACACTTCGGGGCCAGCATGGAGAGCAAGGCATACAGTTGACCTCCTGGTGGGAAAACTGGGCGAGTTGGCCACTGTCAGATGTCCCGCCACACCCCGGGGCAGCCAAGTCATCAGCTAGCACAAGTGCCCAGCCCTGCCCCACCCATCCTCCACCAGCCTAGCCCCTGTCCCACCCCTGGTTCTGATGTGTCCACACAGGAATGGTGACAGTTCCCAGCACTCAAAAGCCCCATGGTGGACCTCACTATGGGGCAGGGCAGATGGAGACTGGCCGTGGCACAGTACCACAATTTGGGTAGTCTTACCCCATTTTGGGTAAGGCAGCTGTGCCCTGTGTCTCCAGACTTTTTCAGAGAACAAAGAACATAGCAGCCTGCTGCCCACCCCACCCCAGAGTGGGGTGAATATCTGCTGGCCACCAGGCATATGGGCCACTGAATCATGTGGCAGTGGTGCCAAAACTTTTGGTAAGGGTGCCCAAATTGTGGTACCATCTCATACAGATGTACTCTAAGATTCTTTCTCTCTTAGGGAGATAATTCCTGGAAGTAGATTATGTTGGTTGCTTCATATTGTAATAAGATCTTAGTATTACATTTTTTCTTTCTTCCCATGTTATATGTGTACCAAGATTCCTTTTAAAAATAGCAATATAATCTTCCTGTACATAAAGGCTCAAATCTCCCACTTTAATTAGATAGCTATGAAAGTATTATTTAGTAAACTAAGTAAAAAATATTTTAGATAAGTAATTGCCCAATTTGTTAGAATGGTTGACATTTTAAACTTTGTCCTCCATTAATATTTTTGTTGCCTTAAGGAACATGCTGCTTAAAGGCTTCATGCCAGGCTCCAGAATCTGAATGTTTTAAACAACACATTTGCTGTACCAGGCATGCACTATATAATGATAAATCTTTTAATTATTTGTGTAAGAAGCCCATCCTCCATAGTTCTACAGTTATTGGACCTAAAATTAGCTCAGGTTCTGTTGCTGTTCAATTATAATTTAATTGACCATGAATGTGGGAATAGTTATAGTCATGGAAGCAGGTGATTCAATTGTTAGAAATGTAGACAGCTGGGTTGCTGGGAGCCGTGAGGACCGCATGGTAAATTGTCTGCCTGGTGCAAAGGTAGTGTACCCCACACAATCACCTAGACAGAATTCTAGACAGTGCTGGGGAAGAGCTAGTTGTCATGGTACAAGTGGGTACCAGTGACATAGTAAGGTGTAGAAGAGAGGCTAAATTTAAGCTTCTAGGTAGGATACTGAAGTCTAGAACCTCCAGGGTAGCATTCTCAGAAATGCTCCAAGTTCCACATGCAGGACCCCAGAAGCAGGCTGGACTCTCCATTCTCAATGTGTAGATGAGATGATGGTGCAGGGAGGAGGGCTTTAGGTTCATTAGGAACTGAGGAAATTTCTAGGGAAGGGGGTGTCTATACCAACGGGATGGACTCCACCTTATCCACAATGGAAACCTGCTGCTGACACTAAAAATTAAAAAGGAGGTAAAAGCAGTTTTTAAACCAAAATCGGAGGGAAATTCAACTGAGTATGGAAAAATGCAACCAGAATCTAAAAGCCCTTCCAAAAGCTTTACTTTCAGCTTTCTTATATTTAATATTTTTGTAGCAGTGTGAATATACTTCAAAAATATTTTTTGCGTATATTGTCTTATAGTAGGTCCTTTTATACAGATGGTCTGTCCTGGTGCTGGCTGTGCTAACCCACTTCACCCTGGGTGACCTGTCCATCTAAAAGAGCCCCGCCAGGTGTTCGGTCAGAACAGGCATGGATCAGGCGGTGCCTGCTCTGGGGCAGCCTGCTGGCACCGTTCCAGAACATCCTGGAGCACTGGGGGCAGAGTGTGCTGGCCAAACCCGGGGCACTGGTCCAAAGCAGAGCAGCAGTCTGTCTGATGTGCAGACCCATACTGCTACCCTGCTTTCAGTTGACCATTGCCCTGGGCAACAGCATAATGTTACGAACACTTTAGCCTGTAACTCTGTGGGTGGCGGGGAGGTGCCATGTGGGTGGACCATGAGGATCATGTCCCCCAAGGGGAGCAAGGAGTCAGGTACAGAAGGCCTGAGTCTGCATAGGTCCCCTTTGGTAGCCTCAAGTTTACGCCTCTCAGGAATATGACTTGGCACTTGACACACCCTGTTTCTGTGTCAGGTCACAATTCCCCACTTCCTACAGAGATGTTTCCACATCACTTGTAACTTAACAGTACTAACTCTAACAACATTAGAGCCCCGCTGTGTGCGACAAATAAGATACAACACATTAACTTGTGGTTAAATTAAACCAAATGATTCATTTGCACTGTGGAGTAGGCAAAAACTAGAAATCCTAGGGCCAATGTAGGAGTTCCCATAATAATTCCTTCCTGGCCCCAAATGGTGGCTGGCTAAAAGCTCACAGTGTCATTTAGTATTATAGGGAGGGTGGGTGGGCACTACTTGGCCTGCCACCAACTGCCTTGGAGGCTGAGCTCCCCGCATCCTCCAAATCCAAAAGGTCTCGCCTCTTGAGATCACCCTCCCGTCCTTACGCCGGTTGCTAAGGCAACTCTGGCCGGGAGTCTCCACTTTTCCATCGCTGCTGTGTCTCCATTGCAACTGCCAGCCCATGGCCTGCTCAGCCATGCAGCTTGCACTACCAGCGGCTTCCCCATTCCTTTAATGGGAAGTCCAGCAAAGGTGCCCTTCAACCCCACTGCCTGAAAAGGAAGCGTGGTGGGGAGGGGAGGACAAAGGGTGATTCTATCACAGCGTGAGCACTTCAAAAATACTTGCTTTGAAGTATGCATGCAGCTTTGTGTGGTTTTAGTGTTTTTGAAAGGGCTCTCCCCCCCCCACCCCCAAAGCAATCTGATGCTAAGGGAATTGGGGATCTTAAGGATATTTCCATTAATCTTTTTTCTCTTGTTCACTGTCTGGTGAGCTCATAAGAAGGATACTGAAAGTGCTATGTCACAGGTGGGGAAACGTTTCTCTCTCAGGGACCAAATGAAAAAGTTAGTACAAACTCTGAGAGTCGCATAAAAGTTGGAGGGGAAGTTGCCTATGGAGCACACTGCAGAAGAGGAGGGCCAGTTCCTAGATCCGTGCCCTGGATCTGTCCGCTATCCTTGTGTACATGTCCTCATCTATGCTCCCTTACCCTGAACTCAGATTTTCAGTTCTTCAGAGTTGGAACTGGATCTAGGGGCCATATCCAGGAACTGGAAAGGGGTCAAATAAAATCTTTTCATAGGCCACATTTAGACCCTGGGCCTAAGGTTCCCACCAATAGTGCAAGGGAAGGAAAAGCAGGGATGGAGGGACTTGTCTGAGTGAGAAATTAGAAATGCAGCACCATCAGTGTGGTTTAGAAGCTAAATTTTTTGTCTATTATACTTTTTGCCAAAGTATTCTGCCCCATGCTACCTCTTCTAGTCATGCCCTCCTTTCTCCCAGCTGCAACTGAGGTGTGGGTGGGAATGAAGAAACTGTTTGGGTTCTTTCATGCATACTAAGACTGAGGTTCACAGGAAAGGCATTATACAGCCTTTCCCTGGTAGGGTGAATGAATTCTCTGGTGAGTACTGAGAGCTGAGCTCACCCTGTCATATTTCCCATTCAGGGCATATGAAAAAGTTCTCCGTTGTGTGGATTCTCTGATTTATACTGAGTGTTCCAACTTTTCCTGAAGCTCACATCTATGACATATTCAGGTTTTCCCTCCTGAGTGGATTCTTAATTTTCAAGTAACAATTTTTAAAAGTGAAACAAATAATGCATACATATAATGTCCCCTTATTTAGAACAGGCTTGAAGCCTTGAGGTGCCAGTTGTTTCTTTGTTCGTTTTTTCTAGCACCTGATCTACAGGAGCAAATGCCGGGTTCCCCTTTTTGATTTTTTTCACACAGAGCTTTGCATTTTGCTCAGTATTGCATGCCACCACCATTGTGTAGTTTTTGTTCTGTGGTGGTTGTTTTTTTCCCCATACATTGTGTGTTCTATTCCATTGACCATGTAAGTGTGAAATGTTAATGTGGGCCTTGCCTCTGCTGCTCCTATTCTCCCACCACCAACCTAAAAATCCACCACCTGCTACTGCTATATAAGTATGCTTAATAATAATTCCACTGGAGTCTTTAGCAACCGAAATTATAAATGAATTGGCCGCGTTTTGAAATCTTAATCTTCAGATAAATCCAAAACCTTAAAGTGCAGAAGCCAGCCAAGTGTGATTGAACTTTTTGTGGCTTATAGTGTAGCTCTGGAGGAGAATCCCTGCAAAACCTTGGCAAAGGGCAGGAGGAAACAGAACATGTCTGGAGGATGTGCTCCTACACAGATTATCCTACATCATGCAAGAGAGTGCAGGAATTGAGGTCCAATCCAATGAAGTATTAGGCAAAGATTTTCAAAAGCAAGGGTAACATTTTCGTGCCTAAGCTATTGTTATAACTTTTATTCTGGTTTGTACACTTTGACAATCCAGGTCATATAAGGCACACCATGTTGTTCTGTACATTACACCGATCTGTTATATATCAAACATGGATATACAATACTAATACAAAGTAGGCATTTGTAAACATGTATGTAACATGTATGTTGGTTTGCTGACCTTTATCATAGTAGTCCAGAGTAAAACTGCAAAGAAAATTACTCTGGAAAGCATCCCAGCTACTGGAACTAGAGATTCTTCCTTTTGGGTCCTCTGTTTCCAACACTGAGCTCAATTATTTGGAACAGACACTGTATCTTTTAGGCCATACGCACTGAAATTATTACCACTGGTGTAATTATTTACTTCTAATTTACATGACATCTTACAAGTGAGAAGAAAATCCAGTTCTTTTGACTTCAACAACAACACCTTAGTCGTCCTTGCTTGTTGAGAAGAAATGAGGTTCTACTACAAGATTTGGTAATCTAAAAACACTTTCTCCTAGGGAAAGAGGGCAGCTCTTCTCTTATGAGAAAACAGCTAACCTGACAATAGTTTATAACATAACTGACAGTAGTGTTACTAAAAGGGAAAATTTAAGTAAAAATATATCTAAGAAAAGTACTTAATGCAGCTATAAAGTCAACAACTCATGATATATAGTCTCCAAAGTAGAAATAACACTTATATTTCTGCTTTCAGCAAAAGTACAGATACATCCTATAATTTTTAATGTTCGTCTGAGAACAGTCAACAAGTTTTGTTGGTGGTGGATAACAGCCTGCACTCTATGTATATAGTGATTTGTCAGACATTTTTATTTTATTTATTTAGATTTTATCCCACCCTATCCCTTAGGCTAAGGGTGGGTTACAATTCTTTAACTTATTAACTGTAACGTTAACTAACTAATTAACTGTTAATCCTCACATTTTAGCATCTTTATTAACTAATATTCTCTCACTATAAACATTTATAGCACTCACCCACTAGCCCTCTCCTCAGCTATCTATCGCTATTATGCCTCTAGGATCTAATCTTTCTCCCGCGACCCTCGCCGCCTTTTCTCTACTTTCGACTCCCTTCTTAAACCCCCCTGCCCTCCTCCACCCTCTTCCCTTGCTGCTCAGGATCTTGCATCGTTCTTCACCTCCAAGATTGACAAGATCCGTCGGGATATTGCCTCCCGCCCTCCTCCGCCCCCCGCTCCCGTCCC
>QEPC01001360.1:2205191-2244513 GCA_003113815.1 Sphenodon punctatus
CATGGCCAAGACTGAACTCCTTATTTTTCCTCCCTCCTCTTCCTCTCCCACTTCCCTGTCCATCTGCATCGATGGAGTCACCATCCATCCTGTTCCCCAAGCCCGTAGCTTGGGCTTCATCTTTGACACTCATCTTTCCTTTAAGCCTTACATTGACTCTGTTGCCAAGTCCTGCCGCTTCGCCCTCTATAACATCGCTCGAATCCACCCCTTTCTCTCTATCTCCTCTGCCAAAACCCTTGTTCATGCCATGGTCATTTCTCGCCTCTACCACTGCAACCTTCTCCTCCTGGCCTCCCTTGCTCTCACCTGTCCCCCCTTATCGCCATCCAAAACTCCGCTGCCAAGGTTATCCACTTAGCCCATTGCTTTGACCACCTGCAGCCTCTCCTCTCCTCTCTCCACTGGCTCCCCCTTCCTGAACGCATCCGGTTTAAACTCTTGGTATTAACCTATAAAACATTTCACAGCCAAGCTCCCCCCTACCTCTCAGCCCTAATCTCCTTACGCACGCCTCCATGTGCCCTCTGCTCCTCCTCTGTCCCCTCCCTCACTCTCCCTCATCTCCCATGCTCCCCTAACCACCTTCGTCCCTTCTCCCTCACAGCCCCCCATGCCCGGAACTCCCTCCCTACCCACATCGGCCTCGTCTCCTCCCTCCACACCTTCAAATCCCTCCTCAAGACCCACTTCTTCCGTGCCACCTTTTCCAATGCCTGCTAGTTGTTTTCCCCAAAATATTTCCGGTCTGCCCTCCTCTGAAGACTCCTGCCTAACTGTAACCAAGCCAAGCACGCACACCTGAGACTTCGCAGCTGCTTTCATGTTTGTTTGCTTCTCTCTTGTCTTCCCTTTGTCCCCTCTCCTTTTCGCCCCCTCCTTGTCTTTTAAGATTGTAAGCCGTAGGCAGGGACCGCATCTTTATCTTTGTTTGGTAAAGCACCAGGTACACGGCTGGTGCTATACAAATGTTTATTTTAATAATAATAATAATAATAATAATAATAATAATAATTTGAAAATCCCAATGATTATAATGACTGTAATTGTTGTGCATTCCATATGTACCTGTTAACAGTTAATTAGAAATTGGCTCTTACTAGTTTGTCTTTTGTTCACAGGAACAATCTCCTCCTATTCTTTTATTACTACTTCATTCTGATGTTCACAAAGACCAGATTATTGTTTAAGATATTTTCCACATGCATGATGTACAAACCTGGAAGAACCTAAAGTAGGAGAAAGGTCTATTTTATTCTATGCATTCTTATGCCCACTTGTAAGAGAAAGTTCTAGTTTTTATATACCAAATGTCTGCAACTCTGCATACCCTTATTTTCATATTTAAATCCCTGGAGACAAAGGGTGATTTCAGACGTTACGGGGCCCTTTGGCCCCGTACCGAAAGCACCCTATTAATTCCCCGCCGGGATCACCCCGTAACGCCATATCAGACGTGTCGGGGGGATCCCGGCGGGGAATCTGGGAGGGAGCGGGGCCGCACGGCGCAACGTGCAGCCGCACAGCCCCGCCCCCTCCACGCACCCCGCCGCCCGCCCTTCGGAGAGACGGGCGGGCAGTGGGGCCACTGAGGCCACCGCGTCGGGCCGGATGCGCCGTGGCCCGGGATCCTGCCGGTGATCCCGGGCCGTGGCGCCCGACCAGACGATACGCCGGCGTTCACCCCGGCGTGGGATTGCATTCAACACGCGGCGGCCGGCGGTCCCTCCGCTTCGGCCGCTCGCGTGGTGAATGCAATTCCACGCCGCGGTAACATCTGGGGGGAAACATTCGTTTCCCCCAACAGACGTTAGGAGATCACAGCCACCACGCGGAATTGAGCGTGGTTGACTGTGATCTCGTAACGTCTGAAAATACCCTAAGCCAGAAATGACATGAAATTTAGAGAGGGGTAGTGGTTACAATTTGGTAGGTGATTATGTATTTAAATAAATATTACAGGCGGTAGTGGGAAGACTACGCTGGAAATTAGCTTTGAGGAAATTACAACTTAAGAGTTAGACTGATTTCTGATTTTGATCTTGAGTCTTTAGGCATCCTATTTATTAGGATGATTAGTAATTTAAAATATACCTTTTGTTCTTGTTCTCTGCCTTGTGTCTGCCTCATTTATAAAAGGTATAAATGTTGAAAAAGTACAAAAAATAACATAATGCAAATCTTTTACTATACTGTTGCATGGCATTGCAGAATGCTCTCATTAAGGAAATGCATCTGCCTGAATATTGTCTGAGACAGCAGTATAAGCAGGAAGTAACATTATCAGCAAAAATGTGGCCAAAGGCTGGCACTGTAGATGTGAATTCTATAAGGTCGTATTGTGCACATTAGAATAACATTTTAGCTCTTTATGTTAGCCTAAAAGAAAATGGGAGAGCAAGTATTTGGCATATTATAACATTTATAGACACTTTGCACAGAAGTTCAGACCTGATCATATTATTTTGCCTGGAGGGGAAAAGCAGTTATATCTTCAGTTTTAGCACTGTCAGCTAGTTGCACTGCAGTTCTCTTGACCTTTACTATACATTACTTAAATATAAGAAATAGCTTTAAGACACTGACCATTTGCAAGGAGTTGCACAGTAAAATATAATGCATCAACCAACAGTACAATTGCAGGTTGTAACCAGACTGACTTTTATGATCCATGAAATAAGAACTTCTAGCTATGATAAGCTGTGATTAAGAGTGGTTGGGGTCTTTTATTATGCACACATAGAGCACCTTGGGATTTTTTCAATAGAGTCAAAATATTTAAACACTGATGAAAATCTCTATAATTCTGACTGCTCAGCAAAGAATTTTGTATTAGGAATAAGGAATTTATTTGCTAACTTAGAATTTCTAAGGGTGTTTTCAGAGTAGATACTCTCCACCCACTACCCACCCACTATACATGTTGCAGGGCTGCAGTGTTGTCCTAGGGGTGCCCTCTAACATGTATAGTGGATGGAGAGTGTCTTGTCTGAAAATGCCCTAAAATTTATTAAATTGATAATACCATCAAAAAGGAAATAAAATTTAGGATACTCATCATGTATGAAATACGTTTCACTTCCTGTAAAAAAGAATGCTCGACAATGGCTGTGATCCCAAACTCGCCACACATGCCGAATGTATGGATCTGCACGGCTTGCATGCACCACAATGTCCCCATAATGGGCATGTATGTGGTTTGTGCATGCGTACATTGTAATGCATGCATTGCACGGTGCTTGGGATCGGACTCACAGAGACTTGAATTTTTTAAGTGTATTCTTAAACAAATCTGAAATTTTGGAAAACAATTTATGATGATTGCTAGAAATGTCATTATCAATTTCCTACAGATTGTGAAAATAAGTCACCAAAGATTTACAAAAATATAAGGAAATGTAGGGTGAAAACAAACAAGACTGTAGCCTACATTAGCTCAGGAGTCACCAGCTCATCAATTTGGGCACCATCCAAAGTTTGTCATGTCCAACTTGGGGTGCGCAGGTGGATAGCTGCTAAGATACACGTGGGCTATACACCATCATTGATGCAACCCAGGTGAAGGCCTGAACACCTGGGCTAAACTGAGCTAATGGTTGCCCTCTTGTCTGTTAGGCCCTGCCTAGCCCCATCCCACCCCACTCCAAGGTGAGGTCTGAGGATTGGGCCTGGAGGAGCGTGCTCACCCTGCCCACCAAAGTTGATCAGGGGGCTTGGAGAAGCACCCCCAATCAGCTGTTTTCCATACTCACCCCAGCTGTATGAGGACGTGCCTCTGGATCCTTCCATCAGCTGTTCCATATGGATGATTCCTCAGCTGGCATGGAGGGACCTGTGATGCCTGTGTATCCCCCATGCCTGGATTACTGGGCGAGAGCTGCTCATGTGAATTTCCCTACCCACTGACACAAGGAGTGGCAGCTGCAGTGGTCCTCCACCAGGTGGCCTGGGAAGCTGCCTCTCCCCTGTCTCATTTGTTTTCACGCTTAGAGTGAAATAAAGGATTATTATTTTTTTATCGGAGTCCATATATTGCTACGTTTTTGTTTGTATTCAATATTAATTTATTTATAAATAAATAAAAGATTTTTATTTTATTTTTGGAATATTCAATAGAATATATCAGTTTGGTGATGGTCCTTGACCAGATGCCTAAATCAGTCAAATAGGCTATTCTCTTACTTCTAGTATTTTCCCATTTATTTTCCATAAGAAATTTATATCTTCAATTATGGAAAAACAAGGTTATTTAACTAATTATTTGTACTCTATTTTAACACAAGTGGCAGGATTATTTTTTTTAAAAGCTTGAGTTGCAGGTTACAGCAAATCATCATCAATAAAACTACATTATGGGAGGTTGCGGCCTTTTCTTTCTGACTTGGATCTAGCCACTGTCATCCATGCTCAAGGCTAGATTACTGCAAGTGCTCTCCATGGTGCTGCCCTTGGTGACTGTTTGGAAGCTGCAGCAGGTGAGGAATGCAGCGGCTCGTCTCCTTTTGGAAGTGGGTCACTGGGAGCACATTACACTGGCGCTCTGAAGTCTGCAATGGCTGCCTATAGCTTTCCAGACACAATTCAAGGTGGTGGTTTTGACCATTAAAGCCCTAAATGGTCTGGGTCCCATATATATGAAAGACTGTCCTTCCATGACCCATTGCAGCCCCTACAGTTGCCCAGGAGTGTCCTCTTGCAGATTCCATCTGTTACCCTTGTCCATGAGGCAGGGGTGCGCAGGAGGGCATTCTTGGGTTTTGCCCCGGTTTTATGGAACTCCCTTCCCCAGGAAGTTCGCTTGAGCTCGAGTCTAAGCATCTTCCAGAGGCGGCGTAAAACTTTTTTATTTGAAAACACATTTGGCAGGTAGGGATAGGGGTTCTTGGGGATTTTGGGTAGTGTTGGAGGGCGGGTGGGGGGGAGTTGAGGGGATGGTGGAGTTTTTGTTTGAATGTTGTCATTTTATATATTGTAAGCTGCCCTGAGCCTCTATTAGAAGAGTGGTGTATACACTTGAAAAATAAATAAAAAATAAATAAATCCTCTGCAGCCTCCGTGCACCCCACACTGTCCCCTGGCTTTTACATGCCTCGAAATGAGCGAAGGAGAGGGGGCAGGTTATTCCCTGTGTGCTAAGGTGCTGAAACAGCACCAGAACCCTCCCTTGTTGCCTCTGCATGCTCGTGAGTCCACTCCTGCTCTGGGGACAATTTTCTCATAGCGGAGCCCCAACCCTGACAGCTTACTTCAAAGTAGAGCCTATATGCCCCCCAGGGCCAGGTTCTGCTCTCCACTATTTCCACCTCAAATGGAGCAAGGGCTCCCTCTCCAGTTCTTGCCCTGCCTATCCCCTTATTCCCCTTGCCCTTCCTGTCATAATTGGCTAGGCAAAAGAGGGGGAAAGGGGACCAGAGGTCCGTGTTAGCAACCTCTGAAGCATCCTTTCCTTAAGGGTGGAATAGACAATCACTCCCACACAGTGTGTGTGTGTGTGGGGGTGCATATTCCAGTTTTTTATTACTGCTTGTTTAGCTGCAGAAATACATAACATCCTAAGTTTTGACCATGCTCCCATTCAATTAGCAATTGATTTAAACATTGTATTAAAAATATAGAAGTTGAAAGCTTAATACTTCCGTTGCTTAACATTCTAAATTCTGTGAGCAGATGGAGAAATTGATCACATGCTTTACAGAAGATAACAGGCATTCATTGTCATCTGCTGTAACCATTTGGGAAGCTTTAAAAACTACCTTGAGGGGACAATGTATGAGGTTTGCTAGTGAAAGGAAAAAAGGGAGGTCTAAAATGTTACTTCTATTACAGAAGGAAACTTCGGATCAAGAAAGGGCACATAAACTAGACCCACATAATGATAATATATTTAGATCCCTTACAAAGGCAAAATACAACATTTGTTCACAACAGATTGAGTTTCAACTCAACAGAGGTAAACGGCATTATTATGAGTGGGGTGATAAGGGAGGAAAGTCATTGGATAGAAAATTTAAAGTAGAGGCCTCAATTAAGCAAATATCTGAAATACTTACCTCTGATGGAAATCTTGTAACTTGTGACAGCCGGTGATTCATATGATTGCATTTGTTGCTTTTATTAAATGAGTTTTAGATAAACTGTTTCAATTCTATGTTAAAAAATAATATGCTTGTATTTCTAATACTCTGAACATGAAGAATTATAACATGAAGAAAAATGTTACCTTTACATTTACACTTATTGCAGAAAATCCATCAAGTTTGCCAACACAAATAGTAGATAATGTGCCCACTCCTTATTCACCATAGGGCTGTCAGTAAAAATCACATATTGTGGATGGTATAGCAGGGTGGGAGGGCTGGATTCACATTTCAGAATAGTTTACCTAAAGAGATGACAAAAATTATCAGATTCTGAAAAATCGTAGTCAGATATCTTTTTCCCAATTTTTCAGATGAGATACTAAGACTGAGAGACAGGGTGTTAATAGACATGAAACTGGCCCAGTTCAGCCTGCTTGGGCCAACATCTCACCTGCATGTCTGTTTCCGGGTGGCCAGATGTGGTCCCAGTACAGACCCCAGCAAGGTAGGTGGCTGGCCCAGAAATGTGGGCCTGGGAGGAACTGGATCCAGTGTCCTAGCCCAAGGACTGCCCGGACGGGCCATAGTAGGCCAAACCAGGTGGGCACATCTATTTCCGCACCAACCCAGCCCTGGCATGGGAGGTTGCCATGGCTGCCTGTTGTTCCCAGCCATGACTGCCCATGATGGTGGGGAATGAGATGTCAGCTGCTTTGAAGGGTTCATCAGACCCAGGCCCTGAAATCTCAGTGCTTACCAGGTGCTGTTGGGAACTGGATGTGGGCAAGTTGATTGAGGCTGAATCCAGACAAGACTGAGGTGATGATAGTTGGCTGGCCCTGTGACTTGGGGGACAATGGGACCCCTCTTACTGATGGGATCCAGCCTCCTTTGGTTGCTCAGGTTCGTAGCCTTGGGGTTCTCCTGGATCCATTGCTGCACCTGGATAACCAGGTTGAGGCAATGGCCAGGAGTGTTTTTCAGCAACTTCACCTGTTGAGAAGTCTGAAACCTTTTCTATCAGATGAGGACTTGGCCACTGTCATCCATGCCTTCATAACCTCAATGATAGACTGCTGCAATGTGCTCTACATGGGCTGCCCTTGATGACTGCAGTTGGTGCAGAACACAACAGCCCACCTTCTGTTGACGGTGGGTCGCCGGGAGCACATTGCTCTGGAGTCTGCACTGGCTGCCAATAGCTTCGAGCCACAATTCAAAGTGCTGAGTTTAACATATAGCTAAATGGCTTGTCCACTCCCACCCCAGGTATCTGACTGTCTTTTCCTTTATTTTCTGTTGTGGCCTCTGAGGTCAGTCAAGGGCACCCTCTTGCGAGTACCAACTGCCCATTAAGTTCGTAACTGCGTGTTCGTAGGGCACGCAGAGAGGCGTTCTCGGTGGCTGCTCCACATTTATGAAACTCTCTTCCCTTGGAGATCTGCCTAAACCCAAGCCTGCTTACCATTCCTAAGAGATGACATTTCATAGACTGGAATAAGGTTTGGTGGGATGGGGTGGGGGTCAAGGAGATGGTTGGTTGATGGGGTTTAGGTGGGTTTTTTTGTAGCTTTTATACGTTTTTCATATACATTTGTTATGTTTTATGTTTATGTATTTTATTTATTTCTGTGAGCCGCCCCGAGGCTGTGAGGGATGAGTGGTTTAAAAATGGAATATGATCATAATAATTACTAATAATAAACATAATAAAACACCACATCATGTTTTAGATTGTATACATTTAATCACTGAAGTATTTGGAAAATATGAAAAATTGACATTTTGCATGGTTAAAGGTTTGGTTTTTTGTTAATTGTTTGATGGGTTGGTTTTTAAATTGCTCAGGTCTGGTTACATATCAGGTCAGGTATTTTACTTACCATAATTTCAACAGCAGTGAAGGACGGACAAACTATAATCGATGCTAATTTTGAAACCTCAAAAATATGTAAAATGACATTTCTAAATGTAATAATTTATGTAGATTGCAAATGTCAGATGTTATGGAAACTTCTAGGACTAAAAATGTTCCCCAGAAGACTTGCCTCCTTTGTAATAATTCTGCAGTTTTGGAGCATAAGTGCATGGAGATGCTAATGGTCACCAGCTATATATGGAGTAGATCCAGGCCATATCGCCCTTCCACCATGCCCCGTCCAAAGGGGATAAGAAAAGAGAGGTCTGGAGTATCACCTTCAGGCTTCTGGAGTAGGCAACAGAGAGATATATACCCCCATGTGCCCAGTCTGCAACTATCACACCCCGTTTAAACAGGAATGGAATTGTGAAAAGACTGCTTTGAAGGAAATTGTACTGCATGCAACAGGGTCTGCTGGTGGGGGCATCTGTGTCATCCCCTCCCACATCTCCTGTCCCCCGCACACGCACCTGGTAGCCCAGTCCTATCATTACTATTGCATGTTAATATTGAAGCTTAAACTTGTTCATTGATTCAGGACCAAATATTGCTCATCACTTCGCTCTGGCTCACATTTTCTTTGGTGTTGGATTACTTGTAGATTGGAGGTTATAAAGAAGGTGAAGGACGGTTTCACCATATTCACTGAGAGAAAAGAATTAATTTTTATCTGGTACACCGTTAAAACAGCCATCACAACAAAAGCTTTTTGAGGCTTGGAAATGTTAGAAATATCCTAGGGGAATAAATTATGTGGGAAAACACTTTGATAGTCCAGGGGAATGACAACTGCAATTTATCACCTGACTCTTCAGTTTATCACCTGGATGCCACCATACGTAGGGGGTAAATATACATTGGTTTGTGTATCCTGAATAATATTGCAATTCACAACATGATTCAGAATAAGATGTGATGTTTTTGTCCTTTTTATGTTATAAATATTAATTTAGGCTACCAGAAAATTGAGCATATGTGGTTTTCATGTAAAATATATGATTTGAGGTTTGTCATCTTCTAGCTTTTTAAATAATTAATCTTTGACAAGCTGAGAAATCTGAAAGTTTATTACCAGTGACATTCATGCCAGCTTTTGGGCTAGGGACTTGTGCTGCGTTGCTTTCTTCCATATAACATATTTAATTACCTAGGTTCTCTTTATTTTCTCTATGGAAGAGGGGGCTGCTGGTTTTAATTCTAACATCCAGACCAAATTCTCTTGTCCACATATTTTCATCTTTTTCCAGAAATGGGAGAAAGAACTCTTCGAAAGATATATTTCATTCAGAAAGTTTAAAATGTGATCTATTTTAAGCATAGGTCATTACAGATAAAGGGCACTATTATTTACAGCTTGGAATAGTGCATTGAAATGATCACACCAAACATGACATGCATGCCTTGAATTTCAGA
Organism: Sphenodon punctatus; assembly: GCA_003113815.1. Taxonomy (NCBI): domain Eukaryota; kingdom Metazoa; phylum Chordata; class Lepidosauria; order Sphenodontia; family Sphenodontidae; genus Sphenodon; species Sphenodon punctatus. Next base: position 2,214,606 of record QEPC01001360.1, read on the forward strand.
CAGAAAATAGGAAGAACAATGAACTGTATTATAAACTGAATTCAAAGATGTACAATCAGAGCCCTGTGTAACTTTATAGGGAAAACAACGTGAACTCTACCAAACTCTAGCAGACTGTTGAGGCAGTCATTGATTGATTGATTGATTGAAAATCAGTCTAACTGGTTTGTGTTTACACGGACACACACACCCCTCCGGTTTTCCGGAGGGCTCCGTTGGTGGAGGTGGGTGAGATGGGTGGGTGATGGGTGGAGGTGGGTGTTGCTCCCCCACCCATCTCTCTGTGTTCACACGGGCGGACGAGTGGACACCCATCCCTCCCCCACCGCTGGTAGTATACACGGATCCCCTCCCCCCCCGAACATCCACCTGAACAAACCGAGCCGGGGGGGGGGGGGTGTCTGTGTAAAAACTGCTATTGTCACTGTGTAACCATACATTGTCCCTACACACAGAAAGAGGCTACAGACAGAGAATTTGGGTAGAACTGACTGCAACTTTTTATGAATTCCAAACAGCAGTCTGGGTAAATGGGGGTAAGCAACACAAACCAAGAACCATTTCCCTTTTCAACATACAAGTCCATACCTAAGCTCACTTTTCCCTTTCTGCTCTAGTCACCTGGTCCCCCTATGGTAGGGTCCTCAGGAGAAAAGGGTGACAGTTCTTGCACCCACTAGGGATCACATTTATCCTGCTTAGTAGCACCACCACCACTCCAAGGTTTGGTGAAGCTGTGGGTCACTGATTGGTTCCCACTTCCCTCACATTGTAAAGAAGTGCCTCAGCTTCCATAAATCCCATTCCAATTCCATTCTATTACTGTGAGCTGTCTTTCCCCATTCGCACTGGACTACTGAGTTACAACAATTATAATAAGGAAAACAAAACTGTACAACTTGAACACCCCTTTAACTGCACAACCTGCAATGCTGGGGAGGGATGGCAGTACAAAGAAGGAAAACCCCACCACTACCACTTAAGGTTGGGGCTAATCTTCCCAGTAATGGGGGAAAACTCCTTTTTCGCCCCAATTAAGGCAACCAGCTGAGCCTGTAGTGCCAGTCCAAATGGACAGGCATGGACAGTCATTGCTCATCCAAGAGCAACCTTGAACTGCTAGCCTTCCCCCAGCCTTACTTATATAGGTGGGCAGGGTAATCTCTGCATATCTTCTTTTTTCACCCAAATTCCCAGGATGGAACTAAGAGATCCAGTTTGAACCTCTCAGTGCTCTCCCCTCCCCCTCCACTAACCCTCTCACCTCTGTTCCAGGGGTGAGGGAGAAGGGACTTAAAGGGTCCCTTGCCAGCATACCCCTGCAGCCTCTCTCCTGCAAGGTATGGTGGGAACAAATACATGAGGTATGGGTGGAGAGGAATACCCAGGACACTGATCAGCTTTATAAAAAATTAATGTGCTCTTTCTCATTTTCAAAGGAAAGTTATATCTCCAGTATTTGCATGCAGAGATCCTGATCTTGAAAACACTGACACATGCTGCCAAACATTTGTCCACATGTCGCTCCGTTGTCTGCAGTGAGAATTTCAGTGCTTTGAGGATTATGGCCTAAATTGTTTAACTCTCTAGCTACCAGAACAGGATAAACAAATATATATTTGGCCACACATAGGCCACAGTCTTCAAATTCCATTGTACTAGTTTATTCCAGACTAAGTGGCTTGAGGATTGAAGCTCGAGTTTTTCTTTAACTAGTAAATTTAGGAAATTTACTTGGATTCTAGGGATGGGCGAATGCGGTTTGGAAGTTCAGAGTTCGGACCGAACTTGGTCTGTTCGGATGACCGAACCAGAATCCGAACACAAACTGACCGAACCGAACTAAATTTGAACGTCAAAATGACCAAACAGTTTGGTCAGTTTGGATCATGTTCGGGTGAGTTTGTGTGGCAAAAAAAAGTGTCACTGGAAGTTAAAAGTGACAGGGAGGGGGAGTCAGCTTAGGAGCAGACTTCCAGGCACCAGGGGTGGAGAGGCTTGGAGTAGCAGCCAGCCTGCCCAATCACCATCCCTTTTCGCCTCAAACCACTGGCTTCGCAGTCTGCGATTGGCCACTGGCTAGGCTGCACAGAGCCAATGGGGCTTGCAGTGAGGTGGGCACAGCAAGAAACAAAACTGATTGCCTCCCCCCTTCCCAACACCTTCTGAGCTAGTCACTGTTCCTGAACAGCAGGCATTTCAGAAGGCTCCCTCTCTCCCAGCAGTTTTTGTTCCTTCCTNTTTCACCCACCCAACCCATTTACCTTTATATTTTCATTTATTTAGATTATATTAGATAGATTTAGCTGTTATTTTTATTTTTTACCCATCTCTGTGTTCTCTCTCTCCCTACCCTCCAGTGAAACCATTCCTTTCCCTTTTCCTCTCCCTCCATATTCCATCCCTTATTTCCTTTCCCTGTTTTTTTTATTTATTAGAGTAGGATTAGATTGATTTAGGTTTTATTTCAGTTTTTGTACCCCTCCCTGTGGTGTTGTGAGCTGTCTGTGTCCCCCTCCCCCCCATCCCTGTGTGATATTGTATATTTATATATAGAGAGAGATTATAGTAGTTAGGTGGGAGTTATTTAATATTTATTAGTTAGTTAAGTTAGCTTAGTTATAGTTTATAGAGATCAGTTATTCAGTTTTAGAGTGTGTTTGTAGGACTAGGTGTTAGATATTCCATTATTTAGTTCCATTAGTGTTATAATAGTTAGATAGTTAATAGCAGTTAGATTTATAATATAGATATATATAATATTAGATTTTTTTAAAATTAAAAAATGGTTTTCTTAAAATATTTGTGCATTGTTTTGGTGGGAGAAATGGAGATGGGAGGTAGGAGAGGGCAAGGCTGGTCTGCTGCCCGCAAGCCAGGCAATGAGGCACATGGCAGAGCTGGCAGGGGCCGTGCCAGCAGAGAGTCAGCAGGCAGAAGCAGCAGCCCATCACCACGCCCCAAGCTGCGCAGGCCTAATTATGGGTCTTCCTCTCCCAGCACTAGTGATACTAGTGCTCCCAGTGGCACTAGGGGCCAGGGGGTTAGGCGTCGCCTCCTGGCAGTGTCCTCCACTGCCACGCAGGGCACTGTAATGTCTGCATTGCAGGCGGCTGAGGCTGTCTCATCTGTGGCTGCAGGTGCAAGAGACTCAGTGCCTGAAGCTCCTCAGGGGGTCACCATTGTCCCCCGACTCCCCCATAATTATAGAGGCAATCCCCCAAAGCAGTCCAGGGCTGATGGATCTCACCCCAGCTGCTAGAGGCAGGGCCTGATCCCCGGGCAATGGAAGAAGGGAGTGTAGCAGCAGCGGCAGCAACAGCAGCTATAGGGGGCAGGGGGAGAGTGCTGTTCAGAGTGGGAGCAGCATGCAGCCTCTATCACTCTGGCGATGGGGACAGCGATGCAGAGATTTCTGTGAAGGAGGTCTCTGTATCTGGTGCTGCTGAGGTGATGGGTGTCCCTCAACGAGCTGTGTCGTCAGTGCCACCATGTCCTGCCCCTCCCAGGAGTGCGTCACCCAATGCAGGCCAGAAGGCAGGAGGGGCTAAAAAATCACGGGTCTAGGAACATTTTAAGGTGCAGGCAGATGATCCGCGGGAGGTGCAGTACACTTTGTGCAATAAGGTGATGAAGCGTGGGCGGGTGCTCACTAACATAGGGACAACCGCCATGTCAAGACACCTGAAATCGTACCACAGTGCTGCACTGCTAAGCCAGGAGGCAGGGTCAGTGGATCGTAGCGGGTTCCCAACCCAAGCAGCTAGTCATCCGCCTCCTTCATTGAGCAACTGTCCTGCTCCAGCAGCTGCGTCTAGCAGCAGGAGCAGCTGCCTCACTGCTAGGGAGGAGCAGCAGCCTCGCTAGCAGCATCAGCCCACAATGGAGGAGCTGGGATGAGGGCAGCTGCCAAGGCCATCGGCAGTTGGAGGGCGGCGTGGCTTTCAAGAGAAAGCCACGCGCCCGTTGGGTGAGATGATTGTTGTCAATGGCCAGCCCTTCTCCATTGTCGGGGACACCAGGTTTAAGCGGCTGATGGGGTTCCTGGCCCCACAGTTTAAGCTGCCATCCCGCACCACCCTGAGTCATACTGTGGTGCCAGCCCTATACGGGGCTTTGAAGGAGCGGGTGAAGGAGCAGCTGGCAGGGGCTGGGGGTGCCAGTGTCCATTTCACCACTGACCTGTGGTCCAGCTGGAATGCCCAGCACACGTACCTGGCAGTGACGGTGCACTGGTGGCAGGACACAGAGTCAGCATTTGACAGTGGCATGAGGGGTCCTAAAGCAGGGTATAGGTGGGCCCTGCTTCAGGTAAAAGTCATGGACTACCCCCACACTGCCAGGAACATAGAAGCAGCCCTGAATGCTGTGATGAAGGAGTGGGTCACGCCAGGTGCACCATTCACCCCGGGGTGTGTGGTGACCAATAATGCGGCCAATATACTCAAGACAGTCCAAGAAGGGGGCTTCATGAGCATCCTTTGTGCCACACACACCCTCCACCTGGTGCTCAAGGATGCTCTGGGCTTGGGGGATAAAGGGGTTGTGGAAGGCACCATTAGATCCCTGATCCAGTGGGGGAGGAAGCTGACTGGGTTCTTTAATTGCAGCGTGAAGGGCAGCAAACTCCTCAAAGGAAAGCAGGCACAGCAAGGCAGCCCAATGCACCAGCTGGTGTAAGATGTCTCCACCAGGTGAAATTCCACCTTCCTGATGCTTGAGCAGCTTGTGGATCAGAAAGCCACCTTCCATCAGGTGCAATTGGACACAGGCAGTGGGGCTCCTCCAGGCTTCAATGGGGCAGAATGGGAGGTCCTCTCCCAGATGGTCTTCGTTCTGCGACCGTTCCTGGAAGTGACGGAGACCATCAGCTCTTCCATGGCCACAATCAGCCAGGTGACCCCTCTGGTCCAGAGTCTCCACTGAAGTCTTGAGGAGATTCTTCAGGCGCAGGATTGCAGCCCTTGGGGCAAGAAGCTGGGGGCTGAGGTGGTTGGACTGGCGCACAAGTTCAAGATTGACCTGATGGTGAGGTTTGATGGGCTCCTGCTGCGGGGGGAATATTTTTTGGGAACTATGCTGGACCCCAGGGTCAAGGGCAGCATGGCATGCAGGTCATCCCTCTATGGCCTCTGGAAGGATGATCTTGTGGGGAGGGTCCAGAAGGCAGAGCGGGCTCTTAACAGTGCGCTGCAGCAGCAGGATGCCCCTGGGGATTGTGGGAGTGGGAGCAGCCACCCCTTTCAGTCAGCAGGGTCTATACCTGCCTCCAGGTATAGCGGTAGAAACAGCAGCAGCAGGATCAGCAGCAGCAGCAGCACCCCTACTGCCAGAAGCTCCCCCTCTGCACAACCCACTCCTGGGGGGCATGGGTCCAAGTACAAAAGGGCAGACAGCATGACTGAGGGCAGTGGGGGCAGTGGTGCTCAGGGACAGCTACAAGAGGGAGTACAACGGCGCCTCAGCAGCAGTCAAAACTTACCTGGATGAGGAGCCGTGCATCAATCCCTTGGCCTACTGGGCCGGCAAGACTGACATGTGGCCAGCCCTGTCCAAAGTGACCAGGGGATTATTGTCCTGCCCACCAACCAGTGTCCCCACCGAGCGGGTGTTCTCTGTGACAGGGGACATTTGCTCCCCACACTGCCTGAGACTGGAGGAGTTGTTGTTCCTAAAGGTTAACCATCCGCTGCTGGGATTCCCTGAGCTGCCCCTGGACAAGGAGTGATGGTGCAGTGGCACACGCCATCCCATGCCAGGGGCAGTCGGGACGGGGCTCCTCCTCCTCAATCTGGGCTAGAGCTACGGCTCCTATGCTGCTAAGGTGCTGTCCCTCCCTCCCAATGCCCGGCACCTGCCCTGCCTCTCTCTCTCACACACACTCTCTCATACTAGACGGCCTCGGCTGCCTTATCTGACTGACCTCATGGTGCAGGGTGGCATTTGGAAACAAACTGTAAGCCTGCCAACCGGCCTATGGCTACAAGATCTCGGCCCGCCAAGATCTGGCTCTCTGTGATGCTGACTGGCTCTCACTCTGTTGCGCTGCACACTCTTTGCTAGCCTATCTGAGTGCCCTGCTGCCAATGTCCCAGCCTGCCTGCCCTATTGCCTCCTATGCCATGCTGCCTGTCTGTCTGCCCAGCTTGCCACCAAGCTCAAAGCATGCCTCAGTCCACCTTCCAGCCTCCCATGCCAAGGTGCCTGTCTGCCCACCCAGGTTGCCTATCTCAAAGCCTGACCAAGCCCACCTGCCCTTCTGCTTCTCATGCCACACTGCCTGCCTCCCGCCCACATTACAAAGCTCGAATTCTGCCTCAGTCTTCCTGACTGCCTCCCATGCCACGCCACCTGACTGCCTGCCCCGGCATCCAATGTCAGCTGGTGCTAGTGCCAATGGCCCCCAGGCCTATATTCTTTCTGTGCAAAGGGTTCTGTACCCTGTCAACCCACTGTCTGCTGGTGCCAATGGCCCCCAGGCCAGGCCTATATGCCGTCTGTGCCAAGGGTTATGTACCCTGGTAACCAATGTCTGCTGATGCTAGTGCCAATGCCGCCCATGTGGTCTGTGCCACGGGTTCTGGGGCCTGTCATTTCTTGCACAGAGGCGATGTCATTCCACTGTATCAAGAAACAGCCACTCCAGCCCCAGCACCCGCCGCCAGAGTTCTGGGGCTAAGTAACAGGCATGGAGAGCTGTGGCCAATACCCAGAACCTGCCACCTTAGCCCCAGGACCCATCGTCATGGGTCTGGGGACATCATTCCTCACACAGAGGTGATGTCATTCCACCACACCAAGAAACAGTCACTCCAGCCCCAGGACCCAACGCCAGGGTTCTGGGGCCAGGTTACAGGCAGTGTGGGCTGTGGCCAATACCTATTATTTATTTATTTATTTATTTTATTATAAACATTTATATAGTGCCAACCATGTGCCTGGCGCTGTACAGAACATAGAAATAGAGGTGGTCCCTGCCTGTGGTTTACAATCTAATGATCTGCCACCTTAGCCTTCCGGGGAACTTCCGGGTTCCCCGGAAGGCCTAGAGCGTCACTAGCATGCTGAAGCCTGCAGCCACAGCAGAGCTGAAGCCGGCCGCTGGACCGCTGCTGCCGCTGCCGCCACCCGGAGCTGAAGCAAAGGTAGGGTGATCCCTGGGTGGGCGAGGTAGGGTGATCCCTGGGGTGGGGGGGGTGTTAAACCACCCCCACCCCAGGGATCAATGGTACCGGTACACTTACCTGCTGTGCTGCTGGTGCAGGCTCTGGGTCACCGGCAGCAGCCTAGAGCCCAGGGATTTAGGGAAAAAAATTTTAAAAAAAAATCCAGGCTGGGCAGGGTGGGTGGGGGGTGTCCCCCCTTCCACCCGCACAGTCTGGGAGGGGGGAGGTTGTGTTTTTTTTCTCCATTGATTTCAATGGGGACAGTTCCCCATTGAAATCAATGGGACAAACTGGTACTGGTATGCCGGAATTAATTCGGTATGCCGGTATTTTGAAATCTGGGAACCGGTAAATCCAGTACCCGGTATTTGCCTGGATGTCCCATTTAACCACCCTTGGTGGTTATTTATGCATGTTGCAGGGTTGTATTGGTGCCCTATGCAGCCCTGCAACATGCATACATGACCACCAAAGGTGGTTAAAGGGTGGTTAGTGTCATGTCTGTTTTCACCCATCCTCTCAGAAGGACAACAGATTAGTGTGTGTTACTACATACAACAATTGCAGTTCCCACATTAGGAAAATTATACATAAGTACTGGAGCACATTAGATCATATAGACGGCTGTAAAGACTTACCACTTTTTGCTTATAGGAGGGGTAAAAACCTCAGCAATCTCATTAGACTAGAGCAAGACTACCATCTCTCAGACAAAGAACTTTGGATAAAAAGTCAGTAGTGGGCAATTTCCCATGTGGACACAGCACTAGCTGTGCCCAATGTAAAAAGACACAGGCCTTTCAGTTTCTTGACAGTAAAACCTTTCAGATTAAAGATTTCATTAATTGCTATACCACAGGAGTGATATACGCTATTCAATGCCCCTGTGGCAAATTATACATAGATAAAACTTTAAGACAGTTGAGAATAAGAATAACAGAACACAGAAGTAAGCTTAAGACTCGCACAGCATTTGCTCCATTCGTTGAGCATTACAACAATCTACATCAGGGTACTAATGAATTTACTTTCTGGGGTGTTGAAAAACTCAAATCACCAGTAGATCCAAAACAGCTTATGGAAAGAGAGACTTTCTGGATCTTTACTTTAGATACTCTGCAACCACGAGGCTTAAATGAGTTGACAGATTTTTGAAAGTAAATAGATCCCCATCTAGATATCTCTCTGGTATTTCCCCAGATATATCTAGATCAAGCAGGTCAGAGCTCTCACGTATCTGATAATTTATTATAGTACATAGGTTTTTTACACAGTATATTTTCAGGCCAGTTCCTTATTTTCCTCTATTTAGGTAGAGTCTAATGGCCCAGCTCCAACAGCACTCCCACGAACTACAGGGTTTGTGTTTGGAGTTGATTACCTCTTCTATAATGCAGGCATCTCCATCTGTAACTGTATTCAGGCAAGTCTTTCCACCTGAGCATTAGATTTAAATACTAATTAACTACACTTGTAGATTTTAAAACATCAGAGCTCCAGACCTGCTTTAGGAAGCTAAGCATGGATGTGAGGAGCAAGGAATAGCTAGCAAGGCAGAGCAAAGACACCATAAGCAGTATTTCAAGGTCAGAGAACAATTAAACAGCTTGTTTTTTACTTTTGAGTTTAAAGAGTAGAACAAATATGTAAATAATAGTTTTTATACATGCTTAGCATATTTTGTCTCAGCAGAAGCTCCAACCACAGTGAAAAGAAATTAAGGCAAAACAGTAGCCAGCAGGGTAGGATTTACCAGCAACTTGTTATAATAGGGTGAGTCTGCAATCCTTTTCTGTTTTGTTCCACTGCGCCACTTTGCAGTAATAACAACATATGGGTGGCAGTAGTAAGCTTTTCCATATATTTAAGATAGCTCTTGGAATGGCTCTTGGAAGTTCTACATCTTTTGTAGGTAATAAGATCCTAGCATTTAGGTGTTAATGAGCAAGCAGCAATAACCCTTTTCATATATACACACAGTGTATTTTATTTTAGAAGCTCCATTTATTGTGAAAAGAGAGACAGAATAATAGTCCACAGGGCAGGATGCATCAGCAACTCACCATTAAAGGGTGAGTCTGCGATTTTTTCTTACTTTGTCTAATTGTGCAAATTTGCAGAATAATAACATATATTTGATGTAAGAAAACTTTGTTATATGTAAATTGTCAGTAGTTGAGTAAGAAATTGATGGTTACATCAGTCATCCTTAGTAGCTATTATTTTGTACATTGTTTTATTGTAGGGACACTCAATAAAGGGACACTCAGCAGCCCTTGAGCAACATTACAATTGTATAATAGAAGACACTGTTGTGTTATCAAGAGTGGTAGCAGGATACTATATTTCTGAAGAAGCACTACAGTGAAACATTATATCTTCACCTTCAAAGAAGTTTCAATTTTTTCCTGCTGTATTATCTTGTCTCCGTCGTCATATTGTACTTTGTCTGTTACACAGACTGTCTGTGCATCTTTGCATAGCGTTGTTTCCCCCATCTCTGTATTGTTTTGTATACCCTTCATATTTTGTGCTTTCATATGGATATGCTCCTGTTGCATTCTTAATATATTGATATTTACGTATGGGTGTTTTATTCATTTTTTGTTCTATTCTTCCAACTAACATTTTGTTGCCTATCACATACAGCTGTTGTTGTTTTGACAGGTCCATGGTTGCCATGGCGGCCATGAACTCATGCTCCGCTCCCATAAGGTTAGCATTGGCGTGAATGTTGAAGTCCCCCAAGAATACTGACTGCGAGGACCGCAACACCACCCCAGACGCCACCTCTGTTAGGGATGGGTGAACAGAACTGAGTTTGGAAATTCGGTTCAGTTTGGAAATTCAGTTCGGTTCAGAAGTTCGATTTGGTCAACCGAACTATTCAAGTTCAGTCCAAACTCCGAACTTCCAAACAAAGTTTGGAAATTCAAACCCGATTGAACTAAATGGAATATTATCTTTTAGGGATGGGCAAACAGAACCAAGTTCAGAAATTCGGTTCGGTTCGAAAATCGAGTTCAGTTCAGAAGTTTGGTTCGGTCATGAACTGGTCGAGTTCGGTCCGAACTCCGAACCGCGTTCGCCCATCCCTAACCTCTGCCAAAGTATGTAGGGAGGCTGCTGCACAGGTAGGTGCACAATATACAAGCAGCACTCCCAAACTGTCACCCGCCAAATCAAACACAAGGTGAAGATGCTCAATACCTGACATGGATTGCACCGGATATCTCCTCATAGTCCAACCCGCCTTAAAAATCATGGCTACAACGCCACCCCCACCCCCGTCCCTCTGAGTGCAGCTGATGCTGCACGGAATATCCGGCCGGAACAAGGTCAGCCAAAATGGTCCCCGACTCATTGTCCAGTCAGGTTTCCATGATACATACTAGATCAGTGGCATGGTCCAGGATTACCTCCCCGGACAGTTGTTGCCTTATTCGCCACCAATTTTGCCTTTTACAGCAACAACACAGGACCGGGGCCCCCCTGACCAAGAACCACCTGCCCATCTACCTGGGGGAGGGTAGTGAGTGGGACCTATAATACACACCTGTCCTGTCTCATTGATCTCACCTCGCCCCAATTGGGACCATATCTCCCCTGGCCCATCACGACCCCAATGGCTGGTCCCTCCCCCCCTGGCTGGTCCCTCCAGCCCCAGCCCCCCCCAGGCTGCCCCCCCCAGCAGCAGGGGAGTTCTTCCCTCCCCCCCATAAAAATTCTCCCTCCCTCCTCCCTAACCCACTCACTCCCCATCCCTCCCTCTCCAAACATCCCTCCCCCCAATATAATAAAATATAATACAAAAGGCCCCCACACCCCCTAGCATAAAAACCACAAAATAAACCCCTCTAATCCTCCCACCAACCTCCCACCTCATCAGACTTCCCAAAAGTTCCCAGCTTTTTGCCCCAGCCCCACGGGCAGGTAGGTGGCTAACCTGGGTTGCATCCTTAGAAAACTCCAAGGTCATAATCGAGGTTAAGGACCGCCAGTATGGGCTACAGTGGGCCAGCATGTCTATATTGCCCCACCTTTCCTGCTGCAGGTTGAGGGGTCAGCATGGCCGATCATTATGGCAGTCCATCATTGGCAGTCATGGCTGTCTGTCATGGTGGGGGGTGGGGCACTGGGAGCAGGGTGGGGGGAACAAGGCTGGCCATCTGCATGTTTATTGAGCTCCCCTCCCCCACACGTATGCCTTGTGGGCGGTGGGACAGCTCTTTGACCGCATCCTCCATGGGAGCCACTGTGTCACCTGCACATCTGTTTTTACCCATGCATGGCATAAGAGGATGGTTCCTGGACTAATAGATAGGCTGCTACGTAGAAGAGTAGTACTGATCTCTTGGTTTTCTTAAGGAATGTGTTTTTATCTTTCCTTCAGAAACTTTAAAATTCTGTTTTGTTTGTGGCTTTTGTAGAGTTCTCTTATAGAATGTACTCCAGTAGAAGACTGGTCCTTTTGGCTCTTGTCTGCTACAAACCAGGGGGGGGGGAGTTGATAAATGACTGAGGAAGCAGAACCATGCACATCAGATTTCAGTCAATAAAGTAATTCCCCAGTATGTGGGAGGGGAAAATTAGTGTAAATTCTTCACCGGTTTTCTCAGTTGCTTTAGTCCATTTTGTACTGTTTCAGTGATGCAAACTCTCCTTTGTGGAGCAGAGAATAAGTGTATGTTTTGGTTGCCCTGCATAAAATGTCATTATCTAATGTAGCAGTTATACATAGGGTAAGACTATGCTAATCTGTGTAAGTGGCTAAATTTCTAAATTGTCCCAGAGGGCGCACTGGAGAACAAAATCTCCAATTTTGTTGGCGCCCAAGACCAAACTGAAATCCAAACTTTGTACTGGATTTTAACCCCTTTCAGGATAATACTCTACTTTTTTTCACTCTGCTGTGAGCTCTTAGGATTCAGTCACTCAACCACTTTCTCACATGGAAAATCTGAAACCATTTCTGGGAATTATTTTCTCAGGCTTTGAAAATGATGATCTTAAAAAACAAAAGAAAGCATCATCATAATTTGGGTTCTTCTTATTTTTCTTTTGGTTTCTGAGACTTCAGGCTATGCTGCAGTCATATTCTCTAGCTACATTCCTTAGCCATGGGTAACGGAATTTTGTTTCTTCCTTTTTTCCCTTCTTCACTTTATTATTAAGATGAGCCAAATACAGACTTAACAAAAAATGACTATAAAGTCGGTTGCAGCTTGCTTGCTTGCTTATTTATTTGTTTGAATCTTGTTTCTTTAAATTAAAAGTTGCAGTCTCAATTTAATCATGAGTTATTTTAATAGTTGTAGGCCATAGGAAGCCTACATCATGGGAGATGGCAAGATTGCAATTAATTTTGCCGGATCAGACTGGGTTTATCCCACAGAGACTCAGCACAGATAATATAAGAAAAGCTGTTAGCATCATTTTTAAAAAGATAATATTCCTGGGGCTATCCTATCATTAGATGTAGACAAAGCCTTTGATAGGATTGACATGAGATATTTGCTGGCTACTATGTAGAAAAATTTACAGGCGTCTTCCTAAATTGGGTAAAAAATATTTATAGACAACCCATGTCACGTCTCATTATTGATGGTAAACTGACATCTCCTTTCTAATTAGAAAGAGGTACTCGACAGGGCTGTCCACTGTCCCCAGTTCTCTTTGATATCACCTTGGAGCCACTTTCGGCTGCAATAAAAAATCACCCAGGAATCAAAGGTATTTGTTGTGGACAAGTAGAACCCAAAGTCACTATGTATGCCAATGATACAATTATATTCTTAACAGATTAAAAAAGTTCTGTCCCTGTGGTAACTAATCTTCTAAAATCTTTTGGGTCAGTATCGGGATACAAAGTGAATTTAAATAAATTACAACTTTTGTTTTATGAACATAAAATATCAAGAGAAGAACTGAATTCATTATCAACAAATTCGTTCTAAAAACCCAGAATTCAATTTGCGTGGTCTCAACATTCCTGACATCAAGATATACCTCTGGGCCTCTGCCCATTAAAATGTAGTACAAGGAAAACCCTGGACGGCCTGGGTGCTGGTGGAAAAATAAATTTTTGGAATAAAAAAAATTAAGATCCTGACTTCAGATTCACCAAATGCAAAATTAAAAACAGAGACAGACCATCCATTTGCCAAACTGGCGTGGAAAGTCTGGACTACTTGCCTTCGTAAGTTGGAAATCCCATTAGAGAAATCTCCATATACACCAACCTTTGGATCCCAATTGGCAAAAGGGACTTATAATAAAAAGATGGCCAAAGGATGGCATCAACAAAGTATTTTGGGGGGGCTAACATTTATTTTCCGGGGATACATTCAAAACAATGGATACACTAGAAACAGACCAGAAAGAAAAGATAGCTTTTATGGTAGACTCAGGAATATTTTCAATAATCCTCAGGCAAATAAATGTTACACTAGAAAACCAATAGAATGAGAGAGTTATCTCCTTAGAGCTACACCAGACTTCAAACTTTTTTGGACACTATGGCCCTTTTTACATGGGCCTCTCCCACTCATGAACATGTAGAAATCTGCGTGTTCATGAGTGGGAGAGACCTGTATGAAGGACACAACGTGGGCACACGTGTTGATTGGGGGTACCTGCATGTGCACTTCCACCTAACGTGCATCCCCACTCACCCTCCACTCATCCCCACACATGGAGCAACCAGGGGAAACGGCGGTTGCTCCGTGTGTGGGGATGAGTGGGGGGTGAGTGGGAATGCATGTGTGGCTTTGTGTATGCCCTGTCCACCAACCATGCATGCACCGGCGCAACTACCCCACCCCCACTCAGCAGTGCCATGTAAAAATGGCCTAGATAAAATTATTCCAAAAAACAATTAGATTTCCAGATTCTGGATATTTAGAGCTCTGGAGCAATGATCTAAAAAAATAAATCATAATCTAATTTTTGTCAATGCTTTAAGATCCATTTCCCACCCCAGAAAATTGAATCCCAAACAGTATATTCATGAATATCTAAAGGTAAGACCCAAAAAAGTCTAATGGAATCATTTTCTGCAAAAGCTAATAACTTTGACAATGCTACTCATCTAGCTTCTCCTCTTCCTCTTTCTCCTCCTCCGTCTGTGGTAGACCAGTCTCTTCTTTGCACATGCAGAGACAAAATGTATAATTGCACATTAATAAAATGTATTGTTAATGTGAGTACATCAGAAAAAGAATATTCTCTCTTAGGACAGAAAATAACTTTAGGCTATGGGGATGCTTACTCTCATGGGGAGTAGACTTGATTGTTTTGGTTTGTTGAGAAAAGGTGGCAAAATAGTGTACATGTCATATATTTTATTTTATAACAGCAAGACCAATTTATATATCAAACACTTCTGTGATTTGCATATTGTATGTAGCTTAAGTTTATGAAGGCAGCACACATTTTTCCATTTAATACCTCCTTGGGTATATTTGGGAAAGGATATTGTTGCAAGATCTAGACAAAGTAGAGTCTAAAACAAAATCATTTTCATTTGGTCCATACACATAGAAGATATGTAAATTAAGTAGGAATTAAATGCTCAATAGATGTAAATTCTCTGAAGAAAAATGAAAACGTCAAGTCCACTGAAAATGGGTTAGCTATTTTTTTTTATTAAAGTGATTTAATTTTAAAGACACACTGCAAAAACAAGTTTCCATATTTTATTATCTGTCAGAATGGCCTTAAGTATTAAAGCTAACACCCTGGCACACTCATATAGAATTATTTATACTACTTTGAAGTTTTTTTAATATTTCTTATAAGGTGCTAATTGTGCTGAATCAAGTTGACAAAACTGCATAATTTTTAGGTTAATATTAGCATAATCCTACAGTACATTGTTTAGACGCAATATAGAAATGCAGTGTATTGAATATTTTCACAGTATAATGAATAAAGCAGTATATTTGTCAGCTATGATTTCTCTTATAGAAATCACAACTTTTTAAGATTTATTGATAATTGCTTATTATCCTCTTTGTAACCCTAAACCGTTGGATATTAAGACTTTTCTGTAATTGAAGCTGAACATATGTCCGTTAGTGACCAGAATGGGAATTCTTTAAGAGGTTTTTAGAGTATTGGTTATATATTAGCAAGTGGATTTATACAATTTTTAATTGAAAAATTAAAGGATATGTTATTGTAAATAATGAAATGGGGAGAACATTTTAAAAAGCTTTTTATACTCTATAAATTTGTGATTCACACCACTATATTTAATATAAAAATCTGACTTTTGCATTTTCTGACAAAGCTAAGACGTTTCCCATTACCATGACAAGTCATCAGTCATAGGAGCTGTAGCCATTGGAGTAAAGTGCAGAGCATTACTACTATGCATAGTCAAGGAATTATTTATTTATTTATTTATTTATTTGTTTGTTTTCTTTAAAATTTATCGTGCCTTTCCTCAAAAGGCTCAGGGCAGCTTACAAATTAAATTATAAACATAACATTTGGTGCATATTCATAAACGTATATGAGCATGATTCAGCTAATTCCCCATGCAGGGGACAGCTGTGTCATCAGATGACTTCTGGGCCCCATCCACATCCATGACAGAGGTGGGGGGTGTCATGGAGCAATGCCCAGGAGTGGCAGGAAGGGGGTCTTGAACCAATGGGCAGGGTGCCCGGGATCATGGGAGCTGCTGCATCCCCACCTTGCCAGCCCCCAAAACATCTAGGGCATGAGAGCCCCAGCCTGCACAGCCACATGTGGAACAGTGGGGGAGGGACAGGGCCTCATGAAGTCCTGTCCAGGGTTCACATGCCCTGGGTGTCTCGGGGGGCTGACTGGGCAGGGGTGTAGTGGCTCTAGGGACTCTAGGCAGCCAGTGGCAGAGTCCCTAGGACTGCACAGCCCTTACTTCTGCTCAGAGTAGGAGTAAAGGCCGCGCTGGCTTGTCTGCTTGATTTGCTGCAGGGAGACTGGTGGGCTGTCTCATGGGGGGTACCCAAGGGGTAGGGAACCCCTTCCGTGGACTGTACCCTCTTTCCTAACGCCAGTGCAGAGGACGTGGCCATTGCTCCATGATTATTTATTTATTTATTTATTAGCATTTATATACCTGGTGCTTTACATAGAATAAGACAGAAATGGTTCCTGCCCGAGAGCTTACAATCTAAAGACAGGGGAAGGGAGACAGGGAAGGGGGCACAGAGTGAGAGACAAGGGATGCAACATTCATGAGGATACGAGAGCACAGGTACATGTTCTTGGCTTGATTACAGTAAGTTGGGAGTTTACAGATAGCAGGTGGGGGATAATCCTGGGTGGGAATGGTTAGCAGGAGTTAGGAAGGGTGGAGCAGAAGAGGTGGGTTTTGAGGAGGAACTTGAAGGTGTGGAGGGTGGGGACCAGGTGGATGTGGACAGGGAGGGAGTTCCAGGCATGCGGGACAGCGAGGGAGAAGGGACGAAGGCGGTTGTGGGAGCAGGGGAGGTGTGGGAGGGTGAGGGAGGAGGTGGAGGAGGAGCGGAGTGCTCGAGCAGGGGTTCGGAGGGAGATCAGGACAGAAAGGTAGGGGGAAGCGAGGTTGTGAAGGGCTTTGTAGGTGAATACAAGGAGCTTGTGCTGAATACACTCAGGAAGATGGAGCCAGTGGAGAGAGGAGAGGAGAGGCTGCATGTGGTCAAAGCGATGGGCTAGGTGGATGATCCTGGCAGCAGAGTCTTGAACAGACATAAGAGAAGAAAGGTGAGAGCAGGAAAGGTTAGCGAGGGAACCTACTTCTGCCCCGCCCCTGCTCCTAACCCCCTGCCCGCTCCTGACCCCCTGCTACTCCTCAGTCCTACCGCCAGCGCAAGAACCCTTGTGCTGGCAATATGGTGTAGCTGGATCGCACTTATATAAAAATATTCAAATACAACCTCCCCCCAAAAGTTATGTGGCAGTAATAGTTTGTATTCTTGTAGAATCCTTTAAAGAGTAGTGTCCATTTAATTATGGCAATTTTTACATGGATGGCCCACCCCCTCGCTCGGTGTTCAGGCGAGTGTGCGGGGGGGGAGGGCATCTGTGTAAATGACCAGCGGTCGTTGGGGGAATGGGTGTCCACTCGGTGCTTGTTCATGTGAACACTGAACAGGCTGGATGGGGGTGCATGCACGCTCCCGTGCAACACCCACTTCCACACATCACCCACCCACTTCCACCGACCTCCACCCATGGAGCCCTCTGGAAAACTGGAGGATGCTCTGTGGGTGGAGATGGGTGGAAGTGGGTGTATGTCCATGTAAAGGGGCACACACCTCCACCCACTGCGCCAAAACACCCATGCCCCACCCACCCCATCTGTGTAAAAAGGGCCTATGGAAGATTACATTTTGCACCATAAATCCTGTCATTAGTGTTTTTATATAAAAGGATCCATGACTAACAATTTGCGATTTTATTATGGGGGTGAATTCAGACTTACAAGATCATTTTTTCTGACTTAATCTAAAGATGGCATGTCAGTCAGACACTACTGTTAATGTTTACTATCTGATCTGTCCACTGAGTCAAAAAATGTCCTTCGTTTCAATGTGGTAGCCTCAGTACAAACTATATTATAAATTCCCTTTTTGGTCCCATTTCAGTTGTACATGGATGTAAATAACAGAGATAGGACTCTGGGCAAAAATTTTGTATTGGTCAATTTCAGTTTTGGTTCTCATGTATTTCGGTTATTTTTCTGTTTCGGTACTACTGGATCTTTTGCATTGATTTTTGTACCAGATTTTTAACATTGCGGTTTTTCAATGGGGGACAAACTGCAATGTTAAAAATACAGTACAAAAATCAGTGCAAAAGATCCGTTAATACTGAAACCAAAAAAGAACTTAAATTTCAGATTAATTCAAAATAGTCATTTTCGGGTACTTTCGGTTTTATCTGAAACCGAATTTCCCATCCCTAGTAAATAATAATGCTAGTGCAGTTGTAAACCACAGAATCACACTATGTTTGGCTTCTTTAGAAACATACAAAAATAATAGCATAAATGTTTCCCTCTTATTTTTTAAAATGACCATGCTGAGAAAATTTATTAAGAATCCATTGAGCTTCTTAGGAGAAGTACAAGACGTACTAGGGGAAGTAATTCAGATGCTAAATTTTATCAAACTCAAAAACTTGCACACGCGTGCCAACAGATGTCGGTCCAACAAAAGCTATCATTTTTACTTTGTCTTTTGCTGCTTTTATTGTCCCCATAGCACGGAAGGAGGCATAGACACAGAAAATTGAGTAAAACTGGCCTCAATTTTATTGTTAGCTTCAGTTGGGGGGAGGGGCGGAAAGTGTCTGTTGGGGGGGGAGTGTAAAGCATCACCACCAAAACTTCCCCATAAACATTTGAGGTCCAATGCAATCAAAATCTTGGCAGACACCACTGCCTTAAGCATACCAGTTACCAAACCTGAACCCCCTATTACAGAGTCCCGAGGGAGGCGTGGCGGCTCTGCCACCATCTAGTTACCGCTGATATCCCACTTATCAGTATGGTATCTCCAACACCTCCCTCCCTTTCCAGATTGAGTGGGGGAGCTGTGGGTCGCACTTTTCCTGTTTGGAAACCAGCCGTTCCCACGTTTTAGAGAGGTGCTCATATTCCTTAGTTTCCATTTTCCATCTCCTATTCCACCCTAACACAGGGCCTCCAAATTGTGACAAATAATCCACGCAAGCTTGAATGCACCCAACTTCATGTAAACCATAAACACAGGGTGAAGGCACTCCAAGGAAGGTAAAAAAACAAACAAACAAACAAAAAACGACACACACACACACCAAGTTTGTCCAGCTAACTGGCCCTGTAGAAAAAAAATCCCTCACTCTGTCCTCCCTGCTCCTCCTCCCAAGCCCTTTTTGGCACTGTCTCCTCCCCACATTTCATGGATCAGGCAACATACCACAATTCTGAAGCAGGCTCTTGGACACCTTAACCCCTTCCAGGCTAGGCTTCCCATGGAAGCCCTCCCCCCCAAACCAGTGTCCCTTCTGTACCCCTCCTTCAAAAGGCACATAGGGACAAGGACCCTCCCCAGCACAAGTCTGTGCGGGGGGGGGGGAGGATTATTGGAACAAACATAGCAACTACACCATATACACTTAGGTTCTCACTCATGGAATTAGCATATTGTGCCAAAATTCCCTTAATTGCTCAGGTCTACAAATTCCTGACACAAAACTCAATTTGCACTAAGGAAAGCTTTCAGCCATTTTTAAGGAAAAACACTTAATGAAGGGGATGGGTGAAGAGCAATAGCCTGCAAAGGAAAACAGTAACAGACAACTCTACAAATCACTCCACCCTTGCACCCTAAATGAGGTGAACTCAGAAAATTCTTCCCCTGTGTTCCTTCTTGAGGTGTTTAGTCTCCTGGGCTTGTACTCACAGAAATTTGCAGGCTCTTAGGGTGCATAGCTCTAGAAGGTCTGCTGCTCTGGTGGGCCACACTGCTCCTGTCTTGCTCAAAATCCTGTCTATCAGACCTCATGTAGCATGTTCTCACAAGCAGTTCACAATAGAGCAGAAAGAGGGTATCCGCAAAATCAGTTAACTATCAGATTTCCAGTGCCTGATTCAGTCTGGTAACAACCAGGTACCATGCGATTCCCAATTATCACCCGATTGGGCACCCAGTGTTCTGAAACGTTGACTTCCAGTCCTAGAATGTTGACTTTCAGTACCGATTTTTTGCCATTTTTGTTGATATACCAACTTCTGATGTTTATTGGGCTTTCATCAAGTTCTGACAATTTTTCAGCAACTTCGGGTGATTTCAGACGAGACAGGGTGGCATTCGCCCCGTTCTGGAATCACCCTTCTGATTCCCCGCCGAAATCAGCCCATCACGTCCAACAGACGTGCTGACTGATCCCGGCGGGGAATCGGGGAGAGGGCGGGGCCGCGCGGCGCAATGTGTGGCCACATGGCCCTGCCCCCCCCACTCCCCCGCCGCCCGCCCTCTGGGGAGACGGGCGGGCGAAACAGACAATGCGACCGCAGCGCCCACCAAAATTGACCAAAGCCCAGAATCCCGCCGGGGATTCCTGGCCATGGTTGCCATCCAGACGAGACGGGCCCCTTCATCACGGCGGGGAATCACGTTCACCACGCAATCAGCGCCGGCCCCGCCAGTCCTGCCGATCGCATGGTGAATGTGATTCCCAGCCGCGATTGACCATGGCTAACATCTGGGGGGGGGGACTTCCGGTTCCCCAACAGACATTACGAGGCCATTCCCCACTACAGGGTATTGACTGTGGTTGAGCATGGTCTCCTAACGTCTGAAAATACCCTTCCAGTCCTAGAAAACTATTTCCTCTATTTTTTCTTCAGGTTTTTCTCCTTAAACCACTTATTTATGGGTTTTCAATCCCAGAAAATGAGCTTTCCTGTCTTGGAAACTCAACTTCCAGGCCCAGGAGACTATGTCCAGTAACTTTTTTTAATATTGGCAAAAACACCAGAAAAAAAAAAAATCATCTCCATCTCTCAACCACTGTACTAGTTGCAATGTCTGTTTCTGTCTCATCCCACTACCATAGCTCTCTGGCATGTCACACACCTTCTTCCCAAGATACCTCTCATCCTAACCTTCTGTCAGCTAACACTGAGACTTCTCGCTTCTCTTGATCCTCCAGAATTTGGCTATCTTCACTCTGCTGGCTCATTGCCATATTTATCTTGGATGGGGAAGGGCTGCAAGTGTCATGTATATTTTGTGAGGCTCATATATCTAAAGCCTTCTGCCATGATTGCCTGCAGTCTCACCAAATTTTCATGCAATTGTAGCTCATATGCCAATTGAGTAGTACCTCTTTAGAAAAGGAAGGAGTACATTGTGCTGAATCTGTGGTTGCACGTGCTCACATAGCCCCATCTTCAGAAAGTTCTAGAGAGCTCTGTGTGCTAGGCCTTAGTGTTATAAGGTCTGGTTTCCATGAAAAGATATTTTGATTCTAGAATAAAAGTGATTTAAGGCTTAACTACACCATTCAAACATCAAGAGCTCTAAACTGAATGTGTTCAGAGTAGGAAGAGAAGAATATACTTCTGAAAAATGAGGCGTACATAGTTCTCCCTTCTCATTTTAATTTAAAGTAACTGTAGTGTGAACACTTTCATTGTTTGGGTAATATTATTTGCCATGACTATTAGGTGAGATTGAGTGTTTTTACACACACATTTCTCCTGCATGTTTGCTGTTACATCCTGAACTTTCCGTGTGTTTAAATCACTCACCCAGATCTTAAACATCTGTCTCTTTAAACCTCTGTGTGAAACTTCTCCCAGAACTTTTGTGTGTAAAAAGTTTTCCTGGTAAACTGCTTTGCTCCAGGCAGCTGTGGTCACTTGGTTTCCATAACAGCCTCTCACGTCTACAGCTGCAGCTACTTTAGGCTGCCTCAGGGCAGTGTGTGTGTGAAAAATGCATCCAGGAACTTACTTGAAGACTTGTAAACCCAGAAGATTGAAAGATGTGTGGAAAAATGCCCATTGTGAAATAACCACATCTGTTTGCAGCTGCTGTCAGAATGGTACCAAAATGCAGTAGTTGCTTGGATTAAATTAAATCAAAGTAGTTATTTCTGTTTAACTATGAGCCAGCCACACTGTCTGTCAGAGCATGGCCATAGAGAGGGGCTGCTTGAAACTGTTTTGACTGCCTCTATTATGGACGGATGTGAGAGCAGGTAAATTAAAAAAGGGAGAGTGAACATGGACATGAGAGTCTCCGCCCTCTCTCTTCCCCCTCCCCCCTGCATAACTAAGTTGTAGACCTTCTACCCTGTGAAGAAATGAAATAATTAAAGGATTTGCATCCCCCCCATTAGATTTGCCATCTGTGATTGGGTTTAAGCCTCAATTTATTCCTTGTGACACACAGGTCCAAGATTCAAGGGAAGACCAGACTTCAGGCCTGCAAACTTTGACAGGGCTGTCCAGTTTCTTGGCCACTATTAATTGGATCACTTAATGGCAAATTGCTGGCAATTTACTTTCTCTTGTTACTTTTCTGTTTAAAAACACAACAAATAATTTTAAAACAGTGGACCAAGTGGAGCCCTACTGAAAGGTCACACCTTCCAGTTGGACAGCCCTACATTATAATATCCAAAGGAGAAGATGTCTCTCTTGTCACTGCTGGCTGGTCTCCATGACAACAAAGTTTCTGAGTGAACCCTATTGCTGGTTGTGGAACCAGCTAAGGGGAAGAATGGTAGTGCTGCTAAGGGCAGATTGGTTTCCACTATTTTTTTTTTGTCACCACTTTGCTTGTCTAGTTGAAGGACATAGAAAGTGGAAAGGCTGTTTTCAAGATGCTTACTCTTCTTAGCCTCCGTAAATTGCATACATTAGACAGATGGTAAAAATAGACATGATGGTGGCACGCTTTGGCTCACAGCACCTCAGGACCCACCTGTTCATGCACCACTAGATGTTGGCCCGGGACTGGCCCAGGGCAGGAAGGCAGCTAGCCTGGGCTGTGCTCTTGAAAAATCTCAGAGGACGCAGCCTAGGCCCAGGGCTGCCAACGTGGGCTAACATGAGCTAGCACCTTTGTTCGGCCTCACCCTCTCTGCCTTGGGCACAGGGGCCACCATGGCTGAGCGCCATGACTTGTTGCAATGGCTATCCATCATGGCAGGGGAACGGGGTGGGGACGGGGCCAGCAACCCATGCAGTTGTAAAGCTGCCTGCCGTACCCAGCGTGTGTGGGCAGCAGGACAGCTCTCCAGCCATGGGCATGTTAAATTTGGTGCCCCTCTCCAACCCGAGGGAGGGTGGCCACTATTTCCCACCCTGGGCAAGCAAGTTTCCATGCCACCTGCACATTTGTTTTTACTCATAGTTGTTGGTAATGTTTATCTAAATATCTAGAAAAAAATAATTGTTTGCATTGTCTTATCAAACAGCTTTAGAAGCATCAATTTAAGCTTCATAATATTTCTGAAATGTAACCATAATATAATAATTATTTTATAGCTAAGGAAAGTGGGGTACTGAGTGTCTTGCTAAAGGGCACAAAAGAAAACTTCAGTCAAACCAGATTAGAACATACGAGTTTTGCCCAGTGTGCTCTGATCACAAGTAAATCCTATTTGTGAAATTTTAAAACTCACTAAAATTATTACAAGGAAGAAATATACCATCAAATGCAGCATAAACATGATGTTTTTGCACTTCATGGCAACACTGAAGGGTTTAAAAGATTTTCTTTCTTTCTTTCTTTCTTAACTGCTCAGTATGAGAGAAATAACATTTAAATTTTTCTTACTTCCTGTTTGGTATTATCTCATAGATACAAATTTCGAATATATCCACACACATAATTCACATTCATGAGACGTACATTTTTATTGTCCATTTATTTCTACTGACTTTTATTGCTACTTAACCATGGTTTGAGCTTTTACTTTTATTCTGATTACAGCAGGATACCTAGTTTTGTTTTGTTTTTTTCCAGAACAGCCATGAGAAATGAATGCTAGAACTTGAAAAATTCTATTTTTTTACAAATGCATTTGTGTGCATATCTGGCCACTACTGCCTTATCCTTTCCTCCTCTTTGAAACTTCATTTAGCAAAGGCATATGGAGACAGAGAATACAGACTGACTATAGACATAAATTGAAAGAGCTGGAATGCAAGTTCAGCAATTCCTATATCAACCCAGGCTGAATTTATCACATTTTAGCTACTGATAAACTTGTTCATACTGAGAAGAATAATTTTATTTTTTTAAAGAAACATGAAGAAAGTAGTTTTATTCTACTGGACTAGTTAAGAAACCACTGGACCCGGAGAAACATATTTAAACCATTATATTCTTGATGCATTAAAAGCATATGAAGACCTGCATTTCATTTAGCTAAAGGTAGTTGAATACTTATTAGATTGTTAAAACATATTACATGTTTCTACTATTC
Source organism: Sphenodon punctatus (assembly GCA_003113815.1). NCBI lineage: Eukaryota > Metazoa > Chordata > Lepidosauria > Sphenodontia > Sphenodontidae > Sphenodon > Sphenodon punctatus. Next base: position 2,238,737 of record QEPC01001360.1, read on the forward strand.
AGATGTTAAGCATCAATAAATATATTTTTTATAATTAATTGAAAAGATAGCACAGTCATCTTATTAAAAGTAAATTAGCATTCAAATGAGAATTTTAATTTAAAATACGACGGTTTTGCTATCTGAGAATCTTAGTAAGAAAGACTCTGACTCACTTGTTCAGTGATTGATGTCAGGATTTTGGGTGCAGTATGGTAAAATTCAGTTCCATTTTAGGGTAATCAGAACTGGAACAAAATGGCTTTCTTAATTCTGCTATCTCTTAGTTATCCACCTACTTCTTAGTTCATTCCTTCAATTTTTAACCCAGCTATCCTTCCTCTATCTTTCTCACTTTCAGAGATCCCACAGGGTTCCATACTTAGCCACTTCTTCTCTTCCTTATAAGCTAATTTGGGGATAATGTACACTCTTGTATTTTAACCTATTACCTTTTTAGTGACTCACAAGACAGCAAAGGCATAGATAGCGACAGCAGAATTTTGCTATATCTGTATTCTCCAGCTAGTTCTCATTGCCCAACCCTTCATCTCAGCTTGCATTTGTGATGTATTCGGTTGGATATGTTCCTTTCAAAAACTGTGCTCTCTCTACCAAGGGTATTTTCAGATGTTACGAGATCACACTTAACCACAGACAATTCCCGTGGGGAATGGTTCCTTAACGTCTGTTTGAATCCTGACAGAGGTTCACCACAGTGAACCTCCGGCGGGAATCAAAATAACCACACTTTCGAGGATGGTCCGGGGACCATTTCCGAAAGCGTGGTCAAAGTGATTCCTGCCGGGGGTGAACTCCCAGCGGGAATCACTTTTTGCCCCCAACAGATGTGATGTTACCATGCTCCACCATGGTGGGATTCACCATGGTTGAGCATGGTAATGTCTTGTCTGGCCTCTGACCATGACCTGGAATCGGCGGCCATACTCGCCACCGATTCCGGGTCATGGTCAATACCCCGGGGGACAGGTGGGTGCCACGGCCGCATTGGCGCTGCGCCCATCCATCGCCTGGAGGGTGGGTGGCCTCGGAAGCGTGGGGGGGCGGGGCTGTGCAACCACACATTGTGCTGCGCAGCCCCTCCCCCCCAGGTTCCCCACCGGGATCGGCCAGCACGCCTGCTGGCCGTGACGACTTGATTCCAGTGGGGAATCAACAGGGTGATTCCGTGATGGGGCCAAAGCCGCCCCATCACGTCTGAAATCACCCCAAGTATATGACACCCTCCACTTTTACCCCCTCACTGGTGGATCGTGTCACCAATCACCATCCTCCTAATAGTTCAAGCCCACATCCTAGATGTCATTTTGGACTCTGTCCTTTTCCTAAATCAAAATTTCAACTGATTTTTGTGGGACGATATGGGTAGCAAAGACATGATTCTGAAAAACACTCAGGCCTGACAACTACCACTGAATTAACTGAAGGTGCAGGTTTCAGCATGTTAGTATCAGAATTTATTGAGCAAATACTGATTATTATGCTTGTATCTCTCTCACGTCAATAGGGACTACTTACTTGAATATTGTAATTGTATAATAACCCTTTTCCCCCCTTCTTCCCCTTCACAGTGCAATATTATTTAATAAATGTGTGTTCTTTCACCTTCTTTCAGAAAAGTAAAAATTATACACTTCTCGCTGATACAGTACTTCATACCTACTTCTGTCTACCCTATGTCTTCATTGTATACCTGGTGAAATACCTGACTAGCTGTCTTTCTTTCACTGGCTACACTGTCTCTGACTCAAAATTCTTATATCATTTCTAATGTACAAACTTGCTGAACTCTGGTAGAAAGTAGACTTTTTTTTAGAATTGGCCACCAAAAAATGGGAATAAAAAAATTGCTCTTAGTATTATTGGGGACTGCTGAGATAAAGAGGATCAAAAGGAAGTTGATGGTATGTAAAATGAATTGGAAAGAGGGAAATGAAATAAAATCATAAGACTAGTCAAAAGAGTTGTCCAGATTCATTGGCAATAATCTGATCCACTTGCTGAGATAAACTACTTGGCATGCAAACCAATAGTTTATCTATGCAGGAACCAGATTATATCCTTGTAAAAGAAATGAGAGCCCTTTTATTATCCCTTAAATGTATCCTGGAAAGTACTATAACACACAAAAGAGGATTATTGAAAAAATAATGGTTGTATATTTAATAATGATCTATGTAACAAAACATCCTAAGTAATCTCTGATAAACGATCACATTTAATGGAGCAGCATGATACAGGCTAAGTGAGTTCACAATCACTTCAGCCCTGATTGCCTTTATCTTCAAAACAAGCAAAGTATGCCTGCATTTTATTCTTCTTGTGATTGGCTGCTTCTATACTACTAAAGAAATCTGATCTTGAGACATAACACAGAACATATAACTCTGAGAAATGGGTTCACACATATATAGGTTGCAAACCCGGTCTTTCCACATAGGTTGTGCACAGGTTGCATGCTAAATTTTTACTAGTGCTGAAACGCTGTGGGCGCCATCTTCAAAAGGTGTGTGCATGCTCAGAAGGGGATATTTGACCCTTCTGAGCATGCCTAACTTTTTTCTTCTCTTTTTAAACTTACCCAGCCTAGAGGAAGTCACGTGGCACTGGAGCCCCTCCAGAGGGTGAGTACTCTACCCCCTAGCTCCTGCTAGGCTTCCACCCCTTTTTCCCTGGCCCATTCCCTCCCAACCAGGCTCCCTCTGGCCCTGTCCTGATGTCCCACCCTCAGAATTTCTGAGTGTTCACCAAGGGTCCTCAGACCAGCCTGAGCACTCAGGACTGGTCCTCAGACACTTGGAGAATATTTAATATTTGGTGTAGTCCTAATTTTTACACAATACGCAAGGTTTATAATCAGGCTGAAAATCAAGGTATAGTTATTACCTTTTGGTCTCAGCTGTTCTTATATATCACAATGAAAAGTCAAGATGTAGGCAATAGATTATAAATACATAGACACCCATGTTCACTGCAGTTTCCCCATTGACACCAATGAGGAAAACACAGTGAACATGGGTCCCTTAATTTACTATAGAAATTAATTTCAGAATTGCAAGACATTTTGAAATATTTATGGGTATTTTCAGACGTTACGAGATCACAGTGAACCACGGTGAATACCCACCTGTGGTCACTGTGACTCGCACGTCTGTTTGGCGGCTGCCAGATGTTCACCACACTCAATCCCCACATGGGGTCAGTTTCAACCACGCTTCCCGGGCTAGCCACACCAATTCCCCGGGAAGCGTGGTGAAAGTGATCCCCGGTGGGGATCAAAGAAAAGTAACGTCTGGTCAGTCACCACGGCCTGGAAGCACCGGCGGGATTCCGGGCCGTGGTGGATTCGGCCAGACGCTGCAGCGGCATTGGCCCCGCCGCCCGCCCGTCTCCCCAGAGGGCGGGCGGCGGGGAGCGGGGAGGGGCCGTGCAGCCGCACGTTGCGCCGTGCAGCTCCGCCCCCTCCCCAATTCCACACCGGGATCCCCCAGCACGTCTGTTAGGGCGTGATGAAGTCGTCCCGGCAGGGGATGACTTTATTATTTTTGTGACGGGGCCAACTGGCCCCGTCACATCTGAAAACACCCATTGTTAGACATACAGTTTTGTTTCAAAACAAACTGTTCCAAAACAAAACAAACTGGAGATTCTCTGTGCCCTGAGCCGTGCAAGGGCTCTCCTGCGCCCGTGGTGGGCCCAGAGGCCCCTGGCAGCTATCCAGGCCAGGGAAACCCACAGCCGGACGGCCAGACTACAACCCGCAGCTGGACTACAACCCTCAAAATGCCAGATTTTTAACATAAGTTTAATTTAGTTTATAAAAGACTGTTGGCTCTAACTAGAATGTGTGAAGAGAAAAAGAACAGAATAATACAAAAGAACATATATGCATAATATTCAAAGAGGGAAAAGAATTGTAATTCTGTAAGCAGAGCTCCATGGCCCTCACCGGGCGCTTACGGGGATGACCAAGGAAGCGAGGGGGGTTGGGGGGAAGGGGTGGGAGGGTGAGGGTGATGTGATGGGGGGCACTGTAGGGCACAGGGAACCTCAGGGGTGGAGGGTCAGGGTTGATGTGTGCACTTGGGGTAAATAAAGTCTGCTTGCACTAGTATGACTGCAGCACCCATTTGTGGGTGACAGGGGTGGGGGCCCAACCATGCTGGGGCATGCCCATGTAACCACGGGGGGTGCCCCGGGGGGGGTCCCTCACAACTGGGCCCCCCGGGCGATATGCCTCACCAGGGCATCCTGGATCCGCTTTACGGAACGGTACTCCCTGGGGTTCTCGGCGTTCACATACAGGAGCACCAGACCAGGGTCCCGGTGGGGCTCAGGGTACTCCAGGGCTGCCCCCACTGTCTTGCATACATTGTGGAGCACACAACAGGCACCGATCACCAGGGCTGAGGTCAAAACAGTGTAATCAAGGCGGCAAGCAACACTCCTCCAGCGCTGCTTGAGGGCCCCGAAGGCACGCTCCACCACGGTCCGACTGGAACACAGGCGGGTATTGTATAGCAGCTCCACAGGGGTCCTCGGTACAGGGTACACCTTCATCAACCAGTGGGTTAGGGGGTAGGTAGGGTCCCCCAGAATACAGGGGGGCATCGGGACCCGCTCGATCCAGCTCATGCCCATGTCAGCGAAGTCCCCCCGGAACATCCGGGCATAGAAGGGTGAGATGGTCATGATCCTGGCATCGCTACTGTGGCCGGAGTTGCCCATGTAGATGTCTATGAACTGGCCCCGGTGATCCACCACCCCATGCAGCTGCAGGGAGTAATACCCGTGCCTGTTCACATACTCCAGCACCTCCCCGGCGGTGGGGCGGAGTATCTCTATGTGGGTGCCGTCCACGGCTCCCATGCAGTTGGGGAAGCCTCCGACCATGAACCCCGCCATAATGGTCCCCTGGTCCACTAACTGGATCATTCTGTCCAGGAGCACGCCCTCCACCGCCTCCCCATGTCCTGCCCCCGTGTGGGCTCCCGCCCCAGTCCGGGGGGCCGGTCCCCGCTGGCGGCTCCCGCCCTGATGTCTCTGCCATGCTGTGGTGAAGCCTGCTTCGCGGGGTGCTGCTGCCCCTGCCTCTTGCTGCACCCCCCCGCTTGGGTGGTTGTGTGACCTGGGTGTTCAGGTGCCCCCGGACTGGCCCTCAGTGCTTCCTCTGGGGTGTGTGTGTGTCCTTGGAGCTGCAGCACAGTTCCACCTGTCCTGGCTGCCCTCCATTTGCTCCTCAGTGACCGTGGGGTCTCTGTGTTCCTCCTGGACCATCTCCGCCCAGCTCGCTGTGCATTGCGGGCCCCCATCGTGCCTTGGTTCCAGGGTCCTGCCCCCCCCTTTCCGAGACTGCCTGTGTTGCTGTGGGGGCGCCCATGCGGATTGTGCTGCTGTGAGGGTTGCTGCTGCCTGTGTCCTGACCTGCCCCTTTGCGGTTCCCCCCCCTTCCGTGTCCTCCCCCTGCTCCCGTTTTGCCTTGTGTGTTTTACGGGTGCACGTGCCCCCCTTCCCGACCTTTCCCTTGTGTGTGTGCGTGCATGTGTGTGTGTGTGTGCCCGGGCTTGTGCTCGTGCTGTGTGTTCCGCTGTGCCTCCGCTGTCTGTGTGAGGTACCTGTCAGCCTCTTCTCCCTCTTCCCCCCTTCCTTCCCGTTTCCCTTGTGTGGGCGTTCCCTTTTGTGCTTTTTGGCTTCGTTTGCCCTCAGGTGGCCATGTCTGTGTCCCGCCCCTGCCCGGTGGCTTCTGGGAGTTTTGACCATGGCTGGGGATCGGCATC
>QEPC01001360.1:2244999-2257177 GCA_003113815.1 Sphenodon punctatus
GATTCGCCCTCCGTAACATTGCTCGGATACGCCCCTTTCTCTCTACCTCCTCGTCCAAAACCCTTGTTCATGCCATGGTTATCTCTCGTTTCGATTACTGCAACCTCCTCCTTGCTGGCCTCCCTCGCTCTCACCTCTCCCCCCTTATCACAATCCAAAACTCTGCTGCCAAGGTCATTCACTCTGCCTGTCGCTTAGACGATGTGCAGCCTGTCCTCTTCTCTCTCCACTGGCTCCCCGTTCCTGAACGTATCCTGTTTAAACTCCTGGTTCTCACATTCAAAACACTCCACAACCAAGCTCCCCTTTACCTCTTGGACCTAATCTCCCTACGCACTCCTGCACGAACTCTCCGCTCCTCCTCTGTCCCCTCCCTCACTCTCCCTCATTTCTCTTGCTCACCTAACTGCCTTCGTCCCTTCTCCCTCACTGCCCCCCATGCCTGGAACTCCCTCACTACCCACATCCGCCTTGGCCTCTCCCTCCGCTCCTTCAAATCCCTCCTCAAGACCCACTTTTTCCTCGTCGCCTTTCCCAATGCCTGCTAGTCGTTCCCCATATACTTACTGTCTGTCTTCTCCCCTGTCTCTCCCACTGCCCCTCTCCCTGTCTCCCCCTCCTTGTCTTTTAGATTGTAAGCCACAGGCAGGAACCGTGTCTATTTCTATGTTTCTTTACAGCACCAAGTACATGACTGGCGCTATATAAATGTTTATTATAATAATAATATAATAATAACACGCCATGCGATATCATTAGACACAACGTTGGCCATGTGTTCAGCCGAAAAACCCAAATCAACCTTGTGATGCAATGGTGTTCACATCGCGTGTTCAACGGGTGGCCAAATTGGTATTGGAATTGTTATGATGCTACACACAATGGCCAAATACGTGCTTAGGGGTTTTGCCACCCAATTTTTGTTATGTCTAAAGATGCCCAAAGTTATGTGTCAATAAGCACATTTATTGAATTTCAAGCTGTTTGATTATAAGAACAGATAGAACAATGACTGCTTAGAGGATTTTTTATATATTTTTTCGATATTAGTATTAAAAATTCTGAATACATACATGCATCAAAACCATATCAGTTGTCACCAGGAAAATAAATATATGAATTTCTCTTTGTAGTTGAACAACTTTCTAAAATATTGTTACATGTTTTCCATTTCCACCTACAGAAGAATGGACAGATCTATGGAGAAGTGGAGGAATTTCCACCGTGACATGAAGAGATTTAACCAGTGGCTAACTGAGACAGAACAGAATCTAGCTAAAGCACATGCAGCTGTTAGTGACCTGGATCTTGCCAAAACCAAGCAGTGCCTCAAGGTAGGTTTCAACTGATCCATTCCTCCTGTTTGTTATTCAGTATGAGGGAAAGACTTTCATGTGCGTATATGTGTTCACTTGTGCCCACACAAGGTATGTACTCTCACAATCTAGCTTAACTGTGGCCCACTCATGAAATCTGGGTGTTCATGAGTGGGAGAGTCCCATGTGAAGGACATGATGTGGGCGCGCGCAGTATGTGGGAGTGCATGCGTGCTCCTGCCTAACACTCATCACCCCCCCCCCTACACACACACACACCCCACTCATCAACACACATGGAGCAACCGGGGGAAATGGAGGTTGCTTCGTGCGTGTTAATGAGTGGGGTGTGTGGCAGGATGCGTATGTGCCCATATGCACGCTCCGCCCATGTGACCATGGAGCCCCCTCACTCTATGGGGCCATGTAAAAATGGCCTGTATTACTAGCACTGATTGCTTAGTGGCATTTTTTGTAAGAAATATTTCAATTATTTTTTTGGAACATTTTCTTGCCAACATTTATTCTTTCCAGGATATCAATCACAAACATATTTGTAAAAAATGAAGAAAAAAAATGGATAAATATGATGTGGATAAAAATTAGGGATGGGCAAAATTAGGTAACTGCCCCAAAATGGCAGTTATGGATTAATCCATAAATCCTACATTGATTTTGGATCTCCAGATTTCTGGATCTCCATAAAGCTCATTGGATCAGTGCCTCAGGGATGGCATTGACTTGGCATCACTCCAATGAGCTTGGGGGGTGGAGAGGGGAAGACGCACACAGGGGCTTCGCTGGCTGATTGGCATCCAGTTTTGTACTGTAAGTCATAAAGCCTTCTGTCAGTCATATTACTATTTTTATTTTTGTTCTAAGGCTTTCAGTCTTCCTTAAAATTATCTCTTCCCCCCCCCCCACCTCTATTTTTCCAGTGCATGGCACCCCCCAAAAAGGGCAAATAAAAGTGCATAGGTTCTGCCAACATTCCTATGTAAATATATATATATGTAGTGTGGATGTGTAGGAGACAGAGAGATCCTGACTCCCCAGACTGACTTGCCACCCAGTTGCAGTGCTGGCTACTCCTCCGAGTCCTGGCCACTGCTGCTCCCCTCTTCCTTTTCTGCTGCCAGTCAAGCTGAAGTGTGTTTTTCCTGCACTCAGCTTTTCTGAGCAGGGGAGGGGAGGGGGGAGTGAGGAGCAGCACAGCCCCTCTGTCCCCCTCCCCCCCAAGCTCCTTGGAGCAGTGCCAAGCCAATGCCATTCCTCTGGCACCACTCTAACAAGCTTTACGGAGATCTTGAAATACAAATCTGTAATCTGGAACTCTGTAAAGTTTTGAGATTCGGATCGGTAATCAGTACAAATCCATAAATCAATACAAATTCCCATCCCTAATTAAAAATGGGGTAATGTGGAGTGGAAAAATAACTAATTAAAAGAAGCCTCATTCACTGGGCAACATCCTTCGGAAAATACATGTTAGCCATGTAGTTTAGAGGTTATATTATAATGAGACTGCAGCCTAAGCATTGGTATATCCAGATTTTCAAATACTGCACTTTACAGCCTTAGCCATTAGGTGTTTAGTTGATGTGCATAAGTCATAATGTACTCCCTACATAAAGCAGCAAGCACTCTTCTGATGGACTTACCTAATACTAGTCTTACACCAGTGACTCTCCTCTACAAGTGATACACCTGTGCTTCTACCTGCTTCTTATTACCCTTTGGCATAATTTCCTGCACATCCAAACTGCATATATTTTTTCATAGGAATCTTGGCAGAACCTATGAACTTATATTTATCCTTTGTTTTTGGTGACACTCACTTGAAAAATAGAGGTAATTTGGGAGGGGGGCGGGAGAGAGGTAATTTTAAGGATGACTGAAAGTCTTAGAACAATAATAAAAATGGTAATATGACTGACAGAAGGCTTTATGACAGAATACATATGCAGGAGAAAGAAATAATCTGGAGAACTAGCTTTATTGGTTCTTACTCATTCTGCTGAGTGCTGACTATGCAAGATAGCGAGTATTTTAACCACAATGTATAAAGATGGTTTGATGGAAGAGGAAATAATTAGACTGTTTTTTTGAAAGGTGTTCATAAGCACCTGTTATTCTGATGAGAGGTGATTTTTTAAAAAAAATGTTCTTTAGGATAGCAATTAAAAGAGGCGAGCATTCTGACTTCTATTAGATTAGCAGTTTCTTTTTTATGAGAGCATGTTGCTTAAATGGACCATACTCAAAATTAACAGAATTTGTTTGAAAAGTCTTTTTTGAGTGTGCATATGAACTTTGTGTTGAGAGCAAAGAAATGTATTTGAGGCAAACTATGAAATATGCAGAGGTCTGATACTTGTAACTATTTGTTTCTGTAGATTTCTTTGTCTAGTGCATTACAATAAGAGCAGAATGTCAACTGCTAATATATATTTGTGATATAGCTCAACAGCACACGTATTGAGGGTAATGTAGTAGTGTTAGTGAGTTAATGAGTTAATTACATTGTTTCCTGTGGAATAATTCTTTTAAAAAAAAACTTCCTATGAATTGGAGTATGGCAAATATGCTTTAAGATCATGCCCCAACTATGTGCAAAACCTAATATAATTACATGTATATGTTGTCATGTTATAACTCTACATCCTTTGTTATGGGACTGCAAGATATTTTATAAATGATCGGTCGTCTGATTTCTAAATCTGTGTGTAACCCACATATTTTATTCTGCAGCATTTTTTGTTTTTATTCTAAAGGTAGGGAGATAAGCAGTGTGAAGGAGAAGGGGTTTCTAATTGGTTGCAACAATATGTGGACATGTAAAGGAAGTAAATCACTTGAAATAAAGAGCTGGGAAATATTCAGAAATCAAATTTGATGGTTACCAAATGTCAGCCAGAGCTTAGTGCGGAAGGAGCTGTAAAATATGAATAAGCTATTCCCCGGTCTGCTTCATTGTTGTTAGTGATCCGTGCATAATGTCGATGCTAGAATCTGAACCAGGTCTAAGGGCCTCTGATACCTGAATACATGTGGGTGTTTTCCAGTCTTCACCTCAGAGGAAGAGCTGGATCTGGGGTGCACTGTTGACTTCCAGAAGCTGGAAACCTGAAGAAATGGGTGCAGGTGTTAACTACTCTGCTTTAATTTGGATTCCGTTTCGTGTAGTCAGCAGAAGCAGAACTGTGTAAAATAAGGTTTTCATTATTCTCAGATGGGCTGATAGGGAAATCCTGTGTCCTACAGAGTGAGAGCCCTATAGAATTCCAGGGAAATATGCTTTTATTCACTGATATGCCAGAGGTCTTTGTTCCCTTGCTACAGAGGCAGATTTCCTTGAGACAAAGATCACTGGATTTCGGCTTATCATGACAGGAATTACATGTTCATCACACTCGTGTGCTCTGTGTATAGATATAGTGCAATTAGATTGAATTATTATTTCATTATGCATGTGTTACTTATTTTATTTCATGGATGGAGCTTGTACATACCTATATGAGATAATCTCATTGGCAGATTTTCTTGTTACCTACCAGTAACAGATTTTGTTTGAGTTATTTGAGTATTCCATATGCTGTTTATCGGGGGTGGGGTGTGTGTGGAGAGGAGGGTCAGCACCTCCTTTGTCTTCCAAAATGAGGATTGGCTAGGGCAGACTGAGTATGGCTTTTCAGTCAATTGTGAACCCATCTAATAGTAATTCCAGTGAGACTGTTATGTGGGACCATGTCAAAGGCTTAATTAAGTCGATCTGTATGATGTCTACTTCATTCCACTTACCTTTTAAGCTAATTACACTGTCAAGGAGGGAAACTAAATTAGTTTGACATGAGTTGTTCTTAACAAATCCATGTTGGTTACTAGTTATTATTGCTCAATTTTTTCCTGAAGCTCCTCAGGATTTTTTAATTGTTTGTTCAAAGGTCTTTCCAGGTACTGATGTCAGGCTGACTGGCTGTCTGAGTCTTCATGTACCGCTTCCATTAAAATAGGCAATATGTTTGCTCTTCTGCAGTCTTCTGGGACTTTGCCTGTACTTCATGAGTTTTCAAAGATAATTGGTAGTAATTCTGAGGTTTCTAGTTAATTCCTTCAGAATCCTGGGAGGTAATTCATCAGGTCTTCTTGATATAAATTATTTCAAATTATCCAGGTATTCTTTGACATTTTTTTTGTTTTGCTGGCCTGCATCCCTCTTCTTATCCATGTCTTCTTTGTTAAGCATCTGGTCACAGTTTACCTTTGAAAACACAGAGGTAAAATAACTATTGAATAATTTGGCATTCTGTGCATCCTAATTTAACACTATACCTTCCCTATAAAGTAGTGGGCCCACAACTGCCTTAGTCTTTCTCTTGCTTTTAGCATTGGTGAAACCTCTTCCTGATATCCTTTGTTAGCTGTAGCTTGCATGTGCCTTAGTCTTCCTGATTTTGTCCCAACATGCTTGATAATATACTTATGGCACATCCTTTCTTCCATCCTGTCCTCTCCCCCACCTTAGAGTTGTGAACTCTATACTTACTCACAAGTTGCCCATCATCTTAACATACTCGGTTAATTCCTATCTGCTGGTCAGGAAGCTAACCCCATGGTTGTTTCCTCAACCTTCTGGAAGAAAAAGTTGTTACCTAGATACGACAAGAATGTTTTGGATGGTGCCTTACATCCTAAAAGGCAGAGACAGCTTTCTATGCAAAAGCCAAAGCAGATGACTGGCCACGCTGTCTCCGACTGGTGCCCCACAGTTGTGCTACCAGCTCTGCTGATGGTGTTCTGGAATGTTCCAGAGCACTGTTGACAGGGCAGCCCCGGAGCAGGGACAACGTACCCTACTTCTGCTCTGCCTGCTCATCTGGTGGGCCTTCTTTAAACAGATGGCCTGCGCAGTGGTGAGGTGGGGCAAAGGCAGGACAGCTGTCTGTGTGAAGATACCCACTGCCTGGGACCCCGCAGGCACAGGTTAAAACTGAATGTCACTAGTTTGTGACATTTATGGAGTTCAAAATATTTGATAAAACCACACTCGGGCCCTTTTTAAATGGACCATGGTAGGGTGGGTGTGTGTGTGACCACAGTGGGTGGAGGTGGGTGTGCGCGCGCCCATTCCCAAGGGTGCACACCCATCTCCATCCATGGAGCATCAGGCATTGGAGCCCATTACTCCGTGGGTGGGTGATGGGTGGAGATAGGTGTAGCACGGGACCGTGCATGCACCCCACCCATCCCCTGCATCATTCCCATGGGTGTCTCCACCCATCCCGACGCAGCAAAACTACGTAAAGATCAGTGGGAGCGTCTTGTGTGAAAAGGGCCTTGCCTCCAACCAACATTCTCAGCTTTCCCTCTTCTTCAACAATATCCCAAAATGTTCTGGAGCAATAAAAAGGAACTTCTGTGTTGCTGCACCTATGTCCATCTCTAGTTGACAAACTTCTGGGGCCAGACCAGATTCAATGTCCATAACTGTGTATAGCTGAGTCGTCAGTTTGAGCCAGTAAATCATGATGTATGCAGACACTGGAGATGATCCCAAGCCCCAGTGACTGGAGCACGTAGCACATGCAGTGTGCACATGCACCCCTGGCACGGGATGTACTGTGTGTGCACAAACCATGCAGTGGCGCATGCATGTGTGCAGCAGCATGCACGGGGCTTGGAATCAGCCTCACCATACCCATAGTTGTTCTCTTTAATTTTAATATCACTAAAATATGATGTCAATAACTAGTTCTAAATGGTCATATGTTGATTTCATTATACCTAGCCAGCTTTTTGTGCAAGTTGCTGACATGGGATTTCATAGAATCTTAAGAGTTGGAACCAACCTCTCAAAGGTCATCTAGTCCAGATCCCTGCTTGAATAGGGATGACTGTAGCTATAACATCATGGGCAGATGTCTGTCGAGCCTGTTTTTGAAAACATCCAGTGATAGGAGAGCCGATAGCCAGCAGCATGTTCCGTTGCCTAACAGCTCTTACTGCTAGAAAGTTATTCCTGATACCTAACCAAAATATTTCTTCCTATAATTTGAGCCCATTATTTTTAGACCTACTGGCTTCTGAAGCAATGCAGAACAGTTCCTTGCCATCTTCTTGGTGGCATCCCTTTAGATATTTGAATATCTGACTCTACCAGGGACTTGTGTTCACTGTGTTTTTGTTACACTCCAGGGGTAGGACTCTGGGAAGGGGTGAAGAGCAGGGCAAGCATGGAAAAGGGAAAGGCTGAGGAAACAGTGGAAGAGTACTGCAGAAGGTAAAGGAAACCTCTCAGCCGTTTGCCAATGTCCAGGAGACTTGATGCTCAGCACAGAGTTAGGTAAATCGGCCTCAGAGAACTAAACAGCTCATCATCAGGAAGGAGTCAAGGGAACTGAGCCAAGAGCAGAAAATACAAAATCCAATAAGGGGTAAAAGAACAAAGTAAGGACTAGACAAAATGGGGAATGGTTGGGGAGCTAGGGAGATAAGGCGTAGCAAGGTAAGGAAAAACCAGACAGTAAGTATAACAAGGTAGGAAGGCAGGAGCTAAGAAGACCACAAAGATGGAGACACTTTAGGAGAGAAAGGACAACACACATATAGCAAGCAGGAGATACTACAGGTCAGTGGCAGCTGGTGAATTCTGAGGCTGGTAGGGCAGTGCACAGGGCCAACGGTAGAAGGAGCCAACCCAATGGTAGGTGGGAAACTAGGGGCGGTGACGGAGTGTGTGAGGGACAAGGCACTGAACAAGTATCTAAGAGAAGGGCAGGGAACTATGAAGGGGGGACAAGACACTGAGGGAGGATCTCTGAGAAGCCTAGGGAAACTATGGAGGGGAAAAAGGTACTAGACAAGGAACTAAGCTAAGGCCAAGGAACTATGAAAGGGAACAAGATACTAAAGCAAGGTACTATGAGCATACAGGGAAGCAGATGTGGGAGAAAGGATACACAACATGGGATTAAGGATGCTTTCTGACATGCATAAATGTGCCCAACTTGCCTTTGTGATAAACTGTGAGGGGTAAATCAGGCGTGGCTTTTGTCACATGGGTTGGCAACGATCATGAGGGAGATGCGAAGCTGAATTTTCAGGCTTTGCATCCCCTGCATGATCACTGCCAAAGCCACCCGGCTTTGTTTTCCCACATGTCAAAAGCCGTATCTGATTTGCCTTCCGGAGTTTCTTGTGAATGCAAATCGGGCATGTTTATGCACGTCAGAAAGTGCCCTAAGGCTACACCAAGGGGGAACAGATGTGCTAATGGAGGGAAGACAAGGTACCCAGCAAGATACCAATTACAACTACAAGGGAAGCAAAAGCCGGACTAGATGGATTTCTGGAAAACGTAACTGTTAGGGGCATTTTGGGGTAAATGTTTTACTTTAAAAAATGAAAAAACAAAATAGCTGATAAAACCCATTATTTTGAATTTAGTATTTTCCATACATATGATGTCCACATGGATTTGCTTAAAATAGTTCTGAAATGAAGTCTCAAGAAAACTTCTGAAATTGCCGGAGATTCCAGTTCAGAATTGATGGTTTCCAAAGTTCTGGGGAACAAGGTCATTCCCCAGAAACCTTAGTAAAACTTCGGAAGGGTTGGGCTGGAGTTGAGCTAGCTTTCTGGAAATGAAATGTAGTGCCATATTTGGTAGCGGGGGGGGGTAAGGGAGGGGACAGTTGAGTGATGATAAGCCAGTTGGCAAGTTTTGATTGGCTGGCCAAGACAGGTGGAAAGTTTTGTTTGACTTACAAGTTACAGCCTTGCAATGGGGAAAAATAAAAGTGGCTGCACACACAGCCATTTTCTATTATCTGGTGAATTTGGCTGTGTGCTACACTGCTAATCTGTGAGTAATCGGCTGGGGAGAAGGGATTCATGCTATGGTATGGCATGGCATGGTTTTTTGGCCTGTCCTGGCCTGTCCATAGGGACAATGCTGGGGGATGGGGATTAGTTGTTTCCACCATGCCATTGTTTGTTTGTTTGTTATTTTTTTAAAAACTGGGTGCCACACTGCTGCTGCCTGCTGCTTGGCACCATGGAGGCCAGAGAGATCTCTGCCTTGGTCCATTCCCCTGGCCTGTGCTGTCCAAGTTACCAGTGCCACACCAATGCCATGCCTTTAAAAAAAAAATAAGCAGGTTCCACTGCTGCTTGCACTGCTTGGCACCATGGTGGCCAGAGGGATCTGACTAGCTCCACTTCCCCTGGCCTGGGCTGTCCACATACTAGAGGCAATGCCAGGGGTTGCCACAGTGCCAAGTATACTTAAAGTTTGGGTGCTGCTGCTGCTTCCACTGCCTGTTGGCAAGTTGTCAACACCCTAGAGGCCAGAGGGGGATCACTTTTGCTGTGGTTTTTGTGGACACTGTGACTGTACTTTGTGGGTATATTTTTGCCAAGATGTGACTGGTCACTGGGGCACAGGGAAGATAATATACTTACTTTCTGGTTAAAATAATAATATGGTGTGTGGGGAGAGGACTTGCATAGGCGGACACTGGGTAGGCACAATGGAGGCTTCTGTGGGTGGGTGAATAGCTGATTTCTTTCTTGGGGGTGGTGTTATGTCTTCTGGGCTGGCTTTTTTTGGTTTCTTTCTGCCCTTGTGGGTTTTTCTTCTTAAGCGATTGTCCCACATTCGCTAGCCTGCTTTTCTGGGCGCTGCTTGGTTGGCATAATGATTTCAAGGCACTGCTGATGGTGGGCCATGCTGTGGGTACTGCTGCCTATTTAATCTTATTATTTCTGCATGCAGTTGCACAGTTTGTCTTTGTCTTCTTGAGTGATTGTCTCACTCTGTTTTGTTAGTCTGCTTTTGGGCACTGCTTGATTGGCATAATAATTTTAAAGTGGGTGCACTGCTAATGGGTACTGCTGGCTTTTTTATTTTTATTTCTGCACGCAGTAGCACTGTTTGAGTTTGTCTTCTGAGTTATAGTCTTACTCTTGCTAGCCTGCTTTTCTGGGCACTACTTGGCATAATGATTTTAAAATGGGTGCACTTTAAAAAGAGTTCTGAAGTTCCAAGTTCTGAATTCCGGGTACTCAGACAAAGTTCTGAAGTTCAGCTAAGTAATCAGACAGGGTACTTGGAACTTCAAAACTCGGTCCAAGTACTCAGAAGTACTATTCAGCACAGTCCTACTTAAAACGTGTTAAATTTATGGTTACTTAATCATCTAAATATGATTGTAAGTAATATTTGATTACATAATTCAAGGACATGGCAAGCATTTTTGTAATTTTTTGTCCCTTGGATAGTCCCCCTGGACACTCCCCAGGATAGTTTTAGAATATTAGGCCATACCTACCTTATGTGGTGCAGCCAATGTCCCCAGGATTATCCAGTCCCCAGGATAGTTTTAGAATATTGGGACATATCTACATTCAGTGGTACATTCAATGTACCAATTATAAAACTATTTTTGAAATATATATAAAAATTATAAAATTAAACTATATAAAAAAGTATAAAACTATCCACTCCGCAGGATAGTTTTAGAATACTGAGCCATCTCTACCTTCAATGGTACATTCAGTGTACTAATTGTATCTTTGTGACACTCGTCTTCACAACGAGGGTACAGCAGCTCGACAAAAGCATGACAACAAAGATGAAGACTCATTGATTAGTACCTTTCAGAGATTTCATGTTTTTTCACATGATGCTCAATTGTTTCACTACAAAACATTGCCACGAAAGATCTTGCCACTGAATACATAGAAAACTGATTATTTTAAGTGCCCCACAAAACAGGTCAACAACTAGTGGATACATTTGTACAAGAACATTTGGTTGCAGCTGAACCAGGTGACAAGCCTAAAGTATCCATCTATAATCCATTGTTGAAGAATAATGCTCCCACAATCGCTAAAATGTATGCTGTAGTCAAACACAGTAGAGAAAAAGAAAAGAAAAATTATATTGAAAACAGATAGAAATGTCTTCTGACGTCTCATCACTGCATATCAAGCTGGTAATCCAGTTGACTTGCTCACTGTTCTGAAGCATGAGCGTATGCCAGTACGCCAAGGCCAAGGGATCATTGCTGGGATCAATGCATGGCTCCTTCTCCAGGTAGGTCTCTACTGCTGCTGAGGCACCATCATATTCCCTCTGGTAGTCCTGGGTGGGCACCACCTGCCCCACTCCCCTCAGCCATGCTGCTTGCCCTTTTGTGCTGGGCCCCATGCTCCCCAGAGTGGCCTGCACACAGGAGGAGCTGCTGGCAATAGAGGTCCTGCTAGTGCTGCTGCTGCTACCGCTAGGGCTGGGGGCAGGGATAGACCCAGATGGCTCGAAGGGGTCGCTGCTCCCACTCCCACCATTCCCAGGGGTGTCCTGCTGCATGGCCCGCTCTGCCTGCCGGACCTTCTGCACCAGCGCACCCTTCCGGAGGCCATAGACTGCTGTCTTGTGTGCCATGCTGCCCTTGATTCTGGGGTCCAACATTGTTGCCAGGACATATTCCTCCTGGTGCAGGAGCTCATCAAAGCGTGCACTCAGCCCTACCTTCAGCTTCCGCGCCAGGTCAAGCGCCTCATCAGACATCTTCCTGCCCACAGGGCCACAATCCCGCTCCCTGAGAATCTCGTCCAGGCTCCTCTGGAGACTATGGACCAGCGGGGTCACCTGGCTGAGGGTGGCAGTGGAGCTGCTCACGGTCTCTGTCATGGCCAGGAACGGTCTCAGGACAATGACCATGTGAGTGAGAATCTCCCATTCCTCCCTGTTGTACCCTGGAGGTGCCTCGATGTCTGTCTCCAGTTCCACCTGATGCAGGGCGGCTTTCTGCTCAAGAAGCCGCTCGAGCATCAGGAAGGTAAAATTCCACCAGGTG
>QEPC01001360.1:2288010-2305410 GCA_003113815.1 Sphenodon punctatus
GCCCACATCCGCCTTGCCCCCTCCCTCCGCTCCTTCACATCCCTCCTCAAGACCCACCTGTTCCTCGCTGCCTTTCCCAATCCCTGCTAGACGTTCTCATATACCTACTGTCTGCCCGCCTCTGCAGACTGCTGCAACCTGACTGTAACCAAGCGAAGCACACACACCTGAGTCTTCGCACCTGCTTGAATGTTTGTCTGTCTTCTCCCCTGTCTCTTCCACTGTCCCCTCTCCCTGTCTCCCCCTCTTTGTCTTTTAGATTGTAAGCCACAGGCAGGGACCGCGTCTATTTCTATGTTCTGTACAGCACCATGTCACACAACTGGCGCTATATAAATGATAATAATTAATTAATAATAAGACCGAGAGGGGACATGATAGAGGTTTATAAAACCTTGAGTGGTGTGGAACGAGTAGACAGGGAACAATTATTTACCCTCTCAAATAGTACTAGAACTAGAAGACACTCCATGAAACTAACTGCCGGCAGATCTAAAACAAATACTCAACTCATAATTAACTTATAGAATTTGTTGCCAGAGGATGTTGTCAAGGCCAGTAGTATCTCTGGGTTTAAAAAAGGACTTGATAAGTTCTTAGCGAGTAGGTCCATTAATGGCTATTAACCAAGTAGCTTACGGGATAAACTTTTAGGCGGCATTCAGATGTGTATTTAAATAGCACAGCCGCCGCAGCGGCATCGTGCGATTTAAAGCACCACGCACTTCCGGGTTGGTGTGAATGCGGTGAGTGCACCTTTCCGCCTAACCCGAACTGTTGGAGTGTGGTTTGAAAAGCTGCTCGGAGCAGCTTTTCAAACCGCACTCCAACAGTTCGGGTTAGGCGGAAATGTTGCATTCACACCAACCCGGAAGAGCGCGATGCTTGAAATTGCATGATGCCACCGCGGCAGCTGTGCGATTTAAATGCATGTCAGAATGCGCCCCTAGTGTTGGGAGCTGGGAGTGAACAACAGAGAATGGGTTGCCCATGCTGACTGTTGGTTATTCTCCCATGCGATCGAGATTGGCCACTGTCGGAGGACAGGATGCTGGGCTTGATGGACCATTGGTCTGACTCAGTATGGCACTACATATGTTCTTATGTTCTTAATGTGAGCTACTGTTTATTTTCACCCTATGTTAGATAGGCCTCCCCTTTAATATATATGAGACCAATTACTTCGATTAAGAAAACAAATCATCTTCCTTTTTTTCTATTTACTCCTCCCGACAAATCTATTTAATTCACTGAAATGCTTTTTGTACTGTTGTGTCAGATAACTTTGGAGTAAGCAATCATTAGTTCACAAGTTTAGGGTCTAAAGGTAAGATTCTGAGCTACAAAGCCTTAGGACCTTAATAAGAGCACTTTCATATAGGCTCAACATTAACAGTGAAGTCTGTCTTGTGGACATTTTTTGGAAACAGATGTCACATCAACTTCTAGAAATTAGTTTATGTAAAAACACCAGAATTTCTGAGTCATTAAAGTGTATTTCAGTTTTGCTTCACAACTTCGGTAGTCGTAGGTATGTTAAAAACAGTCTGGCTGTAGAACTAGACTTTGCTATGGATGTAATTCTTGCTTAATATCAGACTTGTTTTAAAAGACATTGTCAGTCTGTTGCACTTGAACCCAGAATCTGCCAGCTCTGGTGTGCTTGCCTTGTATGGGAAGGTATAAAAAAGCAGCTTGTAAGACTTTAGCCTCCCAATATCAGCCCTTCTATAGAACTCTTCTTTCACCATGCATGATGTCCTATGGAGTGTCCTCTGGAACTTTGCCTGTGCAACAGCTGTGTGCTGCTTAGGTCCTTTCCTCTGTGCTTGCCTTGTTCTGCTCCTGCCTCTGCATTTTTACCCGCTATGCCAGTATTTGTCCTTGGCTCCCACTACCTGTGCTGTCACTGACATTTGTTCCAGCAATTGTCCTCTCCTTCTCAAGCCTACTATGCCACTGTTTCATCCTCCACCAGTGCTTAGCCTGATCTTTATCTTGCCTGCTATGCCTGACCTTCAACCTGTGCCTGGTATTGATTCTGACCATTTCCCACTTCTAGTCCTCTGTGCCTCTTCAAGACCCACCCACCCCCCTTTCATCCTATGGAATGAGCTCCAAGCTCTAACGTCTGGCCAAACTCCTGTTGCTGCAATCTGCTTCTCTCTGGTGATTTGTTCATTCAGCTTAACTTGTCCTTTACCTTCAGCTCTCTAGCCTGCATCCTGGTGTAGCACTTTTTTTTTTGCTTTACTTGGCTCATTGCCTGGCTCCTACCCATTGGCTTGTTTCTGACATTGCTGACAGGTGTGCTTTCCAGCTCCCAGTCTGGCTCCTCTTCGTCCCTGAATCGCAACTCCTCCTTGCAGCTTCTCAGATTCTCTCCTGTTGCAGTGGTCCAGCTAGGGGTTCCTGCCCCATACCCACACTCCAGCCCTGGTCCTCGGGCGAGACTCCCAGATGCCTGCCCAGCCGCTTCTCTCTGGAGCCTTGTAGCTCCTTGTCAATATGATGTCAGTTTCATGTCCGGCTGCAACATTCTTCTCTGGCAGCCCCACTCCACTCTGCAATCTCTCTTCTAGCTTACCAGAGGTCACAGCCAGAGAAGGCGGTTTCTCTGGCTTTGACACACACACACACACACACACACCCCGCTTCACTGGCTGTGACCTCCCCCCCCCCCCACCATATGCTTCTCTGGCTGTGACTCCTCCCCCTCGTGGGTGATGGCTGCTTGCACACCCTCTCTTCAGTTTTAAGTCAGGAGAGTGGTGGTGCAAGAAGCAGCTGCCCAAGCAGGATGTGCTGCTCCTTCTTATGGAAAGCGGGGGCGGGGTCACAGACAGGGAAGACTCCTTCTCTGAATGTGATAGCTCCTTGCAGCTCCTTGTCAATGTCATGTCATTTTCATGTCGGGCTGCAGTGTTCTCTCACAGCCCCGCTCCATTCTGTAGCCTCTCTTCTGGCTTATGGGGTAACAGCCAGAGAAGGCTGCAGTGCTTACCTGGCTGTGACACCTCCTTTCTATCTGAAGCAGCAGCACTCCCATGTTTAGGTGGCTGCTTCTTGCACCACCACTCTCTCTTCTGGCTTGAAGCTGCTGCCAGAAGAGAGAGTGGTGTGTGTGCGTGCATGTGTGCGTGTGTGCAAGAAGCATCCACCCAAGTACTGGAGTACTGCTTGGATGAAAAGCGGGAGGAGGGATCACAGCCAGGCAAGACTTCTTCTCTGGCTGCAATTTCCCTTTCCATCAGAAGCAGTGTTCAACCAGCTGTGACGCTACTGCAAGAGGAGAGAATGGGAGTTCAGGAAAGACTTTCTCCTCTTGCGGCCACTTCACAGCTGATTGCTCTCTAGCAGCTATGCGAGGCGCGCTGGCGGACCTTGCTGCGGGCGAGGCTGCGGGCAAACCTAATAGACAGGAGGCAGTTGCTTGGGCACAGATTAGCATGAACATGGTGGCCCGTGATGTCCTTGGATGTTGCCATGAGTAGAGGGTGCATGTGAGTGGGTGGAGGCTGTATGCGAGTGCTGAATAACATCTGGCGAACACTTAATAGACAAGCAGGCGAACACCCACCTGGTGAGTAGAGGTATGCACCATGTTGTTTTTTGTTTTCATTATTTAAATATTTTGTTTTCGTTTTTATAAATATCAAATTTTTGTGTATGTTTTTGCTTTTGTTTTCATTTTCATTTTGGTTTCAATGGAAAACACATTTTTGGCTGTAATTTTTGTTTTTCATTATATCTGGATGAAACACTGAGGGGTTGTACCTCCAATGGAAGGCATTATGTGTACCAAATACCAGAAATATTAGATAAAGGAGTCCAATTTTATAAGCAGTTGAATTATGCTATTTCACAAATATCTGCATATGCATTCCTGGCTGTAGCTTCTTTGCCTCCCATCTAATGTGGATGAATCTTGGCAGATTTATACCAATCCCCATGTTTACTATCTATGACAACTTTCAGAAGGATTGGATAAAGGGTCCTGGTGGTATAAGCAATTAACTTATAAATGTATGTCTGACTGTAACATCTCTGTAGTCCAACCAGTGTACATGAAATTTGGCAGGGCTGTATATCAAACTTCCATGATCATCTCTGCCAAATATCAGAAAGATGTGAAAAAGGGTCCCAATTTTATATGCCTGCACAGCATATGAAGAGAAAGAGCCTATGTCAGGGATTCTCTTGCGTGTCACTGGGTGTTTTACACACACATTTCTCCTGCATGTTTGCTGTTACATCCTGAACTTTCTGTGTGCTTAAATCGCTCACCCAGTTCTTAAACATCTGACTCTTTGACCTTCTGCATAGAACTTCTTCCAGAACTTTTGTGTGTAAAAAGTTCTCCTGGTAAACTGCTTTGCTTCAGGCAGCCTGTCACGTCTACAGCTGTGGCTACTTTAGGTTGTCTCGGGGTGGTGTGTGTGTGAAAAATGCATCCAGGAACTGCCTCAGGACTGCGTATGTGTGACAAATGCATCTGGAACTTACTTGTGGACTTGTAAACACAGAAGATTGAAAAATCCAGAACTTTAACGTGTGTATTAAAATGCCTATAGTGGTATAATATCAGTTTGGGATGCCAACTGGCCAGCAGAAATGTCAATCAAATATCCTCATTCTGTGCTGTGACCATCCCAACCTTTCTCCCCCACTTGTTACTGGGAATTCAGAAACATCTATTTAGGAAAGAGCCAATACAGATTCTCTGATGTCCTCTGTCACAGTGCTGCAGGATGTGATTGTGATGATAATTGGCCAGCCTGGATGTGTAAACTATGTCTATTGATTGTTGGGATGCTATTCACAAAGTCTGAGTTATGTCCCTTCTATGCCTGCCTGAGGGCCGCCCCCTATGCCCACCTCAAAGCCACCACTGATTGGTCTTGTAAAGCTGGAAGCATGCAGTAATTGGCCAGTGAATGTGTCTGTCAGTCTATTGGGTTGCTCCCCATCCTCCCTCCTACAGCCTCCCTCCCTCTTCCATGCCAGGTCCCTGCTTTTGACTGGAACTGCATGTGCTGCTATTTCTCTGAATAATGGTTTCCAAGGGGACAAATTCAATTGCTTATAGAATTGGGTCCCTTTATCAAATTGTCCTGTAATTTGGCAGAGATAATAGGGAAGGTGTATGATAAATTTCTGCCAAATTACTTGTAAACAGAATGGAATATCAAAATGTTACAGCTGGAAATGTATTTTCAAGTTAATAGCTCGTAACATCAGGACACTTTATCCAATCTTTCTGGAATTTAGTAGGATTGGTACACTAGTGGAGGGACATAAAATATCCAGGTTTTATGCAAATTGGATGGAAGAGTAAAAAAAAAGGTGTAGCCAGGAATGTATATGGATCTTTTCTTAAAATTACAACATTCAATTGCTTATAAAATCGGTCCACTTTGTCCAAACTTTTCAAACATTGGTATGCATAGTGCCCTATATTGGGGGTACAATCTCCCCAAGTGACATGAGAATTGAATAAGAAACAAAAATGTTATAGCCAGAAATATATTTTTCAGATTTTTCCCATTATTTCAAAAACAAAAATTTGTTTTCAGTTTTATTTTCATTATTATTATTTGTCATTTTTGTTTTGTTTTTGTTATCATAATAACAAAAACAAAATGGACACCCTTACTGGTGAGTACTTATTAAGACTGAATCAAGTTTTCACCGTGGTGAGAATCTCGACAAGAACAGCCTTCTCATCGAGATTCTCAGGGTTTAGAATTTTAAGGGAATGGGCATTCTCGCTGCCATTCTCACTGAGATACTTGAGGACCTCGAATACAATACAATAATATTTATTACAGTTATTCACCATTTAACATATAAAAATACAAGTATTACAACTAAGGGTACAGCAAAATGTGCTATAGCTGACTCTTCTTTAAATGAAGAGAAAGCAAAAAAAGAGAACCACAGCATTCATTACAGTAATGTCCTTTGAGGCTAATAAAAAATACCACTTTCTGCTCCTGGGAAGAGAACAATTTCCCCTCAAAGAACTGTTGTAGAGTAATAACTGATTCACAATCAGTAAGGACAAATGCAGCTGAAGGTCTAAAAACAGAACTTTACCTAAGCTTTCTCAGGCACAGATCCTTAGTTGCATCTAACTAGTAAGAAGAGAAAATGGAGACTGAGACAATGAAAGAGAAAGGAAGAAGGAGTGGTTACACAAAGGAATTCAACTGCAAAACCCCATCTCCCTTCCATGTACACATAAACTTAGCAGCGCCATCTAGTGGCTCTATAGTCAATTACTTTTCTTAATACAGTAGGCATTAACTTATGGATGTTGCATATACCAACAAGAACGGAGTTAGCCAACACACCTGTAAGTCCTCATAACAGGAACAACCCCCCCCAAAAAACAGAATATGCTCTAAGAATTCAACTTCATCCAGGAAACAGGAGCATAGTCTCTTACAGCACTCCACCTGGAGAAATCTACCCATAGTAACAGTCGATTCAAACAACTGGAATTGAACAAGGGACAACATCCTATGCAGTTGAAAATTAGGCAGCTGCACAAGATATGGTTCAAGGGAAAAATTTAATTTGACCCGAGAATACCAAGGAGCTATCCTATTAGCTGCAACCTTGAGAACCTCAAACACTACCACCACCCAACCAAAACCTTCTGCATATGTGCAAAATGGCTGCAGAGGGCCACGCCTGTGCAATGGTCACAATGGTCATTTTGTGCACATTCCAGGATTTGTGAGAATCTAGCAGATTCTCACAAGAACACACAGCATTCTTGTTTCAGCACTAGTGCTAATGGAGGTGTTATGGATCCCCTGGAATTGGGGATATGGTCTGTCCAAATGCCTGGGAATGTAACTCCCTGTTGGAATTAATTCCCTTTGAATGTAACTCATTGTAGTCTGATAGGTCCATCCACACATCAGGGGGCACCAAGGCACCTGGGAAAAGTAGTGGGGTCCCCAGCATGTGCCTAAAACCTCCTTTGTATCCCCATAAAGAGTTCTCAGGCCCCTATCCTGCTTGGGGTAAGTACTGTGGTGCTGTTTTCAAGCCCATCAGGGTTGAGAATTACTGGGCTCCAGCCACCCCTACACCAAGGCCAACACTACCAGTAGTGCTATCAACGATTTCCAACCTAGAGCTGTACTAACCTGGTAAGGTCTAAATGTCTATTGGGGTCAAACAAGGAAAGTCCCACCTGGGTGTTCCACACTGTCAGAGTCCTCTCCGTCTTGTTCCCAGATGGAGGTTCAGGGTCTTTACGGATTTGAGTGCTGAGCACTCCAGGGAGCTCCTTCTCTCTTTGCCTCTCAAGCCAGAATGACAGGCCTCCTTTTAAACCCCCAGAAACCTTAGTGTCATGTGGGTAAAGTAGAGAAGAGGAAAACCTGGTCCCAAACCCCCCAGCCGTTCTCCCCCTGACTCATCCCACGGAACCTCTCCAGGAAAACAAGTACCCTCAGGATCTTGTGTGGACTTTCTCCTCTATCAAGGAGCAACCCAGATCATCACAGATTGTGAGAGGGGATGCCTTGGGGAGGAGAAGGGGAGAGGGGAACGGAGTACTCACCACACCAACTCCTTATGTATACTCTCTCCTAGGACCAGGGAATGCCACATGAAAGATGCAGGAGTAGTTGTGTCAATGCCAGGGGGGATGGATGATGGTGAGGGGACAAAGGGAGGGGGAACTGGGGTGTTCAAGCACTCGGGGTAGGTCACTCACTCTAGGTGTGGGGAAGTGAAGGTGGGGGGACACATGTTCTTTTGTTCTTGCTCAACTAGAAATCCTCAAACTCACTCTCGTACAGTGTTACCCACACCAGCTTCACTCTACCATACACACACACACACACCCCCACACACACACACACACAACGTGAGTCAATGATACAGCACCAAACACAAATCCAAACCAGGGGCCAGCTTCTCACAAGTGATTACCGGTGGGGAGTAGAAGCCCTGCCTGTTACTTTATCCTCCTTCAGTTCCTCCAACCCAGGTGCTACCGCTTCCCCATCCTGAAATGATGCCCCCTCTGTCAGTGCAACCAGGCTGCCCCCTTGCTTGTGGCGGCCACACCCCTGTAGATGTGCACTGCATCATAGTTAGGCCCCCAGTTGCCTGGCAACCTAAGGAGTGAGAGGCACGTCACTCCCGGGGTCGTGCGTCCTGAGGCCATGCCCCCCTTGCCCCTCTCCACGGCGCTGCAGGAGCTCTGGCTGCCCAGAAACCCACAGTGCCTGCCACCAGGTCGGGCTGCCCACCCAGCCCAACACCGCGCCAGGTGAGATCTGACACTTAGGGGCCTTGGCCTGTAATTGGTTGTCACAGCGATCTTTTTCTCTCAATGGTGCCAGTGTTGTAATGCCAGCCAGATGTGATCTTACAATCAGAGCAGTGCCTTCCACAAACCTACTGCAATGGCTTAAAGGGACAAACTCCCAGCAGGGCTCTGCACTACACTCATTGTATAGGGCCATCAGCCACACCTGAGCTCACCTGCCAGCCTCTTGTCTATAACAATTATTCTGGCCAGGTGGGGCCAAGTCAGTGTTGAGCAGTGTTGGGACTGGGACAGCTTTCAAGTCTTGACACTGAGTGAAGAGCTTCAGCCTAGCTGGAGGTTGCATGCTGGAATCCGGGGGGTGGGGGGCAGAAAGCTACTGAGACAGCCTTCTGGGCAACCCCTGGGGTGCTGGACCAGAATGGTTCAATGGGACCTGGCCAGAGTTGCTGGCAGCTGGTCCCAGCCTTTCCTCTTAAATTGTAAATTTGTAAATAAATGAACTCACATGACAGAGTAAGTCTCCAGTTTTTCTGTCCTGCCAAAGGGACACCGGCTGCCCTGAAACTTCCCACTGCTCAGGGAAGTGGGGCGAGCAACACAGGCTGTTGTCTCATTTGTTTTCAACCTTTGCTATAACAGAAACAGCATAAGGGACTGTTCATTCATGAGTACCTCGTGTTGTGGTATCAGAAGTGACTTCCCAACACTCAGCAACATCTTCACATATGAAGTCAGTGGAATAGACTGCTCAGGGTGGGATCTTTGTGGGAGAGGAAAAAAAACAACGATTGCCCAAATTTTACTGTAAGTTTTTTCCCCCTCTGTTTCTCTCTCTTTCTCTTCCTTCTTTTTGCTTTCTATCTCTCTGTTAATTTTGTTCATTATTTTTTCCATTTGTCAACTTGGAAATTCTGGCAGGTTAGAAATTTCATTATTAATTATTATTTTTAGTAGTAGTAGTACTAGGAGGAGGAGGAGGATCAGTAGCAGTATCAATATAATTCAACAATAATGGAACATTGAAAACACTTAACATGTAGATTAGAGATGATCATAGTGTCAATGTCATGCCCCACCCAAAGGAGATACTTGAAATATCTAAAAATAGTACTGCAGTCGCCCAGTACACTAGACAAGACAAACAAAAGACTTTTGTGAAGGGCTTTGGAATTATTTTCGAATAAGAGAGATAAGTTTATCATCTGAGCAGAAAAGGACAGTGTGTCATCAGCTGAATAGACTAATATCAGAATGTATCTCATTCAAATACTCAGTTATATATTTTGTTTTATTTATAAACCTGATATATAACGTAGTGAAGTAATACTAATAAATGATTAGTAGCTATTTTAACATATAGTTTATAGTTTTACGTTCTCCTCATAGAACATGTAATCATCAAAAGAGATAGCTCTCCTGAGTTTAACACGCACAAAACCTGTGCTAATCAATTTGTTAGCCCAGGTTTTGTTATAAATAAGACCATATTATTTATAAATAAGGCCAAATTATACAGTATATGCAAACTCTTTATACTGTTCTTCCTCTCACCTTCGTAGAGATTTTTAGAGGTACTTAATTGCAGTTTGATTGAATTTTTTATACAATTCATATAGACATATATCCCTTTAATTCATCTCATTTGGGTATGGAGGACATACCTTGACCTGATATTCTGCACTAGCCTTGAGTCGGAGGATCCGGTGATGGGCGATGTATCAACTATGCCCTTGTCATGGACGGATCATTATTTCCTCCAGGACGGTCACCTAGCACATGTCTGTCCCTGGAGAGGTGTAGAACCAGTTCGGTTGGTTTGCCCCCGGAGACTAATGGAACCAGAAAGGTTCCGGAATGCCCATGGGGAATTACCTCCCGATCTCAATGACTGTTTGCTCAATGACCTCATTGCCTTGTGGAATACCTTGTTTACTGAGACCATTGACCGAACAGCTCCCAGGCATCTGCTTCCAGATTGCCGATGATGCAGGTCCCCTTGGTTCACAGAGGACCTGCGCCAGATGAAGCAGGAGGGTCGGCGGTTAGAGTGACGGTGGCGCTGTACTCATGCTGAAGCCGACCGATTGCAGCATAAAGCTAGTTTAAAAGCTTATGCAGTGGCTGTGCAAGCAGCAAAGAAAGAGTTCTTTGCTACCCTCATAGCATCTGCGAAGTCACGTCCAGCTGAGCTTTTCCAGGTGGTGTAGAGGCTGGTCAGTCCAGCCTCCCTCCGCCTGGAACTGGAATTTTCCAGTGCCCACTGTGACATGTTTGTTGATTTTTTGTGGATAAAATCGCTCGGATTCACCACAATTTCATTGCGGCACTTATAACAGTGGGTGAACCTGAGGCAGTAGAGCCTTGTCTGTTTTCATGAGATCAATTTCAGTGGGTGTCATCGCTGATGCAGCAGAGGTCCTTGGGGCAGTTAGGGTCACTTGTTGTGAATTAGAT
Organism: Sphenodon punctatus; assembly: GCA_003113815.1. Taxonomy (NCBI): domain Eukaryota; kingdom Metazoa; phylum Chordata; class Lepidosauria; order Sphenodontia; family Sphenodontidae; genus Sphenodon; species Sphenodon punctatus. Next base: position 2,298,767 of record QEPC01001360.1, read on the forward strand.
CCATGCCCATCCTGGCTGGTCAAGGTCTACCGAGAGACACTAGGGCCGTTGCTGGTGGGGGTTGTCAGTGCCTCCCTTAGGGAGGCAGAATGCCGAGCTGCCTCAAGGAGGCGGTGGTGTGGCCTCTGTTCAAGAAACCATCTCTTGTCATTGATTCCCCGGCCAGTTATATGCCAGTCTCTAATCTTCCCTTTTTAGGGAAGGTTATTGAACGGTTGGTGGCTCGGCAGCTTCAAGGGCATCTGGGTCAAGTCAGTTTTCTTGATCCTTCACAGTCTGGCTTTCATCCTATGTATGGCACAGAGACTGCATTTGTGGTTATGGTTGATGGCCTGCGCCATAATTAGATAAGGACAGATTGTCTCTTTAAATTCTGTCGGCAGCATTTGATACCACTGACCACAAGATGTTGGTGGCAAGGCTGCGGGACTGGGCCGGAGTGGGTGGTACTGTTCTTGAATGAGTTCTCCCGGGCTGGAGAATTCAGACTGTGGTTCTTGGGGAGTATACTTCATCTCCCCAGGACCTTGCATGTGGAGTCCCACAGGATGCTGTTCTGTCCCCCCTCCTGTTCAACGTGTACATGCAGTCCTTGGGCGAGGTCATGAGAAGGTTTGGTGTGCATTGTCATCAGTATGCCGATGATACACGACTTTACCTCTCTTTTTCTGAAGACCCAGACCCGGCAGTCTTGGTGCTTACCCCCAGTGCTTGGCAGCTGTGGGGAACTGGATGAGGGCGAACCATCTGAAGTTGAATCCCAACAAGACTGTGGTGATGTTGGTGGGAAGGGCTGAGGGGGGTGGTGGCTCCTGTCATTGAAGGGGTTTCCCCCCCTTTGGCCACTCAGGTCCATAGTCTGGGGGTGCTCCTCGATTCACAACTCCGCCTGGATTCCCAGGTGGAGGCAGTGGCAAGAGGAGCATTTTTCTAATTACATCTGGTGCGACAGCTGTGGCCGTATGTCTCAGACTCTGATCTGGCCACCATCATCCATACCTTTATTACCTCTAGATTAGACTACTGTAACACACTCTACGCAGGGCTACCCTTGGAGATGGTCAAGAGGTTGCAGCTGGTGCAGAATGCGTCGTCCATCTCCTAACGGGGGCAAGTCGTCATGAACACATTACACCAGTGCTCCATTTCTGCACTGGCTGCCTATTATCTTCCGGACCCAATTCAAGGTGTTGGTAAACAGTCTGGGCCCTGCTTACCTGTGGGACCACCTCACACCCCAGGTCGTATTGCAGCCCCTGCGGTCAGCCAGGAACACCTGACTCGAAGTCCCATGGTTTTCCCGGCTGGCGACGATGGGGAGGGTGTTCTCAGTGGCTGCTCCCAGGCTATGGAATTCCCTCCCGATGGAGGCTCACCTGGCTCCAGACCTCCCCTTTCCGAAGACAGTGTAAGACCTGGCTGTTCCATAGGGCTGTTGGAGAGGGAGATGGGTAGAATGGAGTGGAGTAAGGGGGGCTGCTGCTGCCCTTTTAGTGTATTTTTAGTATATTTTTAATCTTTTTAATTAATTTTAAATTGTGAATTGTTGATGGTGTATGTGAGCCACCCTGAGCTGCTCTGTGAGCAGGAGGGTTGTGGAATAAAAGAAAATGGTAATAAATAAATAACTAATAATAATTTTAAAATGTATTATTATTGTTATTTGTTTGCTCTTTTTTTGTATTTATATAGCACCAGCAATGTGCTATGCACTTTACAACTGTTAAAAATAAACAGAGCCCCTGCCCTGAGGGGCTTACAATCTAACAGAGACAAGGGAGGGGAGACAAGGGATGGAGGCAACAAAGGGAGAGACGAGGATACATTCAAGAAGGCGTGAGGTTGCAGGTGCATGTGCTTTGCTTAGTTACATAGGGGAAGGTGATGGGAAAATCAGGAAGGGGACTAGGGAATGAGAAGCTAGGGAAGGTCTGATGCAAGAGGTAAATTTTCAGGAGAGATTTGACAGCTGGGAGGGAGGGAGAGGAGCAAATCGGTACGGGAGAACAGGCAAATACGCTTGGAGGAGCAGCAGAGCCATGGGTAAGTGGGGATGGTAGTAGAGGAGGAGTGGAGCATAAAAATATTACTTTGAAAAATATGCAGATATTAATTTCTCTTCAGTATACATAATTATTAAATCAGTAATCATATGAAGAAAAAATACTCACCATTCAGTTCAGTTTAGTTTATTAAGCATGACCGAGGTCATTGCATACTATTAATAACAAACAAAAACAATAACAATACAACGTAATCAAAACAACATACATAAAAACTATCATTAACTAAGTATGTATATATACATAAATCTAGATATGAATAAAATACAAATTAGTATCAGTGTCATGATCCTTCACCCATGGGTATTCTGTAATTGAGAAAAGCCTGCCTAACTGTCATAGCCTGTATAAGAAATCAAACAACGTTCAAATTATCGTCATTAGCCTGATCGGACAAAGCTAACTGAAGGAAAAAGGTATCCGACCTACCCGGAAACTTCCCCCAAAAAGAGTTAAGGAATTTGGCCCTTATGTCATCATAATGATAACATCTTAACAAAACATGAGATGTAGTTTCCACTTCCACACAGTCAAATGGACATAAGCGCTGAGAAAATTGAAGCCCCTCCAATAGCATGGTGGGGAGTGCATTAAATCTCGCCGCCAGATAAAGCCTTTTCCCTCTTGGAGAACAAGAAAGAGAGAAATAGTTTGCAATACACAGCCCCCTTGGAATGCATGAAAGATATTCACCATTCATGATGATTACTGTACCCCAAGACCTTGCATTTGTTTGCATTTATATTTATATTGGCAGTAGATAGGCAGCATTGTATTATCTATAAAGTAATACAGTAAAGGTCAAATTTCACTTTATTGTGAAGGTCATGAAATACTAGATTATTTTTCTTGAACATGTGTTATTTTAAATATATATTCTGCATACATAACATTAGTGCCCGGAATGATCCTTGATATCTGTGAACAATAACATTTTCTTTTCGTTTCCTTTTCTTTTATACAGCTGATTTCTTTTATAGTGACAACTTAATAATCAAATATGTCATAATATATCCTGGAGGAAGCTCACCTGGTCCCAAGCCTTTTAACATTCCGGCGAGTTTGTAAAAACTGGCTGTTCGCCCAGGCCTTTGGGGAGGGGGGGCGAGAGGGGGTTAGGGGTTTTTAATCTCCTCCTACCCTTATTTATTGTTTTATCGTGTGCCTAGCCCTGTTTTAATATTATTATGATTGTTTTAAATTTCATATGATTGTATTTGTATTTTTTAAAATTGTTAGCCGCCCTGAGCTGTTTTCAGGAGGGGCGGGATATAAATTGATAAAATAAAATAAATCAAAATAAATCATACTTACCAGTGCAATTCCTTTCCCCCCCTTTACTGTCCCTGCTGATATGCTTATTTCATTATTTATCCACTTCAGCAAATAGGGCAAAAAGCAGAATCCTCATTCATCTAGGTGTGCAAGGAGGGCCCTTTTCACACGAGACGCCCCCACCCATCTCCATGCAGTTTCACTGAGTTGAGATGGGTGGAGGGACCAGTGGAAATGCCATGGGGAATGGGTGGGGGGTGCACTCCTGCGCCACACCCATCTCTATTTATTTATTTATTTATTTATTTCATGGCATTTATATCTCGCTCCCTCCTGCTCTCACAGCAGCTCGGGGCGGCTCACAACAAAGATAAAAAAATAATTCAATAACTAAAATTAAATACATAAAATGTATCAATAAATCCATTAAAACTTATAAAAGGGCAGAACCAAAAACACACACCCAACCCTACCCACCCTCCCCGTCGCCCTCCCCAAAGGCCTGGCGGAACAGCCAAGTCTTACATTGTCTTCGGAAAGAGGGGAGGTCTGGGGCTAGGCAGGCCTCATCGGGAGGGAATTCCATAGCCTAGAAGTGGTCCTCCCCATCATCACCAACTAGGAGACCTGGGGGACTTCGAGTTGGGCGTCCCCAGTCGACCGCAGGGGCCGCACCATGGCCTGGGTCATAAGGTGATCCCACAGGTAAATGGGGCCAGGGCCATTTAGGGCTTTATAGGTCAACACCAACTCCTTGAATCAGGCCCGGAAGACAATAGAAAGCCAGTGCAGAGAACGGAGCACTGCTCCAATGCCCAATGCTTCATGGATGGAGATGGGTGTGCACCTCTGGATCCCCACACCCACTATGGTCTCTGTAGTTCCTGAGTGGCCGTGTGAGGTAGCATCTCGTTTGAAACACCCAATGAGTGTACAAATAAGAGTGGTTGATGGGAAATTATGCCTCTCACTGGATTTGGCACCAAGGGAAATTCTGGGTGAAAACAGACAAAATGCTAACTCCATAATAACGCTTTAGCATTTCTTATGGATATTGCAGGACTGCATAGGGCACCAATACAGTCCTGAAACATGAATAAGAAATGTTAAAAGCAGTGTTTTTAATTTACTTTCCTATAGAGATACCAAGTTTAGTGGATAAAATATGGATTATTTTCATATCAAGAAGTGCAGATGAAGAATTTCTGGGAGTGTACAAACAGCAGCTTTTGTGTATTTTTGTGATGTAAAACTGTAATTTGACAGGTGTGGAGTGTTGCCAAATCATGAAGCCTACTTAAAAATCATGAATATTTTAAAAAAGATAATATTTTTTTTTTTTAAATGGCTGCGACTGATTGGTTACACGCTGAAACTATATTTGAAATCTTTGGGTTTGGATTTCTTGGAAGTAATGCTGTGCGTTGTTTAATTTATTTGGACATTTACTGAGTATCAGAAAGAAGAAAGCCGAATGGGTTTGAATACAGAAATATTAAAAAATAATATGTCTTCGCTGAAATGTTTGTAAATGTTTGTTCTATTTAAGCAATCATTGCTAAGGTATTTCTTAAAATCATAATGTTGAGAGATAGCTGGTATTGTTAAATCCAGTCTTTGCCTTCATTTTGGCAGGAGGGAGAGAGGGATAGTTAGAACCAACAAACTGTTGCAAACATGTCAATGGAATTTTAAGAATAGTGTTTTCTATTTGCAGTAAATTGGTAGCTAATTTGTGTCTTAGGTTGGTTTGAAATTGAACAGTGAAACCACCTTGTCAGAAAATAGACAGGAATCAGCTGTGGAAAAGTAATATGTGCCATATGAACACACAAACACTTAAGTTCTAACCAAAGAAAAGGGAGGCAATCAGTTGTGAAGTCGTGTTTGTGTGTAGGTCGTGTAGGAGCAATGAAAGTTGGGTCAGCTGGTACCTGAGATTGTAGTTCAAGAAGAATGAACAAAATAACTACCTAAAATCCTGAAACAAAAGAAACATCTAGGCCACAGAATAATTGTAGTTGGCTCCAACTTTCTTATTTAGTTCATTTGGTCTGGTGGCTGAGTTGGAATGTGTTGTTTTGTTTGGGAATTACCAGAGCCAGCTAGGAAAGCAGCTTGTGCCTGACCCTTTCTATCTCACACATGCTTTGAGCTTTTCTGAGTCTTTTAAAAAATTTTAAAGAGCTTGTAGCACTGTGCTCATAACAAACTGCTCATAGCCCTGATCTCCAGTGTGTTTTAGGGTTTTTAAGTAGGGCTATTCCAAGTAGACAAAAAAAATATTCTTGAGTATTTCCAAGGCTCCAAGTACTGGTCCTGAGTATTTAAGCCTGTCCTCGAAACCTTGGAGACTATTCAGGATTTGGAGGGGCAGGAAAGGGGGGAGAGGGCAGCACAGCCAGTAACGCGGGACAGGGAAGGGGGGTCAGGGAATTAGGCCACCAGGGTGCAGAGAGGGCAGTAGAGGGCAGGGAAAGGGTTAAGTGGGGTGCCACTCGCCTAAAAGCCGCCGGTAGCTGGACATGCTGCAGTCTTCTGGAATGGACTCTGCTAAGCCATGGGAGTCAGTTGTGCTGCTCTGCTTTGAATGAAGTAAAGCAGCTCTCTGGGAATATGCTGATAAATGTAGTCCAGCTTGTTCCCAGATAGCGTTAGTTCTAATGCTGTCTGGGAGCAAGCCGGACTACATTTTCCAGCATGCTCCAAGAAACCTTTAGGAGCATGCTTGGATTTCTCTTCTGGGACTATTTGGGATTTCTTTCTAGGGCTACATTTCCCAGCATGCTCTCAGTGGGGCTGATGTCATGGTTTGCGGATCCTACATGAACACCCGCCCAAGCACAAACATGTGCGGTTTCTGCGTGGCACAGTGTGCCCACAATGGAGGCGTGCAAGGTTCTCATGGAGGCGTGTGCCCAGGGGGAATCCATGGGTCATGGGATCAGCCCCGATGTCAGCAAACCCTCCCTGGGCTTGGTATCAGGTTCTTAGCCTCAGTCTTCCACTTACAACAGGAGTCCGCACACGTTGTCGTTAGCTCCTTGGTATCCCCCTCTTCAGGGAGACCTTCCTCAAAGGTCCAGCTCTCTTCACAGCCTCATCAGTACTTTACCCTTATCCTTGCCACATGGACCTGCCTGCTGTCATTCTCATCATAACCAAGCCAAGTACGTGCACTTGAGACCTCGCATCTTCAGGTTATGATGCAGTAACGTTTTCTAGTGTGGGGAATCTCAATAACAAATCTCAATGGACCCTTACAATAGAGTACCAAATAGAACCAAATAAATATAAGAACCTGAT
>QEPC01001360.1:2305510-2337526 GCA_003113815.1 Sphenodon punctatus
TCCCCCAGCTCCTGTCTCTCAGATTGTAAGCCCTAGGGGCAGGGACCATGTCTATTTTATTACTTTGTAAAGTGCCAGGTACACTGCTGGCACTATATAAATGTTTGTTAATAATAAAAATAATAATACTGTGGCTTCTCTCTGTGTTTTTCCTCCTGGGCCGGCTAGTGCCACACCCTCACACAACTGCAGTCCCAATTAAGTGCTATTCTGCACACTTGGTAGTGCCTGCAGCTCAGGTCACATAACTCTAGTGCTGGCACTAGGTGCCTTAAAGGGCCAGTAGCACTTAGCAACTCTGGCCTGCCACAATCATCATTTGGTTTCTTCTTATTTGCCTTTTGGTTTCTGAAACTTCAGGTTATGCTGCAGTAACGTTTTCTAGTGTGGGGAATCTCAATAACAAATCTCAATGGACCCTTACAATAGAGTACCAAATAGAACCAAATAAATATAAGAACCTGATGTACAGATTGCATTTGGGGGTGAAAATGATTGATTCTAGTCCAATTTGCCTTTTCCTGTTACAAATTTCTCACCATCAGAAAGAAGGACATTGCAATACTGTTTGTCTTGTTCATAGTTTAACAAATGATGACAATACTTCTGGAGTGCCAGGTTTGAGGAAAGAAAGCCAAACTTTAATTAGGTGAGGTTATCTCATTGGTTTTTATAATTGTCTGACTTGTGTTTTTAAGCATCTTTCTAGACTTCTTGATTCTCATACAAGCCCCTGCATTTGAAAAAAGGCATTTTCTTCTTGGCAGTTGGGATTGATTTATTGACTACATGACAGCAAGAGAAAAGCAAAAGAGAGGCTTAGTGAAATTCCCATCAATATGTGTGCTGAAGCTTAACTATAAAACTTTTATTATTGAACTAATGGAGAGAAGGTGGGAGATGTTATGTAAAGATTGAACCTGTAAACGAATGAGTAATGCAGATGTCATGAGCAATGCCCTGATTCAAGAAAGAACTAAGAACATGCTTTATGTTAAGCAATGTTGTTTTTATTAAACTATTCCACAAAGCACATAGGCACATGATGTTTCCTTTACACGTCAAGCATGTGTTTGATTTGTTGAATATGCGTAGAGCTGGTTAAGTTATTAAAGTTAAGCACATGCTTATCTTTCCTACTCAATGTATATGAGAACTATTTGTCATGAATACACTACATTCTATCTTAAATATTCTTTTTCCTAAAATAAATCATACTCCATTTTGCATACACATTCATAAAATGAGTTATGTGAATACAATCCCCGGTGCGTGGCTGGGGTTTTGTGCTTGCCTCCATTGAGGAATGAAGCACAGGGGAGTGGGGTGAATTTTCCTGCTTGTTCTGGATGGACAGGCTGGCGGCAGCTTGAAAATCGGCGATCCAATGGATCGCAGTTTGCAAGGAGGCAGGCAGCGCGTTGGAGCTGCAATGATTGACTGCTCAGGGCCACATGGTACAACAGTTGCACTGCGCAGCTCTTCACTCGGCTGGCAGCGTGCGGACGAACCCCACCCACCGACCCTAGGGATAGTACCGTGGATCTGATCCAGTCGCCTATGTCATTGAGGGGACCAGGAAGGAATTTTTCCCTTAAGGAGGGGTTTTCAATTTTCTCACAGTGCCGTTCTCATTGGTGAGATGACTAGTGTGGATTGGTGGGTTAGTTATTTAATCTGTCATGGCTGTTGCGGTGTTCAGTACCATACGGTTAAAGTTGGTAGGGGCTTTGCAGCCTGGGTGTAATGGGGGATGATTAGGTTCATCCGGAATGGTTGAGCCTGGGAATCAATTTAGGGGATGGATACCCCAGATGATCCCAGGAAGGAAGGAGACATGTTGTGTGCATATGGGTAGGATCCAAGCGGTCCCGAAGTATGCATCAGCGGAGTCTGTCCTTCCTGGTAATGGATCAATGCGGTCCATTGGAGGGGATTGGACTGGTATCGCCAATTCAGAAGGTGGTAACTAACTAACTATATGGTACTGAACGCGGGGAGCAATGGGGAATTGGAGTTCATAAAGGGTTTGGCAGGGCAGTGTAGGACCTCCTCGCTCCCCTTGTTATTTATTAAGATTAATTTGATCTAATTTAATTGGCATGAAATTAGGCACTGAAATTAAAAATGTAGTTAATTGGCTACAAGTTCACACTTCGCAAGGCAAAGTTAAATAATCTGATTCAGGCTAATTGGTCTTTAATCTTATCCACCATTCTTAAAGTTGTTTGATCGATACAATTGGTTAATTGGTTTTGTTGTCTTAACAAGTAATTAAGATTGGCTTCAATAAACAGCTGCAGCCAGTTTTACCCAATATCCTTTTTCTGTGTCTTATTCCTAGTGCAGGGACAAGGTACCCTATCTCTGTATATGCTGGGTGATTTCAGACGTGACGGGGTGCCTATTGGCCCCGTCACGGAATCACCTTTCTGATTCCCGGCCGGAATCAGAACGGCCCGACAACAGACGAGCCGTCTGATTCCAACAGGGAATCTGGGGAGGGGGCGGGGCTATGCAGCGCAATGTGCGGCCACAAAGCCCCACCCCTCCCACGCTCCCCCAGCCACCCACCCTCCTGGAGACGGGCGGGCGCAGCGGTCAATCCGACTGCTGTACCCGATTCCATCCCAGGGTCTGGGCCACGGCCCGGAATCAGCAGCAGTAACAGACATTACCGTCCGCTGATTCCGGGCAGTGGTTCAATTAACCACACTTTCGGGGATGGTGCCCGGACCATCCTCGAAAGCGTGGTTATTTTGCTCACCGCCGGTGGTTCACCATGGTGAACATCTGGTAGCGAGCAACCAGACATTAAGGGACCATCCGCCACCACAGGGGATTGTCTGTCGTTGAGCGTGATCTCGTAACATCTGAAAATACCCACTGTAATTTGAGATCTGGTTAAAATACAGTATTGATACCAACATGCGGTTATACACAGGGAAAAACTGGTTCAGCAAGTGAAACCTCACCTATAAGACCATGGATTTGCAAATGCTGTTGTCTGCTCTAGAAAGATATTTCTTTGTATGAAGAACTACAAATATGTATTAAACACATACCTCAGTTTTCAGCTCCATGAAAAATCAAGAATAAGAATATAGAAAATGTTAGCTAGCATTAATAGTCAAATTAAGTGTTTGAAGAGTTTATGCAATCTTAACTCAGTTTATTGTTAGTGTACAGTCACCCCAGAGTTCTGAAGGAATTCAAATATGAAATTGCAGACCCAATATTGGTAATTTTGTAACCTATCGCTAAGCTCTACCACTGTACCTGAGGAGCAGAGGGCAACAAATGTAACATCATTATTTAAAAAGGGCTCAAGGGGCGATCCTGGAAACCACAGAGCGGTGAGCCTGATGTTGTTGCTGGATAAACTGGTGGAAACAGTTGTTAAGAACAGAATTACTTGGTATATTGATAAACACAACATAAGAGCCAACATGGATTTAGCAAAGGGAAGTCATGCCTCACTAATTTTTTTGGAATTTTTCAGGGTGTAAATAAGCATGTGGATAAGGGTGTGCCAGTCTATATAGGCCCTTTTTACACAGACACTCTAACATCGATAAAATGGGTATTACAGTTTATTATACATAGTACAGGGCAACACTGCAGCCCTGCAACATGGGCCCTTTTCACACGAAATGCCTCCACCCAGTTTTGCTAGGTGGAGATGGGTGGAGGCGTCTGTCTAAACACCACTTGCAGTAGGTGGGGTGCATTTCACTGGGTGGAGATGGGTGGAGGTGTCTGTATAAACACCACTTGCGGTGGGTGCAGGTGCGTGCATGCTCCCGCGCAACACCCATCTCCACCCACCACCCACCCATGGAGCAATCAGTAGTGGAGTCCATTGCTCCGTGGGTGGGTGAAGATGGGTGTTGCGCGGGAGCACACATGCACCTACACCCACCACAAGTGGTGTTTACACAGACGCCTCCACTCTTCTCCACTCATTAAACTGGGTGGAGGCATCACATGTGAAAAGCGCCCATGTTGCAGGACTTGAGTGTTGCCCTGTACCGTGTATAATAAAATGTAACACCCTTTTATCAATGTTAGAGTGTCTGTGTAAAAAGGGCCCTAGTGTACCTGGATTTCCAGAACGTGTTTGATGTTTTCTCATGAGAGACTCTTGAGGAAACTAAATACAGTCATTGGATAGGAAGCAGTGTCCTTTTGTGGATTGGTAACTGGTTAAAGGATAGGAAACAAAGGGTACGACTAAATGGTGTATTTTTGCAATGGAGGGAAGTAAATAGTGAGTTCCCAAGGGATGTATATGGGGACTGGTGTTGCTTAATATATTCATTAATGATCTAGGAAAGGGAACAAAAAGTGAGGTGATCATAGCTGCAGATTACACAAATTTATTCAAGATAGTTGAAACCCAAGTGGACTGTGAGGAATTGCAGGGGGATCTTTCAAGACTGGGGACTTGCCAACTAAATGGCAGATAAAATTTAAAGTTGAAAATTGCAAAGTGATGCACATCGGGAAAAATAATCCAGACTATATGTACATAATGCTGGGTTCTAAATTCGAAGTTACCACTCAGGAAAAGGATCTTGAAGTCACTGTGAACAATAAATTGAAATCCTCAGGTCAGTGTATGGACCCCACATATCTGAAAGACTGCCTTTGTTTCCATGCTCCATTGTGACCCCTAATGTCAGCCAGAGGGAGTCCTCTCTTTGAGGGTACCGTCTGACAATCTTATCCATACAAGGGCCCCCAAACAGGCGTTCTCAGTTGCTTCCACTATATCATGGAACTCCCTTCTCCCAGAGGCCCATCAGAGCCCGAGCATGGGCATAATCTGGAGGCAGTGTAAAAAAATAATTTTTGGCAAAGCATTTGGCATGCAAGGATAGGGTGGATGGGTTTCTGGGTTGTGGGTGGGGATTTTTAAAGGGATTTTATTGTATTTTGTGTGCTTTCATTATTGTAAAACTTGAGCCTGAGCCTGCTTGAGCCTTTGGGGGAAAGGTGGGGTATAAATTACAAAACATAAATAGGTAAATAAATAAAATGTGCGGTAGTGGTCAAAAAAGCAAATGGAATGTTTGGAATTATCAGAAAGGACTAGAGAATAAAACTGTAAATATCATAATGCCTCTATATAAATCTAAGTTGATAAATCGACCATATCTTGAATATTGCGTGGAGTTCTGGTTGCCCCATCTCAAAAAAGATATAATAGAACTAGAAAAGGTACGGAGAAGGGCAACAAAAATGATAAAGGGCATGGAACAGCTCCCATATGAGGGGGAGGTTTGATAGATTAGGACTCTTCAGCTTGGCGAAGAGATGACTGAGAGGAGATATGACAGATGTTTATAAAATCATGATTTTGGATCATGTGGTTTGGAATGAGTAAATAGGGAGTTGTTGTTTATCTGCTCAAATACTACTAGAACTAGGGACACCATCAAACTAACTGGCAGCAGATTTAAAACAAATAAAATAAAGTATTATTTTTTTTTCACTCTACACAGAATTAACTTGTGGAATTTGTTGCTGGAGGATGTGGTTAAGGCCAGTAGTATAACTGGGTTTAAAAAAGAATTGCATACGTTCTTGGAGGGTAGATCCATTAATGGTGATTAGCCAAGTAAGTCTGGGGGCCATAACCTCTGACTGTCGGGAACTCAGACTGAGCAGCCGGGAATGGATCACCCTATTGTGACTTGTCGGGGACTCCTCCCAAGCGGCTGAGATAGGCCACTGTTGGAGACACGATGCTGGACGCTATGGATCATTGATCTGACCCAGTTTGGCACTTCTTATGTGTACAAACATCCTATGGGATAGTTGCTGAAATTGATTAAATTCTGTTTTATTTATTAATTAAACATGGTAAACGCTCATAGGTTTGGTTTTCTCTGACACAACTGCTGCTGTGGAAATCTGGAAAGGTGAAATACCGCCTACTCTCCCTCCCTTGTCTTTCTCCAGACTACTAGGTGTAACATTGCAAGTATATTGCAGTAGATCCCAGCAGCCATTATGGGGCACATCAATATAGACCGTAGTCGTCCAGAGACAGCCCGTAAAAGGACAAAGTGCCCTGAGGTCCATTAGAAGAGGAGGCTGTGTTTTTACAGCCTTACACAGCATTCCCTTTATTAGTCATTTCGATGTTTTTCAGACTTGAAAAATATGCAGTTTATAGCCAAGTTTATAGCCTAAACTGAAACTTCCATGGATTAAGGGAGAAAGGCTTAGTTAACATTTGTGTACCGGAAGTCAGTTTTATATGACTCAGTTTTCTTAAATTATTTCTTTCACTAAAAGCTTACAAGTTTACCATTTGCTAACATTATTCAGTATGGCACTACTTATGTTCTTATTAGCATCTATTGGCTAGGTAGGTTTGGGGAATGTAACCTCTTACTGTCAGGAGCTCGGAATGAACAAAAGAGAATGGATCGCTCCATTGTGATGTGTTGGGTACTACTTCTTCCAAGTGACTGAGATTGGCCATTGTCGGAGTTAGGTGCTGGGCTCAATGGACCATTGGTCTGACCCAATAAGGCACTTCTTATGTTTTTATTTTCTCCATAGGAATGTTGAGAGTGCAACTACTGGTGAGTAGCACTAGAAATTAACTTCAGTGGACCTTTGCAGGGAGATAAAGTGTTTTCATAGATAAGTAGTCTGTGAACAACGGGAAGAGAAATTATGTGCGGGGAACGTGAACAGCAGCTGATGTAGATATGGCAGCTACAACAGTGTGTGTATGCTTATAAAGACCATTTTCACATGGACTGTGGCACCTTCACAGTCCATGTGGGATGGGTGGAGGTGGCGGCGGGTGGGCGGTGTGTGGGCGGTGCCCATCTCACGGATGCCTACCCACCTCCACACACGGAGCATCCGCTATTGACTCCTGTTTCTCAGTGTGTGGGGGGAATTGGTGGAGTGTGGGAGCACACACACACACCCATCCACCTGCTGTGGCAGCCCTTGGACGCCCCCCACCGCCCACCTGCCCACCTACGTGGGTGAGAGGGGGGTCGTCCATTTGAAAAGGGCCAAGTAGGTGTGTACTGTGGAGTAGGACCACATCCACAAACTGCTTACTCTCATTATATACAAACTACTAATAGGAGTTCAATGGGACTATACCAGAGTAAGTGGTTTGAAGTTACCATGGACCGAGGGGGTTCAGTTGAGTCCAGACTCCTTCAGGCAAGGAAGGAAGCAAGGCCAAACACTCTATTCCCACCCACTCTGAAAATTTTCTAGCAGCACTCAGGACACTTGCAAAGGGCCCCACCAGGAAGGAAGTTTTCAGAGTGGGTAGCGATGGAGTTCTGACATCCCCTCGCCCACAAACTTTTAAAACTTCCTCCTGCTGGGGTTGTTGGTGCTTCAGGGGTGGGGCCTCCCTGGGAGACAGGGTGGCATCACCATCTTTTCAGGGGGAGACCAAGTCCCTTTGTCCCATTGCCCTTAGTGGGGTCCATAATTGGGGCCTGAGCCCGAGCCTGCCACAGCCTTGCTACGACACTGGATAGCAGATTAGGGGTGTGACATTCTGCTCTCCATCAGAAGCAAAGATTTAATTGTTAAACACAAATTTGATATGAAATTAAAGTTTTCAGTTGGATGTTAAAGAACAGATTAGAGGTTAATAATTTAAAGGTTTTAAATATGCAAAGATGTCTTCAGAACTCATGAATATTGTTTCATGAGGATTCTTGCTAGTCTTCGAATGTTGGAAAAGTCTTAATGCTTAGTGGTAATGGCAGATTTAAGGAATGGAGTTGCACATACAGTGCAATACGATTTATTTGTTTCTCCAAGGAATATGTTTATGCTTAATTGAAAGCTGAAGAACATCTGCTTCATTGTTCTTTTGTTTGTGTGTTAAAAAGTTTAAAATCAACTTCTATAAACAAGCAGATTTTTGTGGTTCCTACGAGACTGTATACAAAATGGATTTTTAATTCAGAAACAGCATATTGTGATTAAATATCCCAACGAGGTTCATATTTCTGTTTTCATAGCAGAAACTGAACTTTGATCTGTTTATGGCTCCTGAGAGAACAATACTGTAGTATAATTTTCACATTCAATTGTAATACTTTTTTTTACACCTTGTGTAAATCATTTGCTAAAAAATATTTTTTCAATGATAGATTTGAAACAAAATCTGTACAAACAACAGGATATAGCTTAGCATAACATTATTTTTTGCTGAGTTCATGTAAGCATGGACTTACATGAACTGTTGAAATTATTAGAAATGAAGAAAAGGCCATAATTCAGATAGCAAAGGATGATGTGGTTTATTATTTATTTGGCACTGGCAATTGCCTTAATAACAATATATACAAATAAAATAAACAATTTTAATAAACAAATAAACAACAGCGAACTGTACCTTCATTAACACCCATCATCTTAACACAAACTCAAACCTCCAGGTTGAGTTCTAAACACGGTTCTAAACATAGAAGTGGGACCAAATCAGCTCTTATCACAAATGCATAGCTAGAGGCTCTTAATCATAGCTATCCCCCAAGCACCGCAGCTTGGCTGCTTTTTTTGCAAAAACAGCAACACGATAGGTTCTATTTTCATTGTAGTCCCCCAATAGAAAAATCAATTTCTGAATTGGTGGAGCCTCCTGATTTAGCAGGGTTCTCTGCAGCAGCAGTTGTCTAGGCTCACTATATAATGGACAGACAAGCAAATAATGTAGGACATCCTCGACCCCCTGCCCACAAGGGCAGATACGTTCCCGGGTTGGTAATCCTAAGTAACGGCCCTCGAGAATTGCAGATTTCATTATTTGCAATCGAAGACCAGTAAAGGCTCTTCTAAGTGAGATATTGGGTATAGTCTCCAGATATCTTCCCCCCCCCCCCCTTTGTTAGGAATAAAGAATTTATAAAAGGGGGAGATTTTGGAGGAGGAAGCAATCATCCTATCTACCTGACATCCTCGACCCCCTGCCCACAAGGGCAGATACGTTCCCGGGTTGGTAATCCTAAGTAACGGCCCTCGAGAATTGCAGATTTCATTATTTGCAATCGAAGACCAGTAAAGGCTCTTCTAAGTGAGATATTGGGTATAGTCTCCAGATATCTTCCCCCCCCCCCTTTGTTAGGAATAAAGAATTTATAAAAGGGGGAGATTTTGGAGGAGGAAGCAATCATCCTATCTACCTGACGATCAATATCCAATATATGTCTCCGAATCAAGGATTTAGCCGTTATTTCAGAAAGATGGAATAGGAAGTCTGGGGAGAATCCTAATTGGAATGATTTTCTTTCTACCTCTTTCCACCAGCTGTCAATAATATACTGCTTATCATATTTCTCAAGTAGACATCTACCCGATAGGGTACCATTTCCCTGGAAAGTTAACTTTATTCAGTACAGTAATAAGCAAAGGTCCACCCTATTCTACCAGGGTACCCAGCCAGTTTCAAGGTTAAGAACTGCTGCAGGTAGAGAGGGGAGAAGACCCAATAGCAGATGATTAATCACTGGATCTAAAATTTTAGTTTTAACGGGATTTACAGCCCATGCCTGGGCCCCATACAATAGCTTCATTAGAAATTTAGCTCTAAAAACTTTTAGGACCAGGCCAATATGGCCCCCTCCATTAGAATAAAAGAACCTTATAAGGGGATGGTTTTCCCTTGCCACAACTTGCTTCAAATAAGAGGCGTAAGGTCTCCAGGAGCCCGAGTATGAAAAAATAACTCCCCAGATATTTAAATGAAGGGACCTGTTCTAACCTATTCCCTCCTATAAACCACGTCCTGGGTTGAAAACATGGGGCAAAGACTACCACCTTTGTTTTGGTAAGATTGATTTTTAGGGCTAACCCATCACAAAGTGATCCGAAATCCTGTAGAAGATAGGTTAAGCTCAGTCTAGATGTCGACAACAGAGCAGTGTCATCTGCATACATTAACACTGAAATTTTCTTCAATATTTTCGGGGCAGTATATCGCCCTTGATCTCTTAAAGCTATAATAAACTGATTGACATATACGTTAAACTGTACAGGGGGTTATAAGCAATCCTGCCTTACACCCCTTGTAGTGGGAATCCTATCAGAGAGAAGACCAGCATTGCTAATTCTCACTCTAAGAAAGGTATTTGAATAGAGGGATTGAATTAACAAAACAAACTATCTATACCCAGTCTACCAAGCTCATTCCATAGTTTCTCCCTATCTATAAGGTCAAACGCCGAAGAGAAGTCCACAAAGGCCACATATAGTTTTTGCCTCAATTTCTTGTATTTTCCTACTAGATGATCAAGAACAAAAATATGATCAGTAGTGCCTCATCTTGGCATAAATCCGGCTTGCTCTTCAGCAATTATTTCACTAGCTTTAATCCAGTCTAACAAATGCTTCAATAATCATGTATATAATTTAGAGACCACACATGAAAGACTGATGGGGCGATAGTTCTGAGGGTCCCCCCGTGACCCTTTCTTATAGATGGGAACCACTAGACTCAGTCTCCATTCATCAGGAATAATAATAGATGCATTAATTAAGGTGAACAAATGAGCCAGCGCACCTGCCCACCATTCCGGTGCTGTCTTAAAGGCTTCTCTGGTGAAAAAATCCGGACCCGGTGCCTTCCCAATCTTCAGGGCCTGAATCAACTCCAAAACCTCAATCCGGGAGACTGGCTCCCATTGCGGTGGAGTATCCCTATCAGAAGGATGATAAGATGTTACATATCCCTCATGATTAAAGAGAGAAGAGAAATGCCTAATCCACTTGTCTGCTGTGACTTTAGGTTCTTGATATATTGAATTCCACAACAAATGTCTATTAACTAACTTCCAAAAGGATCTAGAGTTGTTTTTGTTAACCGCCTCCATCAAAAGGAGCCATTGTGGGTATTGGTATTCCTTCCTCTTAGACCCCAATAATGCCTTATATTTCCTCTGCTGTTCTCTATAGGTCATGACCAACCCCTCCTCATTGGCCCCTCTTACTCTGTGAGCTAATGAACACAAGGCTCATTTTGCCTGACTGCAGTCCTCATCCCACCCACCCACGCCCCGGACCTTGTTAGAAACTCACCCAGGCTTTGGGATATATGATAATAGGGGTTTCAATTTTGAAATCACCTCCTTCCAAATATCGATTGCCTGTATGGCATCATACAAGTTCTAACTGGTAAATAAGGTTACCTAGCTCGGCAGAGTTAAGGGAACGTACAAGATCCTTGTCTAATCTACACGACCATTTAATTCTGCATCACCCCACCGCCTCCATCGTTGATAAATCAATTTGTAAAGGAGGGCCCTCGGTTGCGGACCTACAGTGAAGAGACAGCTGTAGTGGAAAATGATCACTATCTATCATAATACCAACCTCAAAGTTCTCAATCATATAGAGTAGGCATTGGGACATGACTACATAGTCTATCACGCTGCCTCCATTTGATGAGGTAAAGGTAAAACAACCTGGTATATCCCGTAAATAGGAACCATTTAGTATCTTTAGTTTATAAGTGGAGACCAGGTCATAAAATTGACGACCAGCAGCATTAACCATCTGATCTTTAGAACCCCTAACTGCATTTATATCAAAGTTCCAACTTGGGGAATCATCCTGAATGAAAGCAGGAACCAATGCATTAATATCATGCCTGATTCTGAATAATGTTGAATCAATTACTAGAATACAACATGTCTAGCAACATGCTACATCTTTTGTGTATTTAGTAAAACAGACTCCCTCAATTGTATAGTGTCATGCCCTCTGGTGACTAAATTTGGTTGCACAGATTACAGCACCAATACCTCCAAAGTTGCCCTGATAGGAATGGGCGAACAGATCGCAGTTCACCTTCGGCCGTTCGGTTCGGCTGCATTCGGTTCGGCCGTTCAGTTCGGCCGTTCGGTTCGGCCGTTCGGTTAGTTCGCCAGTTTCGAGTTCGGGTTCGGCCATTCGGTTCGGGTTCGGCCATTCAGTAAATGTTTTGTTATGGGTTGTTTGGTTTTTTAAAATATGATTTTGGTTTTTTGTTTTGTTTTTTATGTTTTTTTATTATTATTATTTAATTTTTTTGATTTTATATGGGGTTTTTTAATTTAATTTGTTTATCTAATATTATATCTATCTATCTATCTAGTATCTACACTAAATCTAACTGCTATTAACTATTCTAAATGCTATGAACTAAATTGATTATCTAATAAGTACACAGGCCTACTCCTACAAATCACTAACGCTATCTCTATCACTAAGCTAACTCCTACAACTGTCTACTATCTCTAACCCCCCCCTCTCTCTCTCTCATATATGTTGGGGGGAATCACAAACAACACAAGGTTTCAGTTTAAGGTTTAAGTTTCATTTCAGTACAAAACTGAAATGAAACTTAAAGCAATCTAATAATCCTACTCTAAATGAAAAAACAGGGGAAGGGAAGGGAATCTGGAATGGAATATATGGGAGAGGGAAAGGATTCAATGGAGGGGGGAGGGAGGAAGGAAGATTGAACACAGGGAGGGGTAAAAACAAAAAATAACCACTAAATCTATCTAAGCTAAGCTAAATAAATGAATGAGAATATGGGGGTAGATGGGTTGGATGGGTGAAATGGGAGGAGGATTGCAATGGATTGGGGAGCTGGGAAATGCTGGGAGAGAAGGAGCCTTCTGAAACGCCTGCTGTTCAGGAACAGTGACTAGCTCAGAAGGTGCTGGGAAGGGGGGAAGGCAGATAGTTTTGTTTCTTGCAAGCCTCCCCACCCCTGGTGCCTGGACTCCTCAGTGACTACCCCTCCCTGTCACGTTTGACCTTCCAGTGACCCTTTTTTTGCCACCCGAACTCACCCGAACACGATCCGAACTGACCGAACTGTTCAGTCATTTTGACGTTCGGAATTGAATTCGGTTCGGTCAGTTCGTGTTCGGATTTGGGTTGGTAGTCATTAGGGTTTTGCACCAACAAACCCTAATGACCACTAGGGGCATTGGAAGTAGAGATAGTGAGTTAGTGTGTGTGTCACTTTCACCTTTCTGATCTCTGCTTCTAAGCCCCCCTTCCCCCTCTCAGGTGGGATGTGCCCAGGAAGCTCCTATTGGACTTCCTCCTTCTTCCTGACTTTTCTCCATTCCTCACTTCTCTCTTTGACCTTCAACATGACTGGCCACCATGCTGGTGGCAGCTAGCTAGTAAGATATAGGGATAGGCCTTTCCTATCACAATGTATTTATCAATAAAGTAGATTATTTGAATCTAGAAACAATCTCCAAGGTGTTGATTACTTCTAAGCTGTTGCTACTGAGAATTTGAGCTATTTTCTTTTGTTGTGTGTAAACTTTGCTGATGCCTAGCCAGAGTTCTAACAGGTCCTGGCACAGTACTCAGTGAAACTTTGTTTTTTTGTTTTTTGACCACTAATAAAATTCCAACACACTGCAAGTGGTGCTGGTCCAGAGCGCTGGTCCAGAGTGGCCCATCTGTACATGGATGGGCCACCCAGGCGGTGGGGTGGAGCAGATGTCCATTGAAAGACACCCAATGTGTGGAGACTAGCCACAAAAACAAAATTCTTTGCATGTTAGGCTCACACACAGTGCATAAATCACACATACAGCACACAGGAACCCACAACACTCTAGCCACATCCACAAATTAGGCTGCAGTAGAAACTGTTCAGTCCTTTAACATGGTAGCCAATGGGCTGGAAACCCTGTTCAGACCTTTCTGATTATTAGTATAACAGCTGACTGGCTAGAAAATCTGGGCAATATTCTAGACTGTAGCACTAACTACTTATTAAAATCCATACCAATGTTTTACCCACTTTTAGAAAGAGCCAGCTTTTTTAAATCACACATTAAGATTATTTCAGAACACAACCCTAGCTATGGAGCCAGTACTAGGCACCTCCATTATACTGAGTCACATGATTACTTTTGGTTAGCAATAGCTTGGATTACATTTTGTGTTAGTGTATTGGCAGAATTCTCTTTTCTGAACTAAAGTTTGTACTTGAGAGCTTTCATCAGCAGTTTTGTCCACTCTAAAGGTATACACTAGTTGGGCTGTAATACATCCTTGTTGCAATAGTTATTTATTCTTTACCCCATTACAAAAATCACCACAGATTACTTGACACTTACCCAAATCCCTGCTGTGGTCAGGGAGGAAGATAAAGCTATTGCTTAGCAGATAATGGGAGCTATGGATTTTTCTTTCTTTCACTGCACCATAGCTATATGATATATTCCATTATACTGTGGGATATAACATTATCCTCTCTCTGAAAGTAACTGTTTTTATAGGAAACCATTACATATCACAGTGCAGCTGAAGTAGTTTCTTTCATGTCAACCATATTTATTTTGTTCTGTGTCATAGAGACAAACTATAATTTTATTGCCCTTCTGTTTACCTAGCTTTATTGTTAGGATTATGCCTGTTAGTAGTGAAGGCATGCTGTACTCTTAGGTAAAAAAAAGTTAGTATAAATTCTGTCTTGTGTGTGTGTGTAAAAATATTAGTTCTTAAAAAATGCAAAGACCAAAAAAAGAAAGAAAGAAACAAACAAAAAAACATGTTTGTGAATGAAACTTATTTAAAAGTTGAGCAAACAGTTAACAAAACTGGCTGCTTAGTTTGCAGTGGCCAAACCGGTTGGTTTGCAGTGACCAAATCTTTTGGTTATCTTTCTGAAGCTTGGCTATTTTGAAGGTTTCAAAAACTACATTGAAAATTTTGTAGGTATTTTTTTATTCATTTTAAAATTGTGAATTCATGAGGGTTGGGTTGAGACAACAATGGAATTTGTATCCTGATACAAACAAAAAGATATGAAGGCTTTAAGTGCTGGGAATGTCAGCATTGTATAGGATGCCTGTAAGAACTCATTTTTAATGGTACCAAAACTGAAAAAGAACCGAAATTTCGGATTAATCAGAAATGGCTATTTTTGGGTGTTTTGGGTTTTATCCGAAACTGAAATTCCCACCCCTACGTCATAAGCAAATGGGAGTGCTGTCATTCACTTTTCTTGAGTCAGACTATCACCCAACAGAGGGTGCTTTCCAATGAAGCACAGGGTGTTAACAGACATAACGCAGGCCTGGTTTGGTTATTACTGCTTGTAGCCTCCAGTTGTGAGTAGAGACCTTCAAGTCACTTTTACATACTTTTTGTGGCTTGGGGATAATTATGTATACGCCAGTTTTGTTTGTTTGTTTTTAACTGAGTTGACATTCAAGTTTAAAAGTCTCGATTGTAACCCTGGAAAAGGTGGTTGCACACCTGAAACACGTTGGGTTTATTGTTTTAGATGTATCACACTTTTTGCTATATGGTTTTATTATATTTCAGTTCTTTTTGTATATAGTGGTGTTCCAGTCAATATTGCCCTTGGCTTATATATATTTTTGTCCTGTTTTTATAGTAGCCAGTTGATTTTCTGTTCTGTTTTTTGTGCCCTACTATTTATCTTTTGCCCTTGTTTTTGTTGAGTCGGCCCACTCTGGCCTATCTGGGACACTGCTGACCCCTCATGTTTGTTCCAGGCCCACCAGATGTGGGCCTGATTCAGACCCAAGAAGGGTTGGTGGCTGGGCTGGATACATGGGCCTGGAATGAACCGGGCCCATGCCCAGCCTCGCGAGCCATCCAGGCAGCCAGAGCAGGCCGAACTGGGCGGCCATGTCTGTTTGCGCACCTGCCCAGCCCAGCATGTGGGTTTGCCAGGGCAGCCACCCATGGTTGCCTGTTACTCACAGTCATGGCTAACTGACATGGTGGGGGGAAGGGAACTGGTCGTAACACAGGGGCATGGACTGGCAGCCACACATTGCTCCCTGTCCTCCCTCCCTGGCCGGTTCCAGCTGCAGAGAATGGTGTTCACACCGCTGGAGCTGTCCTAGCTGGGGGTAGTCCTCCCCACTCCCAGGCAGGATGACGGTGGTGCCATCACTTGTGTTAGCAGCCAATATGTGCACTATCTGCCTCTGCGAGAATCTCCGAGAGGCAAATAACCTTGTATCACATGGGAAAACAAAGCTGTGTGGCTTTGTTAGCAATCATGTGCAGGATGCAGAGCTGGAATATTGAGATCTGCATGACGTGCATGATCGCTGCCAAAGTTGTGTGTCTTTGTTTTCCCTCATTTGCCTCCTGGAGCTTTTCCAGGAGGCAAATAGCACACATTGTGGCTTGTTGGAAAGTGCCCTAAGTGAGCAGGTACTTGAAGCTGAAGATTTCACATGATGGTTTTAAGTGTAGTCTTAATCCAACCTAAGGACACCAGTACCTATGGAAAGATCTGAATCCATCAGAAGAGTTTTTAGCCATCTGCATTTGCAGAAAAGTGGAGGAGTCTATAGAACCTAGATTTTGAGCCATAGCAACAAAACATAGACTTCCCTGTTCAATTAAAAATAATTTCCCCCCTCCACATTCAGGTGGTCTCCCCCAGCGTACCAGAATCATTTCTTTGTCTCCTCTGTTCATTATTAACCAGTTAGCTCTCTACATGCTACAGCTTGCCGAAACAGAAAAAAAAAATAAGAAAACCAAGTGATGGCATCTGGGTCTAATGAAATGGAAATAGAGACCTGAGTGTCATCAGCACACCACTGAGAATGATAAATCATTTCAGTTTGTGTTTGTGGCCCTACCTGTAGGACAAACAGTAATACCTCAGTGTATATAATTCTAGTATACATAGATGAAATTCAGCTGACTGTTGTGACTTCTCCTTGCACAGTGCCCATCTAACCAATAGAAATATAGCAGTGCTTCTTGCTCTGTAGTTGTGGATGATTTAAACTTCTTTGTTTTTCCGATTTTCCAAACTGTGTTAAAAATACTTTGCTACAGAAGCATTTTGAAGATTAATTAGTTAATGCTGGTACAGTGTTTGAAATATTTAAAGTATCATACATGTGTTTAGTATTGTGAATACTAAATATTGTTAACACTAAATAGCTTCATTGTGTCACTTTTTGACATTGCTGTAATAATGATGTGATATCAAGTTTCCTTTTGAACTTTAAGATGTTTAATGATTTTTCTGCATTTTTCTATTATGGGTAATCTTGATTTAGGAACTGTAATTCTAGCATTGAACCAAATTGTTGCAGTAGCCTGTCTCCATCTTCTACAGTCCACGCAGTCTTGGACAATGGATTGATTCAGTTCAGAGTTTACATTTGTATATGTCCTCACAATGTTAATATAAAACAATGTGATAAAATGCAGGAACCCATATCCTGCATTCTCTCCACTGGCATAGCTGCATATAGTCCCTGCTTATAGCTCTGTGCATACCTGGTGAACAACAAAGAGAACCAGTGTGGTGTATTTATTTATTTATTTAACAAATTTTGTTACCCTGGCCTTCCTGCTCCAGGCACCTCGGGGCGGCTTACATGCATAAAAACAATAAAACAACAAGCTTAAAGCATCACAATAAAAGAGAAGTCAAAAAAAAAAAAATAGATCTCATCCCCCACCCTAAATTCCATCTCCCGCACCAAACGCCTGGCAGAACAGCCAGGTCTTAGTCATATGCTGGAAGGAAGGGAGGCCCAGGGCAATCCAGGCCTCCACCAGAAGGAAATTCCACAGCTGAGGTGCAGCCCCTGAGAACGCCCTCTCCATAGTGGCCCCTCAGGCCATATGGGAGACCTCAAGGAGGATGCTCCTGGCCAACCGTAGAAAGAGCATGGAGAGTGAGGTGCCTTACCCACCAACATCACCTCCATCTTGTCAGGATTCAACTTCAGTTGGCTAGCCCTCATCTAGTCCCCTACAGACACCAGACACCAGGTAGCACTGAGACTGCTGGGTCTGGGTCAGATGAAAAAGAGAGGTAGAGTTGGGTGGCATCGTCATATTGATGACACCACACCCCAAACCATTTCACGACCTCCCCGAGTGGCTGCATATACACGTTGAACAGGAGAGGGGACAAGATGTAACCTTGCGGGACACCACACATGAGGTCTCAGGGTGACAAAGAACAATCCCCAAGCACCACATGCTGAGTTCTTCCAGTCAGGAAAGAGCAGAGCCACTCAAAAACAATCCCTCCCACCCCGACTTGGTCCCGTAGGCGAGTCACCAACATCTCATGGTCAATGGTATCAAAAGCAGCCGATAGATCTAACAGAATTAGCAGGGTTGAACGACTCTGGTCCAATTCGCGGCAGAGGTCATCGACCAAAGCCACTAGTGCAGTCTCAGTGCCATAGCCCATATGAAAGCCGGGCTGCAAAAGATCCAGATAGCCGGTACGGTCGAGATGCTCCCACAGCTGCTCGGCCACAACCCGCTCAATAGCTTTACCTAAAAGAGTGTAGTGGTTAAGAGCGCAGTACTGGGACTGGGAGGAGGGTAGGCCCCCATTTCAAGACTTGCCTTAGTCATGAACCTTGTGGGTGACATTGGGCCATTCACAGATCTCTCAGCCTAACCTGCCTCACAGGGTTGTTGCCAGGATTACTAGTTGAGTTAATGATTGTTGGGAAAGCAAGCAGTAGCAGCTGGGGGAAAACGAACAGAGTAAGGCACACTTATGTGAAACCCCACTTCTAGTTTCTTGTTTGGCTTGTTTGAGCTTTATGGAGACCAAAATGAAACCCTGAATAGAAGATGTGAGAGGAACTATGCAAGACTGCTCAGGATACAGGGTGCTGGGAGCCGGTTGGGTTCACCCTGAAAACAGCCGCCCCACCTTCAGCCATACCAGGGAGTGATTGGGCACCTTGGTCCCTGCTTGACATCCCCCCCCCCTCCTGGTGGCAGAGGGAGAGTGGGGTGGGACTAACGGGGCTTTCCCAGCAGCTATGGGGTGGGGTTTCCAGCCCAATAGGGCTGAAGAGCAGCGTGCCTGTCAGCTAAGGGCCACCCGAAAGGTTGGGGTAAAAAGCTGGGAACACTGGGGAATCTTGAGATGGTGGGAGATTGGTGGGAGGATTAGTGGGTTTATTTTGTGGTGTTTATGTGGAGGGGGGTAGAGGGTGTGGGGGTTTTGTGTAGTATATTTTATTATTTTGGAGGAAGTGTGTTTAGAGGGGGAGGAAGTGGGTTAGGGAAGAGTGGGGAATTTTTATGGGAGAGGAGAGGGAGGATCTAGACCACTGGCAAGGCAGGGCAGCCTGGGTGTGTGTGTGTGGAGCCGGGGGGGCTTCCGGAGGGAAGGTGCAGCCATTGGGGTTGTGACAGGCCAGGGGAGATATGGTCCAAATTGGGGGGAGGTGAGATCAGTGAGATGGGACAGGTGTTTATTACTTGTCCTGCTCACCACCCCCAGGCAGATAGGTAGGTGGTTATCAGTCAGGGGGCTCCTGGTCCTGTGTTCAGGGCCGGCCCCAGCATTTGTGAGGCTATGTGCAAAGTCTTGGTGTGGGGCCTAATCTGCATAATTAGACCCCACCTAATTATGCAAATGTGTACATTTACATAAAATTTACTCCCTCTGGACAGGAAGGATTCCCATTCTCCACCCCCTCAGAGCGGCCATAGATAAGCATGGCCTCCCAATGGTTTCCCTCCCCACCTCCCCAGTCGAGCGTTTACCACCACTCCAGGAGTGGTTCCACTGCAGGGGCAGCTGGGCCTCCAGGACCTGTTGCTTCTTGCTTCTGATGCCGCCTGTGCGTTGTGCACGCACATGGTGTGACCGATCCAGAGGTGCTCCTATCAAACACACAAAACACCCAAAATGCAGCTAGCCTATCAGAGGGCGTTCTCGGTGGCCACACCACGGCTGTGGAACTGCCTTCTGGTGGAGGCCTGGTTGGCCCCAGATCTCCCCTCTGGCTATTCTGCCAGGCATTTAGCGGGGGAGATGGGTGAGGGGGTGGAAGGTTTGTTGGGGTAGGGGTTACTTTTTCTTTGTCCTCCTTTTAGTTGTTTTTAAATTGTTGTTTTAATGTTTTATGAATTGCAAGCTGCCCCTGAGCTCCCTGTGGCAGGAGGGGTGGAGTAGCAAAATTTTAAATTTTTTTAAAAAAAATAAGTTTAATGTTGATGGTTAAATGTTCATTGTTAAAAATTAAATAGCTGAAATGTGATCCACCCTGAGCATAAGGAAAAGAATGGGATACAAACTGAAATAAAGAAGTAACATTGCAAAACATGAAGGTGGGTTTACATTAATCAAATCCTAGGTGAAAATTTCCTTTAAAAACAAGAAGGGATGCAGTTTGTAATATCAGAAGGCTGTAAATTCCTTAAATTCTACAAATGTAGACATAGGAAGAAATAGGTTATCACTTTCATAAACAAAACAAAACTTAAATGAAATCATTTTCTGATTTTTGAAAAGTATCAAACACCTGATGGCGAACAGTAACAATTTTAACAGAAATAGGCCCTTTTCACAGACACACTAACACTGATAAAATGGGTGTTACATTTTATTATACATGTTGCAGGACACCCATAGAGCACATCTGCAGCCCTGTAACATGTATAATAAAATGTAACACCCATTTTATCAGTGTTAGAATTTCTGTGTGAAAAGGGCCCTATTTTGACACAGTGAGAGTTGAACTGAAATAAGCTGATGTTACAAAGAAAGTCTTGCATCATCCATCAGCTGTGTGTATTTCATGCATGAGAACATAAAATTTCTGCCTTCATGACATGAAGTGTCACGTTTCACTGACAACTTATCCTTGTAATGTTCCCTCTTGTCACATTGACCTACAGGTGTGATATCAATTGACTAGGATAGTACTTACGCTGCTGAAATTATGTAAGTGCTTATGCTGTTTTTCCACATATAATAATTGTTGTCAGGAGTCTCTTCTTTGAAAATAATTATAGGACAGAAGTAGAATGAAAATAGGATAATTCCATCCCCATGCCAGGGTGTTTAGCATATCAGTAATTTAAAACCATTTTATCCCATGTATATTTTTCCCCCCATTGTGCATATGAAGGAATAGGAAATTCACTTCTTTGATTAATTATTCCATTAGAAGGTAAGTTGCCAACACCTTGCCACCCCCTCAACATTTCAGGGGAAGTGTTGTGGCAGAACACAGTGGAAAGGCTGCAGCATCAGTGGCAATGGCATCTTCTTACCTTTCTGCCCACTGGCGGGCAAGGGCCAATCAGTTGGTGGCTTCATCTGACCTAGCACAGGGAAATTAAAACACTGATGCCAGTCCTTTAAAACCTGTCACTAATAAGCATTGCCATTTTGTAGAACTCTAGAGGACTATTTTATGGGGGGAGAAAAGGAATAATTATTGCAGGAGTTTATTGGAGGCTTTATGATTCCATGTCAAAGGAAAAGAGTGGATCACTTGACAAATAACAGGGTGATTTCAGACGTTACGGGGCCCATTGGCCCCGTACCAAAATCAACCCATTAATTCCCCGCCGGGGTCACCCCGTCATGCCGCAACGAACGTGCTGGGGGCATCCCGGCGGGGAATCTGGGAGGGGGTGGGGCCACGTGGTGCAACGTGCGGCCGCACGGCCCCGCCCCCTCCACGCTCCCGCCCCCCCCTCTGGGGAGACGGGCGGGCGGCGGGGTCAATGCGGCCACCACGTCGGGCCGGATTCGCCACGGCCCGGGATCCCGCTGGTGATCCCGGGCCGTGGCGCCCGGCCAGACGTTACTTTTTGTTGGTCCCCGCTGGGGATCTCTTTGACCACGCTTCCCGGGACATTCCCCCGGCTAGCCCGGGAAGCGTGGTTCAAATTGACCCCATGTGGGTATTGACCGTGGCAAACATCTGGCGGCCACCAAACAGATGTTCAAGGCACATTGACCACAGGTGGGTATTCACCGTGGTTCACTGTGATCTCGTAACGTCTGAAAATACCCTTAGTGAAGGACCTAAAATACATAGCTAAAGATAAGGTTGGGTTTTTTAAAAAAATTTTTATTGAAATGAGGAGAGTCTCTGGCCATTTTTAACACCCTCATTTCCTACACTCACACTGGGAATACTTCCCAAGATGTCACAAGGAGTGTTCAGGTTGATATATCATCTTTCCTACACTGTGGCATCATTCAATAATCAACAAAGCTGTCTCTGCAGTACATTATCCTGTATTTAATAGGATTATAGAATCTTAGAGTCAGAAGGATTCTTGAGGGTCATCAAGCCAACCCCCTACTTGGATACAGGATGACTACAACTATAACATCCCCACTACAACAGATACTGCAGTTGAAATAGTAAGCTCTTGTGGCATTGGAGCTCTATTGATAAAAATGGGATGTAAAGTCCTTGTTTAGGCTCCTTTCTGTATTACTCATGGACTTCAACCTACTGAAATTTCAATTTGATGCCTGTTGTCAGCTGCCTTATGTCTGCTCAGCTTTTGAAAAATTAAGTAGTATGCTTGAATACCCAGGGAGCAGAAGGCAGAGGGCAACTATATAGTGCACACTATCTAGATATTTTCCTGCTTGCAGGCAGCACTGGAACTGGTGACTGTGTTCACCTCCTTGCTATGTTTGTGACTAGCTATCGCTTTGGGGATTCCATTAATGAAGAACAAAATCTGAGGGTCCAGCTCAGACATTGACTTGTGTAGGCCCATTAATGGCTATTAGCCAAGAGGTATGGGGGACATAACCCCTTACTGTTGGGAGCTGGGTGTGAACAACAGTGAATGGATCACCCTAGTGTGTCTTGTTGGGTACTTCTTCCAAGCAACTGAGATTGGCCACTTTTGGAGACAGGATGCTGGGCTCAATGGACCATTGGTCAGACCCAGCATGGTACTACTTATGTTCTTATGACTTATTTAGGGACCACGCTAGATGCCACACAGAAGTCCTTCAGTCTCTCCAACGACAAACTCAGGGAGTTAGGGGGGATATTGAAAGAGTGTAATACCAAGGAGAAAGGTTATGCTCCGGGAGATACAATTGGTGTTGGGTCACCTGAATTCACCTGCAAAGTAGTGTGACCTGGGGCAGGCATTTTGTGTGTGAATGGTAAGTACCACTTCCAGAGGCTTCCCTCTCTCATCATTACATAAGGTTTTCAAAGGAGTTAAGGGAAGATGTGGCAATATGGGAGTGTTTCGTGGCTGACTACAATGGATTTTCATTTTGGCAAGATGAATATGTGTCTATTGGAAACTGACCTTCAGGTTCAATCCAACGCTGTGAGAGGCATAGGTTTTGGGGTATATTTTAAGGGCAAATGGTGTGCTTAGAAGTGGCCAGTGTCATGAGGAAAGGCTGGCACTTTGAAGGATACGCATAGAGCTGAAATGAGTACCTGCAAAAATAGGTATACCCATCAAATTTCTGGTGCTCAAATCAAACCAAACATTTTGGGTACTTTTTGGTTCCCAAACCAGTTTTCTATCAGGTACCTGAAATACTGACAACTGGTATACAGAAGTACTGATTCCCCCCTCCCAGATTTCAGGATTCCTTTGTGAAATTTTGGTATTTTGAGTACTTGAATGTTATTTGTAGGGATGGGCGAACAGAATGGAGTTCAGAAATTCAGTTCAGTTCGAAAATCTTATTTCGGTTCAGAAGTTTGGTTCGGTCGACCGAACTGGTCGAGTTCGGTCCGAACTTCTGACCCGCGTTCGCCCATGCATAGTTATTTGGGTAGCGATTCAGATACCCAAAATGGTACCCAGCAATGTGTGTATTACCTTCAGGTACCAAATCATGTACCCATTTCAGCTCTAGTTACCACTGCTTCACATCCCCCCTGCCTCCATATTAGTAATGGTTCTCATATGGGGCCAGAAGTTCAGGGTTTTAAGGATACAATTTTATTTCTGGCTGTTGTGCAGGTGGTTTATAAGCAATTTTCTACATCTGTGCAGGTCATGCGATTAGTTAGAGCTTTTGTGTTTCACTGAACAAATTCATCACAGCATGGCACATATCCAGTATGAACAATGGAATAGCCAGTGCTTTCTCATTTACAGGAGAATAGATTGCATTTTTTTCAGTGCCTGGGACTGGTTGCAAGCCTGAACTGATGCTGGAAGAGTTATAGAGTCTTGGAATCAGCCCCTGTCAGTCCTCAGCCCCTGAAGAGATAGTGCTTTGCTGGGGTCTTCTGGGAGGTGTAGTTCTGAAAAGCTCCTCGGGCATTAGGAAATGGCAGGTGGAGCTGATTGGAACTACAGCTCCCAGACATTCACAGCCAGGACCAGTCTGCATGCTGGATGGGCAACGTGGCATCTAGACAGAGAAACTGGAGCTGGCCTGCCCTCACACCTGCTTCTGCTCCCCTCTCCAGAGCCCCCCACCTGTGCCCCCCCTGCCTAAAAGTAGGAATATCCCCCTGGACCCTGGGGATGCTTCCTGGACCCTGCAAAGTGCCCCCTCAACTACTCCAGGTTTTATTTATTATTATTATTATTTTATTTTATTTTATTTTATTTTATTAATTATTTTATTACTGTATTTATATAGCACCAGCAATGTACCTGCCACTTTACAATTGTTGAGAATAGACAGGGTCCCTGCCCCAGGGGGATTAAAAAAATTACAAGGTGTTTACAAGAGATACAAGGGAGGGGGAGACGAAGGATGGGGGCAACAGAGGGAGATATGAGAGGATACATTCATGAAGGCATGAGGTTGCAGGTATACGTGCATAGCTTAGTTAGATAGGAGGAAACAATGTTGGAGAACTCAGGAAGGGGACTAATGGGATGAGGAGCTAGGGAAGGCTTGATGGTAGAGGTAGGTTTTCAGAAGAGATTTGAATGTCAGGAGGGAGGGAGAGGAGTGACTGTGTTCAGGGAGGGAGTTCCAGGCATGGAATGCAGCAAGGGAGAACTGGTGAACATGCTTAGAGGAGCAGGGAAGTCATGAGCAGGCAAGAGTGGTAGAGGAGGAGGAGCGGAGGTTTCAGATGGGAGCGTAGTGGGAGACAAGTGTAGAGAGACAGGTGAGGACAAGGCCATGAATAGCCTTGTAGGTAAAAACAAGAAGCTTATGCTGAATGCGTTCAGGTAGAGGGAGTCAGTCAAGAGAGTTAAATTAAAATAAATAAATATATTTCTTTCAATAAATAATTGAAAGGAGAAGAGAAGCTGTATGTGATGAAAGTAGCAGGCATGGTGGATGGTTTTGGCATCAGAGTTTTGAATAGATGAGAGGGGGGCAAGGTGGGAGCACAGACGACCATTGAAAAGGAGGTTGCGATAGTCAAGGTGAGAGATGACCAGAGCATGGGATAGGATTTTAGCAGTGGAGACAGTGAGAAAATGATAGACCTTAGCAATATTGCATAGGGAGAGATGACAGGATTTAGCAACAAATTCAGTTTGAGGTTTAAAGGAGAGGGAGGACTCAAATATGAACCCCAGGCTATGTGCCTGAGAGACAGGTTGAATGGTGACCCTGGCAATGGAAATTGAGAAGGAAGAGGGAGAAAAAGGTTTGGGGGGAAAGATGAGTTCAGTTTTGGCCATATTAAGTTTGAGTTGATGGAGAAACATCCAAGCAGAGATGTCAGAGAGACAGTTTGTGATACGAGATTGGACAGAGGGAGCGAGAAAGAGCTAGTGGTGGAGGGATAGAGTTGAGTGTTGCCAGCATAGAGGTGATATTGGAAACCGTGCAATTCAATGAGTTTGACCAGGGACAGAGTATAGAGAGAGAAGAGAAGCAGGCCATGGACAGAGCCTTGGGGAACCCCAACCGAGAGAACAAGTGATGTGGAGGAGGTACCAGCAAGAGCTACATTAAAGGAGCAATTAGAGAGGTAGGAAGAGAACTAGTCAAGGACAAAGCCCCAGAAACCAAGGGAGTGCAGCGAGTTAAGGAGGAGTGTATGGTAAACATTGTCAAAGGCAGCTGAGAGATCAAGCGGACAAAAATGTACTAGAGGCGATTGGATTTAGCTAATATTAGTGATTTTAGCAAGAGCAGTCGACTCTTAGGTGAGTAGAGAGGACAGAAGCCAGATTGGAGAGGGTGAAGGATAGAGCTGGTGCAGAGGAAGTTAAGACAGCAGGTGTAGACAACATGCTCCAAGAGCTTGGATGAAAAGGGAAGGAGAGAGATGGGGTGGTAATTGGAGGGGTCAGAGGGATCAAGGAAGGGCCTCTTTAGGATAGGGGAGACAGTGGCATGCTTGAAGGCAGAGGGTAAGGGGCCATTAGAGAGGGAGAGACTGAAAATGTGCAGCAGTAATGGTGAAACAGTGGGGGTAATAGAGGTCAGAAGGAGGGATGGCGTAGGGGTGGGAAGTAGGGACAGATGGAGAGGTGAGGGGGGAAGGCAAATGGGTGGTGGAGAGGAGTGTGAAGCAATATCATGGCAGATTTTATCAGTCTTGTTAGTGAAAAATGAGGAATGAGAGCAGGGAGGGAAGAGGGGAGTGGAGGACAGGGAGGTTTGAGAAGGGAGTTGAAGGTGGAGAAGAGATGGCGGGGTTGTGATAATGTGATTCAATGCATGCAGAAAAGTAGTGCTGCTTTGCAATGGAAATTGCAGAGCTGAAGGCAGAGAGGGTGAACTTAAAGTGGAGAAAGCCATCGTGGTAGTGAGAATTCTGCCAAAAGCGCTCATCAGCGCAAGAGCAGGAATGGAGATGGTGGATGGAAGGGAGAGCTAGGGTTGGGGGTTGATGGGATAGGTAGGACAGGAAATGAGGGGAGCAAGGGAGACTAGGATGGAGGATAGGGAGGGGTTGAAGGTGGCCGACAGAAGAATCGGGGCAGGTAACAGAGGAGATAGATGAGAGAAACAGGGAGAGAAAAGAAGCAAAGTCCAGGGGGTTAATCGAATGAAAGTCATAAAACATGTGAGAGGTAGGGCTAGAAGGGGGGTGGGTGGAGGTGAGTGAAAGGTCTGGAATGAGGCAAAATGGTGGTCAGAGAGGGGGGGGCATCAAAAAATAGATCAGAGATGGAACAGTTTTGTGAGAATAATGTTTATGTGTAAAACAATCACTTGTTGGGTGCCTTTCAGGCAATAAACAGTAAACACTGTCTCACCATGTCTATGTCAGGTTGGGCAGTGTGGATTTAATGGGCATGCCTGTTTTCATGGGTCCCCATTTCAGCTGTAGTGCTAGTATATAGGGATGTTCAGCCATTGAACAATGATGTATGTATCATGGTTGATTTTTTCAAAAACAGATCGGGAAAGAGAGGGTGATCACCTGTCACTGCAGCCAGCTGGGGAAAATGACATATGCCCAGTGTGGGCTCTGTTGACATTTTTATCCACTAGATAAAACTGATTTTTTTTCCTGTACAAGGGACAGTCTGTGATTTGTTCAAATGGTTGGATTATTTCTGCCTTAATTTCAGTTTGTGGGAATTATAGGATTCACCCACTTTGGCCTGGATCCAGATGCCTTTTTGTTCTGAATTAAGACATTATCACTCCTTTGGAAGTGGGTCTTCAACCAGGATGGAGGAGACTGTGAAGATGTCAAGCCTTGTTCAAGCCCACAAGGAAGTGAATTGGGCAGTGTCAGTGCTGGTGTTCTCCTCTGAAGGCGTAGTGATTCCTCACAAGACTACTGTAATGTCTGTAGTTGCTCTCATGAGAATAGAGTTTACTTGAGCATATAGGCAAAGTGGGTTTTGGCAGATTTTCAAGCTAGCGTCATTGAGCAATTGGGATCCCTGATTTTGGGCAAGAGGCAGCCAATCTCTGAGCTATCACCTCTTTATGGTGGTTCTGTCCAGATAATTAAGGATGAGGGAGTCTTAAATGACAGGAATTTATATGGGAATCTCCCTAAGAGATTGTGAGAAGAGCTTGAGCCCCTCAACCTGGGAGGAACTGTGGCATAACAGGGGCAATGGCCACAAATTGTGTTCATGGCAAAACTGGCGTGCCATATCTCAAACACTCAATGTTGATAGGATCACATTTGTGACCACTGCTGGAGTGAACAGCAGTCCCTCTCTACCCTCAGCATGAGATGGATGGTAGGAGAGTCTTTGTCGGGCTTCCAGCGATCATGCCATATTTCTGTAGCTGGGCATATTCCTTTCAAATGCTCTTTGATTAAATAAAGTTGTGCCCTGTTTTAATCCAACAGTTTATGCCCTGTGCTTTCATCTTGTGTTAGTTCCACAAAGGTTTGCTCTATCACTACATTTTCCATGCTTTTGACACTGAGGTTGATGATTGAACACTTTTGTTCTCTTGCAAAGAACGTCTTTCTTTGGCATCTTCTTCCATCTAACACACACATATCTTCCCCACGTGAAATAGGCTTAAGTATATTCTAACTAACCGATGGATAGGTAGAGGCACATAGTCTAGGCTCTTCAAAGGCACCTAAATTCCAGTGACATGAGTGGGAGTTAGGTGTCTACCTTGCTTAGTCTCTTTAGAGAATTCCAGCTACACAAGTTAAGCAATAAAAATGTAAGTGATTTTTTGCCCAAAGTCATAGAGAAAATTCAGAATAGAATGTAAGAGTCTTGGTTTCATTCTCATTCCTTTATGTACTATACTGCCTTGGGAAAGGAAGATGGTTGCAATACAATGCAGTTATTCATATTGAAATAATGGAATTTAATTTTAAGTGTGGTGAGTATCACAGCCTATGCTTTTAAGTTATTAAACATAATCGCACCACAGTAGAATGGGTGAAGCCACAGAAGCTGCAAGGGCCCAATTGCTGCACGACCCTGTGCCGGGCAATTGATACCACCATACTTTGGGCCAGCGGAGAGAGCTGGTTACGTGGTCTGCTTCACTGCAGCCATCAGCAGCTGTTACATATCCAAGGTGGGTCAAAGAGGTGATCACACAGGACACGTGGCTCCGACCCCTGCCATGATGCAGGATTTAGCCTGCTGCAGTAGCAGCTGTTGGGGGGGCAGCTCCTCCCCCTGCCTAACAGCTGATCGGGAGCAGAGGATCCTACATGTGCCCCTCTGCCAACCCCAAGAAGCAGCTGATCTAGGGGGGTCCAGAGGGGCAGGCGTGCATTCCTTTGCCCCCCCCCCACCCAATCAGCTGCTTGTCAGGTGGTTCGTGGGTATGGGAGCCTGGGAAAAGCATGCATCCTCTTCCCAGGCCCCCTCCCCAGATCAAATGCATGTCAGGTGGATCGGTGGGAGGGGAGCCTTGGAAGAGGGCACGCACTGTTCCCAGGCTCTGCTTCCTGGATTCACCTAAAAAACAGCTGATCGAGAAGAGAGGGGCCTATGAGGAGGGCATGCTTTCTTCCTAGGCTCTATTCCCCACAATCAGCTGTTAGGCGTGGGGGGGGGAGCTACCCTCCTCCCCCCCCTCCCCAACAGCTGCCTAACTGCAGCAGGCCGAATAGTGCATCATGGCAACTTACCCAGTTGGGGTAAGGCTACTTCACGACACAGCCTTAGAATTTTCTGAGGATGCAGAGCAGAGCAGCCAGCTGTTTGCCCTGCCCCAGGGCGGCAGGAACATATGGTGGGCCCTGGGCACATGATCCACTGCATCCTATGGCTCATTTGCCAAGGAAGGGTTAAAAGCTACCTAAAGTGTGGTAGCCTCCCCAGCCTGTCTCATCTGGCTGCACCAAGCCTTATGAAGTATAGGATAGCAAAGTTAATACAACTTTACTCGGCCGCATTACTTCCATTTTATATATATATATATATATATATATTAACTGATATGACCAAAGACTATGCCGAATACACACCAAATAATGCTACGTTTCTAATGTACTAAATCAGATGCCCAAATTCTAAATCCATTTGCTATGCACATTTCTAATATTATCTACATGTCTTCATATAATTCATGGATTCATTTTCATAATTAAGTTGTATTTTTTTGCTAGAAAAATAATCCTTTAGTATGAGATTAAGAAGAACTTGATTTTCTTTCTTAATTAACAATTTTGATGGAGGAATTTGGTACAGTACAATGAGATAAGATGTATGTAACAGCTTAAATATATCCACTGAAGTTGATCACATTATTACTATAAGTGTGAATTAATGAATGAATAAATCAGTAAAATAATACATAATCAAAATGAATATTTAAGATCCAAGACCGCTGTGATAAAATACAAGTCTAAATAGAGCATGCGTTTCTTTGAAGTACAATTATTTCTGCTTTCTGGCTAATACATGTGCTCTCTGAGAGACTTTCTAATACATCAGAAAGATTTCCTGCACAGAATTGTTTTTCTTGGAGGGAACCACAAGAAGTGTAGAACAAACAAAATAAAAATAAGTTTTAGACTATATTGTCCATGGTGTGTGTGTGTGTGTGTGTGCGCACACACGTACATTAGGTATGCCAATAGTATTCTTTTCAGAGTGTTTGATTTTCTTAGGTCTGAGCCTAAGAAAGG
Source organism: Sphenodon punctatus (assembly GCA_003113815.1). Classification (NCBI taxonomy): domain Eukaryota; kingdom Metazoa; phylum Chordata; class Lepidosauria; order Sphenodontia; family Sphenodontidae; genus Sphenodon; species Sphenodon punctatus. The sequence continues at coordinate 2,335,777 of QEPC01001360.1, forward strand.
GTCAAGTAGAATAACAGAATCTTAGAGTCGGAAGGGATCTCGGAGGTCATCTAGTCCAAACTCCTTCTCAGTGCAGGAAATCCACAGCTACATCATTCCTAACAGGTGGCTGTCCAGTCTCTGCTTGAAAACCTTCAGTGAAGGAGAGCCCACCATCGCCCTAGGCAGTCTGTTCTACTGTCGAACAGCACTTACTGTTAGAAGTTCTTCCTAATATTTAGCTGAAATCTGCTTTCTTGTCATTTCAACCCATTGGTTCTAGTCCTGCCCTCAGGAGCAACAGAGAACAAGTCTTCTGTATGACAGCCCTTCAGATATTTGAAGACAGCTATCATGGCTCCCCTTAGTCTTATCTTCTCCAGGCTAAACAAAACATACCCAGCTCCTTCAATCTTTCCTCATAGGACTTGGTTTCCAGTACCCCTGACCATCTTTGGGTGATTTCAGACGTGACAGGACTCCATCCAGCCACAGTCTGGGATCTGTTTCGGATCCCTGTCAGGAATCAGGCCGTCCGTCCTTTAGACGTGCTGGCCTGATTCTGGAGGGGGATCGGGGAGGGTGCGGTGCGGTGTGATGTGTGGCTGCACAAGCCAGCCCCCCCTATGCTCCCCCAGCCTCCCACCCCCCAGGAGACGGGTGGGTGCAGAGGTCAATACATCCGCTGTGTCCGATCCCGGACCATGGCCGGGACCACACTCCGGGCTGAGGCTGGTGGCCAGATGTGCACCATGGCCACTGCTGGCCCTGTCCCAGATTGTGGTTGCGCTAACCACGGTTCCAGGGGTGAGACCGGCCCCACCCCCAGAATCGTGGTTAATCTGATTCCTGCCGGAGGTTCACTAGGGTGAACCTCTGGCGGGAAACCTTTTAGATGTTACGAGCCTCTCCTCCACCACAAGGGATTGACTGTGGTTAGAGGGAGGCCTGTAATGTCTGAAATCACCTTTTGTTGCTCTTCTCTTAACCCGTTCCAATTTGACACTGTCCTTCTTAAAATGTGGTGCCCAGAACTGGACACAGTACTACAGATGAGGTCTGACAAGTGCAGAATAGAGTGGAACTATTACTTCTGATGACCTGGACACTATGCTTCTGTTAATGCAGCCTAAAATTGCATTAGCCTTTTTAGCAGCTGCATCACACTGCTGAGTCATGTTCAGCTTGTGATCAACTCCAACCCCAAACCCAAAATCCTTTTCACTAAGCCAGCAGTATTTGTATTTGTATATTTTAGCATTTGCGTTTGTATCTTTACCCAGGTTCACTTAATCTCATACTAAAGGATTTTCCCCATTGCCACCAATGTGGAAAACAATGAAATGGGGTCCTACATATACTTTATCTTGGCACAGAAGTGCAGTGAGGCTCTGTCACTTTGTCAGGTCTGAGAGGAATGGAAAATGCAGTTAAAACTGCTGCTAAGTCTGCTACAATTTTAAAAGGGGGCACTGATTTGAGGGTGGGTGGTGAATATGGTTGGCTTGGCAAAGGGGTTGTTAGCTTGGGGAGCATGGAACCGGGCATGGGTCTGGCTCAGGGTGATTGCTGCCTTGAAGAAGAGTGAGACGTTGGCTGTAGGGGCGGGAAAACCGGTAAATCCGGTATCCGATAATGCCGGTACCGGGCGTACCGGCATTATCGGATTCGACCCGGTAAATCCGGTCCGGGTACCGGATTCCGGGTACCGGATTTTTTTACATTGCAGCCATTTAAAAATGGCTGCAATGTAAAAACTTAAAGCCCCAGC
>QEPC01001360.1:2342223-2356668 GCA_003113815.1 Sphenodon punctatus
CCCCCCCCCCGTATGTACCACCAGCTGCAGCAATGATCGCGCGTTCAGCCCCACTGCCTCAGTCGGAGCAGAGGGGCCAGATGAGATTGTGCAAGCGGTTGGGGTGGAGAGGGAAGGGGAAGTTTGTTCTTCCTGCCGCCACTGGCTGGAGCTTCGCCCCCGGCCCCATCGCCTCTCAGTGGGAGCTCATCTCCCAGCTTGCCAGGCACCCTAACATTCAAGCCACATGGCAGAGACCTGGAAGTAACTCCAGGTCTCTGCCATGTGGAGGGCTTGCACGCTTGACATGCCCCCCCCCATAGCCATTCATGGCTATGGGGGGGCGGGTCAAGGTGATGTCAGCTCACAACTGACCAATGGGGGGGCCTAGCAAGCACGTTGCGCTGGCGTGGGCCCGAGGGGGAGGGGGGCCCATTTGTCAGCCAGCGGGGGTGAGACAAGGGGGCGGGAAAAATGTTTTTTAAAAAAACAAACCAACAACTCAGGGACAGGCAGCCGGGGCCGGGTGGCTTAGCTACCATAGGAATGGGCCCCCCCAGCCATGGTGGGCCCTGGGACAAATGTCCCACCTGTCCCTATGGTAGCTACGCCCCTGGTTCTTAATATTCTAGAGCTCAGCTGTGTTGGAGAGCATCTCTTTTTTCATACTCTGTCCTAACAGCTGCAATAGGCAGAAATAAAGTCTTTGTGGATAGCTTCTAAAAGTGGGGGAAATATTTTTTGGTAGTAGGTGGTGGTGCAACTCATGTTGTGCCACCTTTGGATTTCTCCTTTTTTCCTTCTTGCAATGGAAGTTGAAAAATGTCCAAGACAGCAACCAGCATAATTCATAAAAATTAATGGTGAAGAATATGATCCTTCATATGTGGAAATGGATTGCACCTATGCCTGTTGACGCATTAGTAATATACAATGCAGTTGTATATGTAGTGTTTCCCAGTGGATTTTAGGACACAAATCTTATTGCCAAATATGCATAACTAGACAAGATATGTAGGTATCCATTATATGTGCAACTGGTATTTCATTCTTGAAATATATGTTTCTACAGCTTTATAACTGTTTGCTAATGAGTCCTGAATTATCTTTTTATGGTATACATCTGCACAATTTGACAGACAATAAGAATTTTAAATCATCTTTTTTAAAAAAGTAAATACTTATAAAAGATGATTGACCCAACAGCCCAGTTGTTCTTGTTCCACCATGTCACAACATGAAGATCTCAATACAAGATTCTGTTTTATAGGCCAGCTATTGTTTTTCAACCCTAACCTGCAGATTGATATAATTAATTATTATAATACCATTTTTAAAAGCATATAAATTTCATTCTTCAGGCCAAAAACTAATTGGCAAGCACTGCATTCTTCATTACCTGTACCCTGGGCCTTAACAGCTGATGGCAGAAATCCACTATCTTAAACAAATATCCAATAATAGCAGGGCTTTAAAGTATATTTATTTACCTACAGTTGTGCAATTAATAACTATATAATACATTGTTGGTGTTTTTCTGAGGTGATCTTTTAAAAAAGTAGTTTTCTTTTTCTTTTTCTAAGTTTGCAATATAATTTTCAGTGCATTACAGATGTTTTCATTAGAATACAATAAAAGGAGAGAAGACTGAAAGACAGATGAAGTATTCAAGCATTCTAGCCAGTTTTTCAAAGCTTCTCACAGGAGTGTGTCTGAGTGCTGATAAGGCACTGACTATATTAAAAAGACAGAGACAGAGCATAAGCAGAATTTATTGTTTTTCCTTTTCAGTCACTAGAGGACAATTCTCTGCATGTGTTAGCAAAAAGTAATACTGATTTTATCTCTTCTAAACATATTAAAGCTCAGATTTGCAAGTTGTACATCTTAGAGGGTTCATTTAAAAAAACAAACAAACAACAAAAATGATTTGTATCTGGCTGTTAAACCTGTGCTGTTCTTTATAAACTCTTTAGAGGGTGGTTGTTTGCAAATTACAGCTGTTGGATTAGGTCAAATCTGAGCCAAAAGACTATGTAGCTTAATTTAATTTGTTATAACTGGCAATGGAATCTCTGTTAGAAGATCACTAGTGTTTAGCAGGTTTGTGTTACTTATACGGAAAAGTAATATAATAAACATCTAGATATATTTGAAACCTGTCATTCTTGTGATATCTTGTCAGTTCCCTTTCTTTCCCTGCTTTCTATTTAGTCTGTTTAGTGTTTGCTGCTAACAGATGCATGGATCTTGGTGGACATCAAAGACATCTCCTTTCTCCTGAACCCACTCTAACAAATAGTGCCATTCTGTTTTTCTGGCAGTGAAATATGCCATTGAACCAGTGCATCTAAGTCTTCCTCTTGCAAACTGAGGTCATTGTCTTTGTGCTACCAACACACCTGGAGTCCAGTTTCTAACTTCAGCTTTGGTTTTAGTGCTAACTCTATGGCTACAAGAAAACAGAACAAATGAGACAGTAGCCGTGTTAGCCTGTGGTAGCCCGTAGTAGCCTGGGAGTCACCTGCTCTTCTGGTAGGTTGCCACCAGATGTTTGCCCACTGTGGCCTTGGGATGGGCAGCTGGCTGCATGGGACACATGGCCTGACCCAGCAGTGGTTGTTGATGCAGCCTTGGCGAAGGCCCAGCAACCCAGCCTAAACTGGGCTGACGGCCTCCCTCTTCTCTATTGAGGCCCAGCCCTGCCACGAGACGAGGTCAGAGGACTGGGCCCAGAGGAGCACCCTCACCTCAGCCACCAAACAGCTAATGCGGAGGCCTGGTGGAGCACCCCCGATCAGCTGTTTGAAGATGCACCCAGACTGGCTCAGAGTACACCTCCAGGCTCCTCATCAATTACTTTTCCACAGCTCTTCCTGGGGGCCTGATCCTGCTGAGTAGCAGGGATCTGGCCATCTTATCTGATATGGACAGGTTTGAAGCCAACCTGCGCCATCGAGGAACCTGACAGGAGCTCCCACACCCAGATTACCGGGGGGTAGGGGGGAAGTCTTGCTCATGTGAACCACTCTCCTGGAGACCTGAAGTGTGGTATCTGCAGTGGGTGTCTATGGGGTGCCCTGGGAGCTGGTTTACCACCATTTTGTTTGTTTTCACCCAATTTCTTAGTAATGTCTTAGCTTTATGAAAGAGATGCTACTCCTAAGCTTCCATGTGCCAAATTCCATGGGAAGATATAAATTAAGTAGGGATGGGAATATTGGTATCGGATAAATCCAAAACACCCGATAATCAGGTGTATTTGATAATCCGATAATCTGATATTTACCAGTATTGACATACCGGATTTTTATCATTGGCTGCTTTACCAGTTTTTTTACATTGCGGCCATTGAAGTCAATGGCTGCAAAGTAAAAAAAAACGGAAAAGCGGCCAGTGTTAAAAATCCGGTATGCTGATACCAGTAAATCCGATACCGGAGAGATCTGATACCAGTAAAACGGGTATCCGGTATTCTCCCGGTGTCCCATCCCTACTAAACAGTTATGTAAAGCAGAGTTATAGTACCTTTTTAATCTAATATTCTAGCAATTCTGTAAACAATAGTGCTGAGGAAGGACAATTTTAACCTTTTTAGGTAGATTCATATGCATAGTATCATCAGTGTTGGTTATAAAAAACCAATATACTTAAATTGCGGCAGCTCTTAGAAAAACTGCCTTTTTTGCAATAGGTGCACAGTACTGTTAGCTTACTCAAACAACAAGTGTTGATTTGGAGAGGTTGCTTTTTAAAAAAATGTGATATACTATATTACACACAGACAGTGAAACAATCCTTTCAGTAATACATGAATACTGAACCTGAGAGGTTAACTTTAAGTGAAGCAAACATATGCTACAATACACTGCAAATAACCATTCAAAATGATGTACAGTATGGCTGTTTTTACACGGACACCCCCCCGCCGCTCAGTGTTCGGGTGGGTGTGCGGCGGGTGTGCACCCATGTAAACGCCATGGGTGGTGGGTGTTTGTGCGTGTGTGCTCCCGCCGCACACCCACCAACACCTGCTGCACACCGACCCACACCCATCTCCATCCATGGAACCCTCCGAAAGAACGGAGGAAGCTTCATTGGTGGAGATGGGTGTCGGTAGGTGGGTGGGAGTCTGTGTAAGCGGGCACACACCCACCTTCACCTGCCGTGCTGACCCCCATACACCCCCATAGGTCCGTGTAAACTGCCTATATCAAGCCAGGGAAAAGAAGAAAGGAAGCTCAATATATATTATACTCAAGGGTTTGAAAATAAACTCTAAAGGGGTTAATAAAAATTAAGCTAAATGGAATGTACACTATTTTTTCATTATGTATTTCTTGGCTGATTATACTATAAGGACTGAAATCAGCAAACCATTCAGCAACGTGTTCATCCTGCAAATGGTTCTTAACTGCATATATAAATGTTAGCTATTGTACCAGATGCATTATAGCAGTGGTAATATACAATCACAGACCTTTAGATGATCCGTTTTGAAACTGTTTAGTAAAATCAGAAGATTGACTTTTGTTTTGCAGTTGATTTTCATTTTAAATTATTGTTTTTTGTTTTTAAACCATCTTTCCGCCATACCATTGCTGTTTTCAGTTGAATCCAATCCAAAATCCAGTGTAGCTACAATCCAGATTTTCCATACAGCCTTTGCTACACACAAAGTTGGCTGATGTGCCATTCAGCATCCCAGCAGCTTTTTCTCTTCACACTAGCAATGGCAAAGCTTTGTGCGGATGCACTGCTGGATACTCTGAGCTAAAATCATTCCTGGGAACTTAGCAGATTTCGTACACTATTAAAGGTAAGAGTGTGAGGCCGTGCGCGTGTGAGAGAGAATCTGCTGTTCAAAAGAATGGTGCTTTAATTCTATACAGGCTGCATCTTAAGTCTTCTATTCTGATGCAGGAGTCTCTGAGCAAGAGGTGGGAGGGGATGCTTTTGTACTTGAAATCAGAAGACCCAGATTAAGTATTTTCATTATAATGACTAGTTTAGTGCTGGAGACAAATAGAAGTGATCAAAGCTCTCTAGAAATGTATCCTTCAATTATTTATCTGCTCCGAAGTTAAAGCTAATTGTATTTTTTTTAAAAACAGCAGTAAAGGCCAGCAGCTCAAAGCTGCAAGGTGCTTTGAGCATCTCCGTATTGCTGCTTTTGAAGTCTTCTCCTTGCAGCCAATTTGGCAGAATTCTCTAGAGGGGGCATTTCAGGTACACTTATCTCTTCTGGAATCTCTTCTTTTTCTATATTCTATCAGGGAACAATAGATTTGAACAGTAACAGGCCATTTTTAAAGCTTGAATCTTTTCCTGCTCTGCATGGTGTTGTTTTAAGAGAGTTGTTTTGGAGACATTTAGATATGTGAGACTTAAGCCTGTAATTAACTTTTAGCATTAGATTAGCCTTGTCTGTGTTTTAGTGAGATTTCAGTTCTAAGCTAACTAAAAAGAAATTCCAACTTTGTAATTTAAAGAACATGTTGTCTTGACTTTTGTGTGTGATGTTACTCATTTTTATATTTTGCAACCTCAGCTATGCATTAATGTAATATAAAATGCTATTGTAAGTGACAAAGAAATTTATAAATGTCAAAGCCTCTAAATATACATTTTAATTTTGAGAAAAGTGCTCAAGAAGGGTTCATTTAAAAAAAAAAAAAAGAACATTGATTCAACTTTTTTGGTTTCGTAAGATATTATATGAGTTCACTGTAACTTCTAGTCACTTTGTGCTTAAAAACACAGTATCCAAATTAATCAAGATAACAGCAATCAAATAATTGTATACACATAATAATATACATAGTCTTTAAAAAGTCTGTGGCTGATAAATAATTCCTAAGGCCTTTAAAACTCACACATCTATCTTTAGCATGTTATGTTTTTCATATGTTTGTAATCTTTCAGTTTCACTTAAACTTTACTTTAGCTTTGATTACCAGAGCAACTTGTGCCGTGATGGTAAATATTTCATATGGTGGTTATTAAAGGAAATATTTTATTCAGGCAGTCACATGAATTTTCTAATTTCTTTCTTTCCTTTGTTAAAAAATAGGTTGATATCATATTATGTTGACATTTGAAATGAGATGTGAGGTAATAATATCAGGAATTTCGCATACATAATTTTTTGCATACCACTTGCATCATTATTATGGTCCTAGGAAGTGTGAAAAGGGATTTTAAATTTTAGTATTTAAATGACTTGTAGAATTGGAGATTGATATTTTCAATAGCTTTTCATTAGAGTTTCTGCCATTGAGGAAGTGTGAGGGCTTTCAGAAAGATGGAGTGGTGTAATTACCAGGTGCACATGTTCATTAATCCTTCCTGGCTAGAAAAAGCTTCAAGTTCTTCTCCAGTGGCCCATTCGTAAAGCTATAAATATCTAAATTGTGTCAGCCAAGAAGTCACACAGAAAGGTGGCTCTTTTTTAGTTCAATTTCATGCACTGTTGCCTTGGTTTTGTGAGGAAGTGCTTTGCATTCCTTACGATGAGTATTTGTCCTCTTCCTTGTAAAATAGTTCAGAAAACAAACTGTTAGATCATTGATTGTTTATAGTGTAACAGGAGAAGGCAAAAGACAAATGCATACTCCAAAATAAAATAATTATTCTTAAAGCAATAACCACAAACTATACTGGAAAAAGATACTGAGGTGATTTTTGCGAACCTGGGTACAATATCTTGGCAGACAATTTAAGAAAATGTGTCTTACCGTATTAAAAGACTTGTAAGTCTAAGTTAAATTGTATTGTATTACTGAAAATACCACATTATTTTCTCATTTGGATGCTTACAGACAATTTGGTTAATATATTGTTAATTCTTGTGTTTTATTTTCCTGATTCTTTATATAGATTCCTCTTTCTCTTTTAGTATCCCCTCTGTAATTATTACTTTATCAGCCTATACTTTTAAAAACATTGTGCAAGAAACATTTCATGATTAAAAAATGTTTTGTTTCAAGGTGTCAAGGTGTCATTTGAATGATATTATAGAGTCTCCCTATATTTGATAGCTTTCTTGTCCTTCCTCTATAATTTCTATATGCCTAATTTCTTTGATGTAGGAGCATGTGGCATCATGAAAACATGGTTGCCAATATTAATTGGAAATGCAGTGAAATGTTCTAGGAGAGAACAAGCCCTTCCAAGCTTATATGCTGTCATTCACTTTGTAAGGCTCGCTCTTAGTTATAAACCCAAACTATACCCATTAGGTTCGCAGCAAGAAAAAACCCTAAAACTTGGGGAGGGAGATTATTCCCATTTGGCAGTAACTTGAAATATACGAAAGATTAAGATAAGAAAGGCAAGGCAGGATACGTGGATAGAACAGGAAAACAGTTACTTACCTCGAAGAAGAAAACATAAAGGAGAAGGCTTTTACCTCACAAAATGAGTACGTTTTAGGTGCTGCTTTTTATCTTTTTAAAATTTCTGTTGGGAATCAGACAGTTAAAGTCCCCAAATAATATTTCTATATCTATTATCCCATCTAAAAGAAAAACTTTCTTTTTGTTTTTTGTCTCAAATAAGAAAAGAATAGAGAGAGACCTTTATTAGCGAGAGAGAAACTATATTTTATAGCTCAAGCCAAAAATAATGGAGAGTTTTAAGGGGCATGTGCTGACTTTAATTTTGTGTTCAAAATCATTTATGAGTATAACATAACAAACATTGCGGAGGGTAGGCAGAATGAAGACATGAGACATATTAGCAACAAATGAATATATTAACAGCATGGGCATTCCTTTAAACAATCCCCTCAGCTATTCCAGTGCTACAGAAAAACTCCCTCCCTCTGGGGTATATGATGTGTTCTGTCAATCTGACCCAAGGCAAAGGCACAGTGTCTGCCTGCCCTGGTCAGCCTGCTCCCCACACCTGCCAGGCTGTCTTGCTGGCAGGGCTGCCACCTAGCCTCTCGCCCTTAGCCCCACTGGGTTACGTGACCGGAAGGGGCATCAATTTGCAGGTGGTTCCGAACCACCAGCCAGGCATCCCAATGAGCCAAACCTTCTCCTGCCCAGGGAAAAGGCAGCGAGGACACCATGCCAGGCAAGTATGAGGCAATGTCGATGGGGTGCTTCGTTTCCTGTTCAGCATTTGAGCAATTCAGCTTGTTACTGGGATGGGCAGTAAAAAGGCAGGCAGAGTTGTCATTTATGACAAAATACCTTGATCCTAACCCACTCGCTGCCATCAAACAAACCCAAGCCCCCCTCACTGTGTAGCTAAGCCAGGATACTGCCATCGGAGGAACCGACCTTGCTTGGTTACCTCCACCACCCCACTCCTGAAGGAATGCCCATCAAAAACCACCCCCACTCCTGATATCATCAGATCAGTCCCCACATCTGATAAATGCACCTTATTATTCCAGTACAATTCAGGGTAACAACTTGAAATCCTACTGTGTTCAATAGCCAACGCACCGTTCTTGTTAACCTATTGTCTAAGTCCTTATTTAATTTCTTTCTCACCCTGTCTACTCTTGCTGGGTGCCTCACATCCCTCCATACCAGGGCTGAAACAGGTTTTCAAGAATCTCAGCAAGAATGGTGTTCTCACCAAGACTCTCTGGCTCGAGAATCTCACGAGAATCGTCAGTCTCGCCGCCATTCTCACTGAAGAATGGCTCCTAAAACAGCCTGTGCATGCACAAAATGGCCTCAGGGATGCTCACACATGTACAAAATGGTTGTGGTGGCCGTTTTGCACATGCACAGTGTTTCTGGGTTTTTGAGAACCGCGTGAGATTTTTCGAGAAACCGCAAAAAATGTTCCATGCACGCGCAAAACAGACACTGGGGGCCGTGCATGTGCAGAACATTTTTTTGAGATTTTGGAGAATCTCACAAGAATCTCAAAAACCCTGTTGAGTACGTGCGAGATCTTGCTGGGAGGGACGAGAATCTCACCCATTCTTGCGACAGGCAATTACATTCTTATGTCAGCCCTGCTCCATACCTTCCTTTTGAGGATATCCAGCCATTCTAAAACCATTTCTGGGCATAACTCCAGAAGCCAGCTTACCCAGTACGTTTCCTATAAGCCAAATCATTTTCTCTCAAATGAACTACCATTATATCTGGTGCCTCACCAATAGGGCCACCGTCACATCTGAAATCACCCAAACTCTGCACTGTTCAGCCCAAGTGCTGACAAACACCACCACAGCATGGTAATACACTGAAACTGAGTGAGCCATGAACCGTCCCTATGGACCAACAGTGGCTCATCTCCTGCATACCTCAACTTCAAATATCTCCACACTGTGGATACTGGACATAGCTCTGGGTCACCAGACAACTGGAGACAAACATGTTTTCCCCTACCATACTAGTCCATTCTGGACAAACTATTTGTATAAGTTAAAGATGAACTACCTAACATCAAATCCCCAAAGTCTAAAGATCTTCTGGAGTAATCCGCCTTAGACTTGAGCACTAGTTAGCTGCTTTCTAGGTTGTGAAAGTGTGTGAACAAGAATGCAGCCTTAAACAACTTATCAAATCCTCTCCTACTAATACATGGCAAAATGGATACAAGCCTTTTCAAAATTGCTAACGTAATGGGCTTTTGAGAATTCTGCCTACTTCCAAGCTGCCTTGACCTTCCCTCCAGTGCCATTTTGGATTAAAAAAAACCCACAAGGCAGGGTCAGGAAACACAGCCACCCTGCTCCAAAAAGTAATACCTGAGAGCTTGCCTGCTATGGTAGATGGTACTAGAACCCACTCCCTTCACAACCATCTTGTGTTGGGCGAACAAATGGGCCCACCTGCCCCACTACAATTGCTTGAAAATCCTCAAATGCCCAGGTGTAAGCTCTGAACGTCATCCTCGAACGAAAATCCTCACCCCAGCTAGTACATTCAGCAACCAAGGCTTCAGTGCTCCACAGGCATCTGCTCTGGCTCCTTGTTGGCTTCAGGGTCCAAAGGACTAAACCTCTTGACCTCGAAATGGGAAAGAGCATCTGTAATGCCATTATCCACTCCAGATACATGCCTAGCCTGAATGTTGATGTTATAATATTAACCAGACACTGCATCAAAAACTCTCTAACCACCACCATGACAGACTTTGATTCTATCTGCACAACTGCCATGTTGTCACACCAGAAGTGAACTCTCCGATCCCTAAACTCTCTAGGGATGTGCGAACAGAACAAAGTTCAGATGTTCGGACATTCGGTTGTTCGGTTCAAAACCCGAGTTCGGGTTCAGTTGTTTGGTTCAGCTGAGTTCGGTTCGGCTGAAGTTGGCCAAACATCCAAAAATAGCACTATCGATACCAATATTATTATTATTAACAAACATTTATATAGCTCCAGCAGTGTACCTGGCACTTTACCAATACCGATATAAAAAAAAAAATCGGTATCATTTGGCCCTGAAACCACCCCTGGTCTCCACCCCTGGTGCCAGGAAGTCTGCTCCTTAGCTGCCTCCCCCTTTCCCCACACAGAGTCACTTTTTTCCTACCTCTGAACTCATCCGAACTCTTCCAAACTTTTCCAAACTGTTCGGCCATTCGAATGTTTGGTTCAGTCGTCCAAACAGGCCAAGTTCAGCCCGAACTCCGAACATCCAAACCGCATTCGCACATCCCTAAAACTCGTCCACCCCAATGTAAACTGCTACCAATATTGGGGAAAATTCTAAGAAAGTGATGACCCTAACCTGACGATTCCTTTGCCATGCCTCTGGCCAACACTCAGCACACCACCTACCTCGAAAATACCACCCCAAACCAATTCCTTCCGTTGCATCAAAGTTAACCTGAAAGTCCACCTCCAGTGGAAGCCTAGACTGCCAAATGGACAATCCATTATACCTCTGACAAAAATACCTTCCAAACTTCCAGATCATTCCCTCGGACACCCACATGATGGTGAGGTTGGGTTAAGTCGACTGTGGCACTTGCCAGCCTAGAGCAAAATGCCCTCACTGGAGCAACCACCCTACATGGAATTCAAGTGACCCTTAACAGACTGCAGCTCTCCCACTGTTACTTTCTTTCTTAAACTGATGGCCCCCAGTAACTCTCTCAGTCTCCGCAACTTATCCCCAGGAAGCCAACAAATTCCTACCACAGTGTCTCTCTCAGTCCCCAGATATGTCAGGTTCTGTGCAGGACCTTCAATTTTTTCCTTTCCCCAGGTGGCCCACTACATCCCTAAAAATGTCCAAGAACTGACGTTCACTCTTGCCAGCCCTACCAATGAACAGGGTAGTTATCAAAGTATTTTGTCATGAATGACAACCCTGCTTGCCTTTTTACTGCCCATTCCAGTAACAAGCTGAATTGCTCAAATGCTGAACAGGAAATGAAGCACCCTATCAACATTGCTTTGTCAAAATACACGGCTCTTTCAAATTTAAAACCCAACAAGTCAAAGTGCATGGGGTGAACTGGAGGCAACCTAAAGGCTGACTCTTCGCTATCATGGCACCATGTTGCCTAGCTCTAAATAGCTCCACTGCTGAGTCAACTGATGCATATCCAACTGAGCACAAGCTCAGATCACTACCGTCATTGACTGAGATCTTTCTCAGATATGAGAGGTGGTGGACCAATGTAAACTCACCTGGGGCTTTCCTGGACACTATGCCAAGTGGAGCTATCTTCAAATTTGACATCAGAAGGTCCAGAAATGGGCCTGCAACTCTGCCAACATCCACCGCCTTGATCTTATTCCTTACCATTCCTTATGCACATATCACATGCACAAACACCTAGTTCCTATTTTTTTCAAATAATATGCTTACTGCTAAAAGTATATCCAAGACTAATAGACATGATTTACTACTAAGTGAAGAGCTACATACATTACTGCTGATGAATCACAAAAGAGTGTATATGGGAGGTGTAAAATATTTTAAATATAATTATTACTCCATTTATGATGTTTTCAGTGTAATTAGCATGTTTTGTAACATTTAAAGTTTGCTTTTTATCGTTGTAGAAAAGACAAGAAAAAAATTAAATTCAATCACTTGGCCACTTGTTTTCTGGAATTATTCGATTTTGCTATTAATCCTTTTTTAAAATCTTTGAATTAATTTTTTTCTCTGTCATTAAATTAGATAAGTGAAAACAAAACTCATGACAACAGAATAAAAGGAATTAATTCCAGCTCTGAGACATGGACTGTGAGAGATAAGGGTGTTAGCCAGCATCCTGCTAGACGGCTCTGGTCACTGGCACTGATTGGCTAGATGTCTTCTCAGCCTTAGTTCATTAGAAGCAAACTACATAGACATTTCTGCTAGCCTCAGCGTACCTTTAATGAAGATTAATGGCATCTTACTAAAAATGCAGTCAGCCATGCTCACCCTTTGCTAATTTCTTATTTTTGTAGTTCTTTGTTAGAAGAAACTTAACCAAGAAAGTAGAGGTAGGAGATGTGTAATGTGCATCTCTTTTTAATGCTATATTATTTTCAGGGTCCTATGTTCACTGCATTTTCTCTATTCCTGCCAATGGAAAAAATGCAGTGAACATGGATCTCTAGTTATTTTACAGCAATTATAATTGCAGTATGTCACATTAGTGATTGATAACTTTCTTGGCATAATTTTTGAAGTGTTCTTATTTTTGATCCTCCAGTGAGCTATTTTGTGCACTTTGAGACCCTTCAGTCAGGGTGAGAAGAGAACCTTGGGCTATGCTTAGGGGGGGAGAATGGGCAAATTTGTCAAAATGGTAAAATATCCTTTAATATGCAAATAGAACCTAAAGCTAGTGTGCTCAAATCTAAGACAACAAAAGAATGGAAGCTGCAGGCCATTAAATCAATCTACAACATGATCGTTGCTATTTCATTTCCAATGAACTTTGCCTTGTTATGATCATTTTGTAATACTTATGTTGCAGTAGTGATCAGCGGACTCCCATCAGATTCATCTGCTTTAGGATAGGTATTGAAAAACATAAACATTCCTTTCTCAAAGGGCTTAGATATAGAAAAGATATCAAGGCACAATAGATGAATGAGACAAAGAAATGGATGGAAGTAGAAAGAATATGTGGTAACACAAACAGTGGGGTTTTGTATTATTATTATTATTATTATTATTATTATTATTAATTTATTATTTATTTTATTATATAATTTTTCCCTATATGAAGCAATTTGATTATGAAGCAGTTCTCTGAAATGCATGTTAGATCTTCACATAAAGTTTCTAATTTCTTGAGAGACATTTTCCATAATCTTCAATCATTAGAAGTTATGGTAATTTTGAGGAATAGGTTTAGTAAGTGCCAGTGATGAGACAGGTCTAGAATCTTACAGTCTAGAATGACAATGGAAGGGAGATGAGGATGAGGGGAATAGGGAGAGACAGTGATACATTCCTGAAGCTGAGAAGGTTGCAGGTACATGTGCTTTGCTTAGTGAGATAAAAAGGATCTGAAGGATAACACAGCATAAAGAGAAGTGTAGCTGAAAAATGGATGGGGATATGGAGCTAAAGAAAGTCTAACAGAAGAAATAGTTTCTTAGGAGGAATTTTAAGGTTGGGAGGAAGGCAGCAGAGAGGAGTTCAAAGTATGGGGGGGTTGCATGGAAAAACATGAAGACAGTTTAGAGAGCATGAGATTCTGGGGTGGTTAAAGGTGTTAGCAAATGAGAAGTGAAGTACCCAAGTGGAAACATAGTGGGAAAATGAGGACAGAAAGGTCAGGACAAGGAATTTATGCTGGATGTAAAGTAGGAGAGGGAGACATAGGAGAGAGGGAAAGAGGAATTGAACAAGAAAGCAGTGGGTGAAGTGGATAACTTTGGCAATGGAGTGAGAGGGTGAGAGTGGGGAAGCCCAGTAGGAAGGAGGCTGTAGTAGTCAAAGCGAGAGGTGACTAGAGTATGGACTCAAATCTCAGCAGTTAAGAGGAGATAAGGAAGAGCCAAACTTTAATGATGCTGTGCAGGGAAATGCAGCAGACCTTAGCAACAGACTGAATATGAAGTGGCTCCAGGCCATCCTGAACAAGAAGAAAGCAGAGGGTACCCACAGGGGCTCCCCCATGGCACACAATTATCAGTCCCAAAGATGACACCATGCAAAGGGTACACAAAGACCCAGGAAGGTGAGTAGCTGGAAAGGGTCTCCCAGCACCCCCAGAGGCAGGTGGGGAAAACCCCCATGGTGGCCCCCTCCTTACACGGAGGACCCCCAGATAGGTGCCCCCGGTGGATCGGAGGGTTCATCTTGAATCACGTAAGGTGAGGTGGTCCCCGAGATTATTTATTTATTTATTTATTTTGAGAATTTATACCCCGCCCCTCCTGCAAAGCAGCCCGGGGTGGCTTACAACAATAAAAACATAATAAAAACAGTTTAAAACATCCAATATGATAATATTAAAACAGGGCTAAAAAACAGATAAGATAATAAATAGTAGATAGGTGGGGGAGCTAAAAGACCCCTC
>QEPC01001360.1:2358250-2396907 GCA_003113815.1 Sphenodon punctatus
ATAAGAGGGGCCGAGACCGTATAGGGCTTTGTATACCAATACTAACACCTTGAACTTGGCTCGGTACGCTATAGGCAGCCAGTGCAGAGAACGGAGCACTGGTGTAATGTGCTCACGGCGACCCATCCCCGTAAGGAGACGGGCCGCCGTGTTCTGCACCAGCTGCAGCCTCCAAACCAATATCAAGGGAAGCCCCATGTAGAGCGCGTTGCAGTAGTTGAGCCTCGAGGTAACGAAGACATGGATGAAAGTGCCCGGGTCGGGTCTGGAGATGTATGGGCGCAGCTTCCGCACCAGATACAGCTGACGGAAGGCGACTTTAGCCACCGCCTCCACTTGCCGATCCAGGAGGAGGTCCGCATTCAAAATCACCCCCAGACTCCGAACCTGCTGGGCAACCGGAGGGCAGGAACCCCTCCCCAATTAGGAGGAGCCAACACCTCCTTCGCCCTTCCCACTACCATCATCTCCACCTTGTCTGGGTTCAGCTTCAGTCTGCTCTGCCTCATCCAATACGCCACGGCCTCCAGACACTGGGAAAGTATCGAGACGGCAGGACTTGGGTCCGTTGAAAAAGAGAGGTACAGCTGTGTGTCGTCAGCATATTGGTGACAACACACCCCGAACCGTCTCACAAACTCCCCCGGGGGCTGCATATACACATTAAATAAAAGTGGAGGCAGAATGGAACCCTGCAGAACGCCACAGGTCAAGGCCCGGGCGCATGATGTTTCAGCTCCCAGCACCACCCACTGACTTCTATCTGAGAAGAATGAGCGGAACCATCCAAGAACAGTCCCGTCCAGACCCCCCAGATCTCGCAGTCGTCTCAACAGCAGCCCATGGTCCACGGTATCAAAAGCGGCCGAAAGATCTAGTAGGACCAGAATAGTCGACCGTCCTGTGTCCATCTCCCGGTGGAGATCGTCGGCCAAAGCCACCAACGCTGTCTCAGCACCATAGCTGGGGTGGAACCCAGATTGAAAAGGGTCAAGGAAACTGATGCTATCAAGATGCCGCTGGAGCTGCAGGGCCACCGCCCGTTCAATAACCTTCCCTAAAAAGGGACGGTTAGCGACACAGCGGTATCTGGTGAGCGCATCCACGTCTAAAGATGGCTTCTTCAGCAGGGGACGCACCACGTCTTGCTTAAGGCTGGGCGCCAATCTACCCTGCCAAAGGGACGCATTGATAACCCTCACCAGCACCGTCCCTAGCATCTCCCTGGAGGCTTTCACCAACCAGGACGGGCACGGATCAAGTTGACAACTGGTGACCCTAACAGACCCCAGGACATCCGCCGCATTGGCTGGCATCACTTCCTGAAACTCAACCCAAGAAGATGGACAAGACGGGCCCTCCGCAACCTCACGCTCCTAACTTAGTGCCTTCAATCTGATGTCGAAGTTGCTCTGGATCTGAGTAATCTTGTCTGCAAAGTAGGTGACAAATTGCTCATGGTGTCAAAAGCGGCCAAGAGATCTAGCAAGATTAGAAATGTTGAACATCCTGCGTCCATCTCCCAGCGGAGATCGTCCACCAAGGCCACCAACGCCATCTCAATACCATAGCCAGGGTGGAACCCAGACTGAAAAGGGTGAAGGAAAGCGATACTATCCAGATGTGCCTGGAGCTTCAGTGCCACTGCCTGTTCAATAACCTTCCCTAAAAAGGGAAGATTAGAGATGGGGCAGTAGCTGGCGAGTGCATCCACATCCAGAGATGGCTTCTTCAGAAGGGGGCGCACCACAGCCTCCTTGAGACTGGGTGACAACCTCCCCTGCTGGAGGGATTCATTGACCACCCTCGCCAGCACCGTCCCCAATGTCTCCCTGGAGGCTTTCACCAACCAGGATGGGCATAGATCTAATTCACAACTCATGGCTCTAACAGAGCCCAGGACATCCATCGCATCGGCCGGCGTCACTTTCCAACACTCCTCCCAGAAAAATCAACCAAGCGGTGCCTCCAGAACCTCGTGCTCCTCACCTACTGCTTCCAACCCGGTGTCAAAGTTACTCCGGATCTGAGCGATCTTGTCTGCAAGGTAGATGGCAAACTCCTCACAACGGACCTGGGACAAGTCCCCATCCAGGCGGAGGGAGGCCGGACTGACCAGCCCACGCACCACCTGAAACAGCTCTGCTGGATGTGACTTCAGAGATGCTATGAAAGAGCAAAGAGCTCTTTCTTTGCTGCCCTCATAGCCCCAATATAGGACTGCAAATGGGCCCTATGGAGAAGTCAATCAGATTCGGAGCGAGTCCGATGCCAATGTCGCTCCAGTCTCCTGCCTACCTGTTTCATACACCGCAGCCCCTCAATAAACCAAGGGGCCCTGCGGTGATGAGACGGAGGCAGAGGACGTCTCGGAGCCACCCTGTCAATGGTCTCCCCCAGCAAGGTGTTCCATTGCTGGACCAGCACATTGGCAGAGTGGCCATCAGGGTCTAGGGTTAACTCCCTCAGAGCATCCTGGAACCGTTGCAGTTTCATCAGCCTCCAAGGGCGGACCAATCTAACTGGTCCATTCCCCTTCTGGAGGGGGTGCACTGAGAGGCTGGCCTATAGGAGATAATGGTCCTTCAGGTGAACACCTAGTAGTCCAGGTGACAGAGAATACTAAGGAGCCTGCTTTCAAGCTCCACTCCTGCCAGGACCTGACAAGGAGACTTGTAGATCCATATTCGATTTTCCTGCAGTATCTGGCCCTAGAATCTCTACAGGTTGTTTAGAGGTCACAGTAGCCATTTTCACATGGATGCCCACCCGCCCTTGCACATGTGTGCGGATGGGGGGGTGCCCATGCAAGCAACATGGCGGGTGTGGGGGGATGGGCAGATGCCCGTGGGAACACTGCAGGTGGTGGATGGGCGTGCATGCATGCTTCTGTGCTCCACCCACCTCCACCCATCTCCAACGCACGGAGCAACGGGCGCCGTGTGTGGAGATGGGTGGAGGAGGGTGGGGGTCTGTGGGAATGCACCCCCGTGCACCGCCTGTCTGCCCACACATCCCCCCACGCACTCGCGCCTGTGTGAAAAGGGCCTTTGAAACCCTTTGTGATGCAATGAGAAAATGAAATTGTTAAATGGAATTAATGACCAGTAATTGTCATTACTTGTCTGTCACCATCTTACATAGTTCATGCCATTTATTATGCTATACATTTTGATAACAGGTTTTTCAGAGGTAGAAGTTTTGCATGCATGCCTACATGCACCAGTTCCTTCTAAAATTTAGATGAGGAATTTCAATTTCACTGAAATTAGTGGCACAACTCGGATTGATTTCAGTAGGGCAGGATTTCACCCCTTGCAATTGTGGGTGATAGAAATACTTGTATGGATGAATGAGACTATCATTTTCTGTTGTTTTTCAATACAACTGCAATTGCCACCAAAAAGATATTCACTGCCCATTGTCTTGTATCATTTTGAGATAGAATTTGAAAGATGCTACACTGAATAAAAGTGAGACAATAAGTAAGAAAGGAAGATGAGAAAAGACAAGTAGCCGATGTGAGCTATTCTGAACTGGAGGAATAGAGTTCTTTTATGATATATTATATTAAGTGTACATAAATTAAGGTCATAATTCAATTTTCAGCTTCATGATGACCTCAGCAAACCACTGGAGATTCACCATTGATAGAATTATAGCACAGCTGAGGGCTGAGGACGTATACCACATTTTCCTTTATATTGCCTTCTTCCTTACACTGTTATGTTTGTGGTAAAGCTGCAATATTTCCTTTGCTGTATTCAATTTGTGTAAGCTGGAAGTTTATTTAATTTTGTTGTTGTATTGGCGGAAAGTGGAATCAAGGGGACTAAGTATAAAACATGAATGCCTAAGAAGTTTAAAGGCAGCTTGATTTATCAAATGTCCTCATGTTTTGCTGTTTTATCACATTACCAACATCTCTAGCAAAAGACAAGCAGTTGATAAGTACTGTACTAATATCAAATAAGGGGCATTTATTTGGGGAAATTGCATACAAGCAGTGTAATATTTTATTTGCATAGGTTTAAAGTGGATTAAACTTGATGAATAATATTCTCCCATCAGGTCATTTAGGCTAAGAGACTGACAAACTTAGAAGATTTACACTTTGAATAAATACTAGAGGGGATAATCTCTAGAGATACATTGAAAAACTGTGAATCCATTGCTTCATGAAATATCTTAAGAATTGGTTCATGAAAGAAAACTATATGCTTGAAGGTTTCAGTTGCCTTGTTTTATTGACATTCCAGTGATATTTTTGCCAGTCATATACATGAAATCTGTGAGACCTCAAAGAACTCCATGAAAGCCAAGTTTTGAAGGGATCATATTCTCTCCACTAATGCCAGCATATTTGACATCGTTTATTCACAATACTGACTTGCAGGAAATCAACATAGCAGCTCAGTATTGCCAGTAGCAAACTCTGTTAAATTTAAAACACCTCCACTTTTCAGCTCTTTGAGAACCAACTGGTTTGATGCCAGCAAAGTTCAATTGTTACTATATTTAGCAACAGTTAGAGGGCATATCTAGCAACATTGCAGTGAGCTCCCTAATCACTGAAAATGTTACTATCATTCATAACATTTTCTGTGTGCTTAGTCTATTAGGACTTGCAAATTCTGGCACGGATTCTGCTATTATTCGTGGCAACAAATCTCACTGCCAGCAGATTTTTAACAATGACCTAGTTTTAATAATGAGAACACACGAATCATTGGCCTTAATGTGTATACAGCTTAAACCCGTCTGTTGTTATGATGTTCCATTGCTGCCTTCCTTGGTTTTTGGCGGTAGTGTGCTTTTTAACTGAAAATTAAAACCTGGAAGTAGATTCACCTAAGTGTGTATTGTGTCCTCTCTGCATACATACAGTAGAAAAATGAAGCCTAGTATATATCTACTAGATGTAACAAAGAGTAAAAACAGAAGTGACGGCCGTGCAGCGGCAACCTGACCCTGTCAGGTCGGGAAGTTGCAGTGGACATGGTCTGGGCCCGTTCAGGCTGCAGAACAAATGTGCCACAGCCAGGGGACAGGGAGAGTGGGAAGAATCACCAATGTGCTGCCCGACACGCCCCTGTGCTGAGCCCAGTCCCCTGCCATGACGGGCAGCCATTGTGACCAAGGAAAGCCAGCCATGGTGGGCGGCCATGCCGGACCCAACTTGGGGCATGTCTGCCTGCTCAAACAGACATGATAGTCTGCTGTGGCCTGCTTTGACTTGGTCTGTCGGGCCTTAGCTCGGGCTGTGACTTGAGAGGTTTCCCAAGGGCTGGTGGTGCTTGCACAGACATCCAGGTGAGATACGGGCCAAACCATAACAGAAACAGGCCACAGTGGACCACTGTCACACCTGTTTTTACCCAAAGTGGACGGTTTTACAGTAATTTCAATTTCCCTCCATTAAAATATTGTAAGAATTTTAGTATTTTGCTTCTAGCTTCACACTATGGTTAAATAAGCTGCTACACACTGTATACAGTCTACTGCAAACGGTCATTACAGAAATACAAAAAACAAAAAACCCCACCTCTTTCTAATGTGAATTTATTTCTGAATGATGGTTTCGGAATTCTGACCACCAGGAACTGCTTCTTTATTATTTTAATAAACCTTTTCATTCAAGACTTCAATAGAAATACTAGGAAAAGTATATATAGTTGGTATGCTGTATAACTACGAGCATTGTCAAAAAGTCATGTTTCATATATTTATAATCTCTTGGAAGCTAGTTTTCTTTTATTCAGGCAGAACAAGTGAATATTACTGAACTGCAAACATTAGACGGCTAAGACTTAAAGTAACAATCTCATGTCCTAGTTGATTAAACAGTCTTTTTGATTCTTGTTTTTTGAGAAGCCTTCTCAAAGACAGGAAATTAGATTTAAACATTGGGTGAAAACAGATGGATGGCAGCCCCACCTCTGCTCTGCCTCACCCAGGCCCCAGGTGGCCCATTCGTGTAAATACCTTTCTCTTCAATTGGAAAATTACATTTTGGGCTTCCTGTTTTATTTCCCTTCTATCCGTAGTGTAATTAATTGTCAAATTAATTTAGATCTAAGTTTTGCCACCTGCAGTTGGTTTATCTGTTGTCATTGTTGGATATCCATTGCAGTGAATTCTGCATAATCATTCTGTATCTCATATCCAAGGTTTCCCTGAGTATTTTGGTAATCATTTATGTCGAACGTAAGTAATGCGTCTGGGACACAGAAGGCTAGTGGGAGTTTAAGAGAAGGGGAGGAATGCCAATGGTCTTCAGTGAGGTAGCTGGAAGAACTCAGTTGCTTGACTGTCTGAAACTCCATGCGTCTTCGAGACAAAGCACCACATTCAAAGGGTAAGTTCATGGAGCACAGCTCCTGCAGCATTAGTGGGTGAGTGCTGATGCCACATCAATGGCTTTTTCCTGAGGAAAAAATGTGTGAGGGAGAACTGACTTCCTAAGGTTTGTTACAGGGGAAAGACTTTGCATGGTCCCAGCACCCTCACAGGGTGTGTTTTTTTTAATGAGCAAGGCAATGGGGGGGCCTTGGCCACTGAGTGACATTGCCATGGAGCGATTCAAATGGGCAGCTCCCAAAGTGGCCCCCACGGCCACAGAGGCAGCCCCGCCCCCAATCTTCCTGCCATGCACAATGGGGGAGGAGGAAGTGCACTGGGGTGGCCTTTGCAAGTGACATGACCCTGGTGTGAGCACTGGGGAACCTGGGGTTCCCAGTGCTCCAGTTTTTGTTACTTGCAAAGGTTGCTTCTGCCTACAGTACAGTGCCTCTGAGTGGTGGCCCTGTTTGCTGGTGTGGCTGGCTGCCACTGTTCATACGGGCAGGGGCTCTGTGGTCACCTGTTGCCACAGAGCTATTTGGCTTGCCCCACAACCAGGGCCAGCCCCAGGCATGTGCCACATGTGTGGCTGCACATGGCCCCATGGCCAGCTGGGGCCCTGCACTTGCCTGGCGGGGTGGCAGGCTGCAACCAGCTTCTCCCACAATAAGTTCTTCTGCCTCCCCTCCATGGCTTAGGTGCCCATCTCTCACCTGCCTCTCCCTTCTAGTAGCACTGCAGCAGCAGCAGCAGCAGCAGCAACAGCAAGACACACCTATCGGACTAGGAGATAAAGATTTTTGTTTACAAACAACTCCTCCCCATGTGAGTGATCAGAAGGTTATTACCTTGTAAAGACAGTTCTTCGTGATGGCTCCAAACATTCTCACAACTGGGTTGTGCATGCTCACCCTATTCAAATAATAGACCACATGATGGTCTCGACTCTCGAACTCCTCCAGTATAAAAAGCACTCTCCCCCTCAGCATGACAGTTCCTTCCAACCCTTTCTAGGCATATGAGAAAAAAATTCCATGCGGGGCTGGAAAGGTGGGTGTTGTGAGAAAGTTCAGAGCCATCGCAAGAACCTTTTTTACAAGGTAGAAACCTTCTGTTCTTCTTTGACTGGCTCCTCACAGGCCATTTTTACATGACTACACCGAGTGGGGGGTTTGTGGACGTGCCAGTGTGTATGTGGGACGTGCACATGGCCACACACACATCCCTACTCACCCCCCCCTCATCCACACCCACGGAGTAACCGCCGTTTCCCTCGGTTGCTCCTTGCATGGGGACAAGTAGGGGGTGAGTGAGGATGCGTGTTAGGCAGGCGCGCATGCACTCCCACTCACCATGGGCGCATGCAAAGCATCATTCACACGGAGCTCCCCCACCCATGAACACACAGATAAAATCTGCGTGTTCATGGGTGGGAGAGGTCCGTGTAAAAAGGGCCACATTTTCACAACCATCTTACTTATATTACCTTAGGTAGGATTTTAGGATGTAAAGCAGTATCTATTCTATCTTGGAAAATCTGCAAATATGGTTCTGAGGTTATTATGGCTGCTGTTGCACTAGTTTTTCTTAGTGAAGTTATTGCTAACCCGCACCCCATGCTAGCTGAATTTTGGATGTCTTTTGTGTTTGATAGCAGCACCTCTGGACTAGTCCCATCATGTGCGTGCACAAGGCAACACCAGCAGCAAGAAAGGAGTAAATTTTATGTAAATTTACACATTTGCATAATTAGGTGGATCCTAATTATGCAAATTAGGCCAAGACTTCGCACATGGCCTCACAAACCCTGGGGCCGTCCCTGCCCGTACCGAGTACTTTTGTAAGTTACCTCAAGCTGCCTAGGCAGGAGAGGCGGGATATAAATAATGAAAATAAATAATTAAATACTCTAGCTTTCCTGGCTGCGCTCCATGCGTGGCCATGAGTGGGTGCTCTGTGGCTCACGGGAGTGTGCACCCGGATGCTCCACCTTCAGATGGTTGGTGGGCTCCATGACTCCTGGGTGACCGTGTGGGGTAGCATCTTGTCTAAAAACAAGTCACACTACACAGAGAATGCTTTGCCGCTTACCCCTGTAAACATGGTGTTTCGCAAGACTTATCAGTCTGCTTAATAGTTTGTGAAGAGTGGTTCCAATTCCAGTTAGAGATAAATGAAGGACTTTATTTGACAACAGAGATGTAAGAAGCATTTTTTGTTCTTAAATTATCTTCCTTTCAGATGAGTTGAGTTGCTCTTGCTTGACACCCTTCAGTGGAAATCCACACATATACAGAAGAAAGGATAAGATGACAAAAACTGAAGTTTTAGGATGAGCTTCTCTGCATAGTTCACAGGGAGAGGGAAGGACAGATCATTTTTGTTAAATGTAGCAGTGACGGGTGAGTAAAGCAAGAATAGTTTGATACTGACTCAGAGCATAGTGACATAGGAAATAGAATATTTGCATTTCATTTAAAATTGTTTACTAATATACACAAGGGAGCTACATAGGCTGTAAAGGGATTGCCAATGAGAAGATAGGTCTCCCCATGTTCCATGTAGAGAGAATATTGCCAAGCCTTTTAACTGTACACACTACTCATCAAGAATATAAACAGGATTTTGGTGCAGCTGCAGCTTACATCTGCCATGCATAAGCAATATTTAAACAAATTGTGCATGATCTGACTGTTTTCATTTGAAACCAGTAGCAACCATTATGCAGGGTACAACAACCATGATAATATCTGGTTTGTAGCCAACCAAAGAGGAAGAAGAAGTCTTGAGAAGTGCTGAGAAGATCCACTAAAAAAGGTGTTGGTGAAAATTTTAAAAAATAATATCAGCCGTAATTTCCTACATTTTTCTGTACGATGAGTGGAGGGGATTATGTGTGTGTGTGTGTGTGTGTGTGTGTGAGAGAATGAATAAATTAGGGCTTCAACGAATAATAAAAAAAGAATTTGTGAGTATTTATGAGTTTCCGAGGATCGGCTCCGAGTGTTCGACTGGTCCTCAGTAACTCAGCTGAATACTCAATACTCGGCAAAATACTTGGTAAAATAAAACATAGCACTGAGTGTTTTATGAGTACCGAGTTCCCTTAGATAGGACTAGGAAAAGCCCCGTATGTTGCCCATTCAAGGATTTACCCAAGTACTGAGTACAAGGCCAATTCATTGATACTAGGTAAAACTGAATTGAATACTGAGATACTGGGTAAAAACAAGTAATTTCGAATACAGAGTTTCAGCACTAGAACCACTGAATGCATGTGTGTTATATCTTTTCAGGCATTGCATACACAATGGATGTTATCAAATGAGACAAAAGCCCGCTGGAGTCCATGTTTGATCAATGTAGCCCCCACTTGCATGTTAACATCATCAACCTAATGAATGGGCAGCCCCCTGCCCATATTTCATGTGCTTGCAGCAGCTTCCACAAGATCTGCCTCCTGTGCAGTCATCTCTCAGCTGAGAGGCGCTCTACAGATCTCCCTCCCTCCCCTCTGCAGTGTCCTTCCACTGCAGCTGCCTCTGGGCTGAGAAGTGCACTACAGATCTCCCTCGCCTGCAGTCTCCTCTGATGAGAGGCACGCTACAGATCTTCCTCCCCCTAAAGTCTCTTTCCCTGCTTCTCAGCTAAGATGTGGGGGAGGGAGATTTCTAGTGAGCCTCTCAGCTGTGAGGCAGCCATGGAAGAGGGAGATTGCTACAACTCCTTCCTCTCAGCTGGCAGGGCATGCTAGGCAGGATTCTATGGTGCTGGTTGACCTGGATGCAGGTGAGGCTGGAGGCGAACCTAATTGATGAGATGTGGCAATGTGAGTGCCCATTCACCTTGACTGGCCCGCATGATGTCCCGAGACTCTTCCATGAGTGGTGACTTTGTGGTGACCATCTGGAGGCCACGTGGTGGACACCTAACAGTCAGGCATGCACCTGGTGAAGGTGAAGGTGGGCTATTGACTCATATGATTACTCCCAATGTGTATGTATTGGGGATGTGCAGTGCAGCTGATATCTGGTATTTAATGTAATGAGATACGGAGCTCATCTGTATCTCATTTAAGCATGCGCAATAGGCATTTTTTGAGACTTAACCAGTAGTGTGAAATAACAGTTCTGGAAGCGTGTGAGAGGGACTCTGTTAAGTTGGATTTCCTTTTCTGAGTAATAATAAATATATACTGGTGCCTCCTTAAGCAGAGCAAGGTGATTGGTTATTTTCAAAGGATTACGGAGCTCTCTCTGTATACTCCTCCCTATTGATTCACTCCTTCTGTGCTCCCCCTCCTTACCAGAGACATTTCCATGGAGATTCACACCATTTTAAGACTTGAAAAATGCACCTTGGCAATGCTTCATTGCAGTGAATGAAAAAGCAGAAGTAGAACAGTTAATATCTGTTTCCAACAGAGATCTGTTTTATTATAGATATCTGTAAAGATAATACAGATACAGAGCAGCCATCCCTAGAAGAGGGAGAGGCGTAGGGTGGAGAGGATTGGCTGAACATAGTCAAAGCAATGGGCAAGGTGGATGACTTTGGCAGCATAGCACTGGACAGAGATGAGAGGGATGAAATCAGGACAAGGGAGAGGAATAGAGGTGAACACCGAGGTACCTAGAGCACAGATACTGTGGGGAAAAGAGCACCTGAAAATCATATGGATCTAGAAGCAGTTCTGGTGGCCAACTGACAGTTATAATGTGAAGGGAGAAATGGTACTGGTGGTTGTAGGAGACAGACTTTATTTTGGGGGCTTGTGGAAGTGTTGGAATGTAACTTCTTGCACAGGGGTATGGGAGGAGGAGATACTGAAAGTTGAATGAAATACTAGAAAAGATGTATTAAAAGGTGGTAAAAGAAGATGGTGGGAATTGTGCTGCAGAGGAAGGTGGCCTCAGCATATTTTATTGCTCTGAGAAGGCATATGAGAAGCCTTTGCAGAGACTTCGGGTAATTGTAGATGTGACGAGCCCAGAGGCCTGCCATACTCAATATCTAGGCTTTTGATCATCATCATCATCATCATCATCATCGCGGCAGCAGCAAGATGACATTCTCATACCAAGGGTGTAGTTACCACGGAGCAAGCGGGCCAATGTCAGGTGACCTACCAGGACCCCTGCTGGTCTGGCTCCAGGCCAGGACATCTCCCGCCGGCTTGAGATCAGCTGACTAGGAGNAGGTGGGGGCTGCGTGGTGCGATGTGCAGGCACACAGCCCCGCCCTCCCCATGCTCCCCCAGCCGCCCGCCTTCTAGGAGATGGGCGGGCGCAGTGGCCGATCCGGCCACTGCGCCCGATCCCATCCCGTGGTCGGTACCATGATCCGGCCGGGCTGCAGGTAACAGATATTACCTGCGGCCCATCCCGGATCGTGGCCAACCCAACCACAGTTGGGGCCCGATTCCACCATGATTCTGGACCTCCAGGTGGCTGGAGGTCCAGAATCGTGGTCAATTTTATTCCCGCCAGGTATTCACCATGATGAACATCTGGCTGGGAGTAAATAGATGTTACAGGTCAAACGGCCAACACAGGGGGTTCACTGTGGTTGACTGTGGTCCCGTAACGTCTAAAAATACCCTTCATCTCCAAATCTGCCTCTCAAACAGCAAGGGTGTAGAATACTATTTTTTTAACAATGGATACAATGGGTGCAGCCATACAACCCGGGTGGGACCAATCCTCCATGCACCCCGGAGCGGCCAATCACAGCCGCTACACTTCAGGGCCAGTGCAGAGAACAGGTACATGATCTGCCCCTCCTTCACAGGGAAACTCTGTCAGACATCCCACAATACCCTGGGGTGGGTTAAGGTACTGGTCACCCCACCCCTAGACCTCCTACCCTCCCCCAGCCAACACACTATCCTGCTCCGGGCTGTGACATGTCTGCGCTGGAATGGTTACAGTGTCCGCTGCTCAAAGCTCAGTGACTCATGAGCTGCAGCGTGATACCATGATTCAGACATCCTTATCTCACTTGGGGTAAGTGAGGGCTACTATGCCCTGTGTCAACAGCCTTTTTCAGAGGCATAGCAGCCACATAAATATTCTAACCAAGAATTATTTTTTTTACTATTCTTTATTTGCCTGTCACTTCTCTCCTCTCCTTTCCCCACCCCCATCCTTCCCTCTCTCCAGACAGGTTTTACATTATTGTCTTTTTGCCTCAACTTTTGTTAAGAATTCACTTTTGCTGAACAAACAGTTAAACCATTAATGTCTCTCAGTGTTCCAAGTCCCTTGTGTTTCATGCTGTTGTCAATGTATGCCTAGCTAGACTAGCCACACATCTGTGCCTCAGACCACAAGGGATGTGATAATTCTCATCAGTTTCCCTTTGTTTCTTTTCTTGGAGAAAACAAAGTTGCATTAGACGGGACACTTCTTAATTCTTTGTCTAGTATCAAAGTACTCTCATCAATTACTGCCTTGCCCATGCATACAGTATAATACATCTTTATCTTGCATACTGTTTTCTGTATAAACTGTCTCTCCTATAATAGAGTTACAGTTAGAAGACAATATTGAGGACAGGTAGAATATGTTATTATTAACAATATCCAGTAATGTAAAGACATTTCATGCTGATTATATAGTTTTCACAAAACCAAACACAGAAGGATAGGGGAATTCAGAGACATACACAAGAGATAAAATAGACATTTCATCTTAAATTTTTGTTATGAATGCTTTAGTACTTTTAAAAAAAAAATAATGTTTGCATTTCTATGAGTTAAATATTAATTATGGTTATAAAATTAAGCAGAAAATACCTGAAGTTAGCTATTCAATCTGTCTCATAATTACAACATCATGGCATACCACCCACATTTTGGCTTTCTCCAATTCCTATTAGAGGATATTATACCAATATCTGACTTATACAGAGATATTTTAAGAAACCCAACAACAGAATAAGTATCTAGCAATTCTGGGTGATTTCAGACGTTACGAGATCACGCTCAACCACAGTGAAGCACGCTCAATTCCGTGGTGGGGCCAAAGAGCCCTGAACGTCTGTTCGGTGCCCGCCAGATGTTCACCACACTAAATACCCACATGGGGTCAATTTCGACCACGCTTCCCGGTCTCCCCGGCGCAAAATCTCGGGAAGCGTGGTCAAAGAGATCCCCACCGGGAACCAACAAAAAGTAACGTCTGGACGCCAATCCCCGGGTGGAACCAAAGGAAATGAGCGCCAGCCGTGGACAATGCATGTAGCATCGCTGCCAGGCAACCAGCAACAACACAACCACCGGAGGGAGATTTAAAGGGAAATCTGCAGCAGGGAAGCGTGGCGGGATGGAGCGAGGAGGGAGACGGAAGAGAGCGGTGGGCGAGAAAGCGAGGGGGGAGGAGGAGGCGGAGGAGGCAGGGGCAGCGATGGAGGTGGAGGGAGCACAGGCGGAGGAGGGGGGGACGGGGGTCGTGCTGACCATGGAGGCGGTGCAGGGACAACACCCGCAGCAGCAGGCGGGACGCGACGCCCCGGGGACATGAGCCGGACCGGGGCCGGAGGAGGCAACCAGGAAATGGGTAAGGGGAATTAAGGGGAGGGGCACAGGGGCTCCCGGGGGGGCTGGGGCATGACCGGGCGACCGGGAGGGAGGCAGGGGATGGGGTACCCTGCGAGGGGGCCCCACCTGCACCCCCCACCCACTGTCCCCACAGACACGGAAAAGGGCCCGGGCGGACACTGGCCCTGCCCGGGCAGAGGTGGAGGCGGAGATGGAGGAGGAGGAGGAGGAGGATGTCCCGCTGTGGAGATGACGGAGGAAGGCATATCACCGAGGGGGCCAGTGGGGCCTCCAGGAGACCCGGGACTTCATCAGGATCTGGGGGACCCTGGAGTACCAGCTGGAGCTCACCCTCAACCAGCGCAATGAGCATGTCTACCAGGACATAGTGCGGGACATGGAGGCGGCGGGGCACCAGCGCACAGCGGCACAGTGCTGCTCAAAGGCCAAGGAGCTGAAGAGGGGGTAAAAGGTCATCCGGGACAACAATAAGCGGTCTGGACACGGGGCCCGGACGGCCCCCTTCTATGATGCCCTGGACCGCATCCTCCATATGAAGGGGTCCATAGTCGCCCCATGGCTCGTGGGGAGCGCAGTGGTCCAGGGCAGGGAATGGGATGAAGTACCCCCACCCCTCGCCGCCCGCCTGGTAGACACGAGCTCCGGGGCCCCGGACCCCCAGGACGAGCGCCCCGGGACTTCTGGCACCTGCAGGCCACCCCCCGACAGCAGCCTAGAGAGCACCCACCCCCAGGCCAGCCAAGCGGAGTCCAAGGCCGGCACCCTCAATACCCTCAGCCAGTGGTCCATGGGGAGCACTCCCACACCGAGGGGCCTGCCTCCGAGGAATCCCTCGGTGGCCCCACCCCCCGCACAGGTGCCCCAGCTGCCCCCACACCCTCAGGGGCCACGCATCCACCTTCCAGTGCCGCCGGCGCTCCGGAGGGTGCAGCCTCCCAGGGGGCCACCCCGGGCCCCGGCCTCCCTCTCCCCCCCACTGCCTTCCCCCCTTCCAGACCAGGAGGTGGCACAGGACAATGCAGGGAACATAGACAGCGGGGGGGAGGAGAGCTCACAGAGCTCCATGGCCCCCACCGGGAGCTCACGGGCACGACCAAGGAAGGGAGGGGGGTTAGGGCGCAGGGGTGGGAGGGGGAGGGCAATGTGATAGGGGGCACTGTAGGGGACAGGGCACCTCAGGGGTGGAGGGACAGGGTGGATGTGTGCACTTGGGGTAAATAAAGTGTGCTTGCACTAGTATGGCTGCAGCACCCATTTGTGGGTGACAGGGGTGGGGGTCCAACCGTGCAGGGGCATGCCCACATAACCACGGGGGGTGCCCCGGGGGGGTCCCTCACAACTGGGCCCCCCGGGCGATATGCCTCACCAGGGCATCCCGGATCCGCTTTGCATAACGGTACTCCCTGGGGTTCTCGGCGTTCACGTACAGGGGCACCGGACCGGGGTCCCGGTGGGGCTCGGGGTACTCCAGGGCTGCCCCCTCTGTTTCGCATACATTGTGGAGCACACAACAGGCACTGATCACCAGGGCTGAGGTTGAGACAGTGTAATCAAGGCGGCCAGCAACACTTCTCCAGCGCTGCTTGAGGGACCCAAAGGCACGCTCCACCATGGTCTGGCTGGAACACAGGTGGGTATTGTATAGCTGCTCCGCAGGGGTCCTTGGTACAGGGTACACCTTCATCAACCAGCGGGTGAGTGGGTATGCAGGGTCCCCCAGAATACAGGGGGGCATTGGGACCCGCTCGATCCAGCTCATGCCCATGTCAGCGAAGTCCCCCCGGAACATCCGGGCATAGAAGGGCGAGATGGTCATGATCCTGGCATCGTGACTGCGGCCGGAGTTCCCCGTGTAGATGTCTATGAACCGGCCCCAGTGATCCACCACCCCCTGCAGCTGCAGGGAGTAATACCCGTGCCTGTTCACATACTCCAGCGCCTCCCCGGCGGCGGGGCGGAGTATCTCTATGTGGGTGCCATCCATGGCTCCCATGCAGTTGGGGAAGCCTCCGGCCGCAAACCCCGCCATCACGGCCCCCAGGTCCACTAGCTGTATCGTTCTGTCCAGGAGCACGCCCTCCACTGCCTCGCACACATCCCGGAGGATACAGGCGACAGTGCTGAGCCCTACCCCGAAGTGCTGGGACACGGACCAGCAGGAGTCGGGCGTAGCGAGGGCCCAGACCCCTATTGCCACCCGCTGGACCATGGGGATGGGGTCCCGCATGGAGATGTTCTGCCGCTCCAGCCAGGGTGTAAGGAGCTCCGCTAGGCGGAGCAGGGTGCTCTTGTTCATTCTAAAGTGGGCCCTCCAGGTTGGCTCCTCCCAGTGGGCCAGCGCCCTAGCCCACCACATCTGTGGGCGCTCAAT
The DNA here is from genome assembly GCA_003113815.1 of Sphenodon punctatus. Taxonomy (NCBI): domain Eukaryota; kingdom Metazoa; phylum Chordata; class Lepidosauria; order Sphenodontia; family Sphenodontidae; genus Sphenodon; species Sphenodon punctatus. The sequence continues at coordinate 2,374,525 of QEPC01001360.1, forward strand.
GACCCATAGGTGTCTGTCAATGGGCATAGCGAGCAGGGCTGCCTGGCGCATGGTCTCCCTTGCCCACAGGAGGTGCCTGGCAGCCGCACAGAGTGCTGCGGGCCAGGTCCGACTCCGGCTCACAACCTGCCAATCCGCCCCAGAGATTCTCTGTGCCCTGAGCCGTGCAAGGGCTCTCCTGCGCCCGTGGTGGGCCTGGAGGCCCCTGGCAGCTATCCAGGCCAGTAAGGAGGCACAGCTGCTCGGTGTGGTCATGGAACCACTTGGCTGTGAGCACCAGGTGCATCCAATAGGCTGCTGCCCTGTCCCGCTCCATGGTGGTGGGGCCCCAGGGGGGAACGGGAACAGTTATACAGGGCGTTTGGTGGCAGGGCTGTCCAGGGGGGTGGGCCCCTAGGCGGGCATGCCCCCCCCAATGGGGGGCCGGTGTGGCCCCCCCAATGGGGGGCCGGTGTATGCGTGCTTGCAATTGGGTGCACCTGCAGGCAGCGCACCGGGCCTCACCCCCGCATGGGTGCAAGGGTCTGCTCGATCCCTGGGCAGCTGCATTCCATCAGCCATCTCCACCACCATCCCGCCCGCTTTCCCCCGTTGTTTGCTACACTATGGCCTTGGAGGTGCGATTAGCTGGACTGTGTGTGCTATTGTGTTCTGCAGCTGTGCCAGGTCCGCACCCCATGCCTCGCTCTGTTGTGCTACAATGTTGCGGTCCATGGCCACTTTTCCTGGCCTTGGGACCCCTCGGAGGCCCTCCCAGCCCTGGAGGGTGTGTGTGCCCCCCTGTCCGTGGTGTTATTCTCCCTGTCGTGCAGGACCATGGCAAGTTGTCCGTCCACTGGGCTCCCACTTCCCGGCCCCCATGGGGCCCCCCATATCTGGATCTTCCGCGAGACCATGTCTCTTTGTGATCTGTGGCATACCCCTGCCATGCAGCTGCTCCTGGGCACCCTGGGCAGCCGTGTGGGTGCCTTTAAGAGCTTGAGCTCCGGACTTCGCTACTTCGGTTATGAGGCGAGCGCTCGTGATTGCTGGCTACATACGGAGACCCTGGGGCTGGTTCGCTTCCCTGAGGGGCACATCCCGGACAAGCGGTGTTCACATGTGCCCTGGTCTGGGGCTGAGACCATTTCTGTGCTGGGTGTGTGCGGGCTGAATGCCTACATGGTGTGCCTTGCTGAGGGTGGCCCTGTCTTGGCCGTGTCCTACTTTGCCTGTGTTCACGGGGCGCATAGGTACCAGCGCACCAATGAAGCAGTGTACCAACAGCTGCTGGAGCTGGGACATCTTCCTTGGCCCCCTTCTGCTGCCTGCTGTGTGTCAGAGCCTTCCGCGGCGGAGATGTTGGCCCTGTTGGGGGTGTGGTCCCGTGTGGATGTCCAGCTGGGTCTCTCCATGCATGATCCCTTCGAGGCCTACTACGTGATTGCCCACCACATGTCCGTGCTGGGGTACCGCCGGGGCTTGATCCATTGGCCCCACCTGGTTCACCGCGCGGGGCACATGGTCCCTGGGCCCGCAGTGGCCCCCAGCGACTGCCTGTGAGTCCCTGTGTTCCTCCAGCCCCCCCCCCGTGTGGGCTCCCGCCCTAGTCCGGGGGGCCGGTCCCCGCTGGCGGCTCCTGCCCTGATGTCTCTGCCGTGCTAAAAACTTGAAATCCTTGTCAAAACACCAGTGTAAATTCCGAATATTTGGGGGAAATGTTTACAATCTAACATAATAAGCATCTGGGCTTCTCAGGTTGCATAATGGTAGATAAGTGGCTATAAATAATTCACGTATTTTGATTAAATCAAACAGAAGCAATATTAATAGAACTAGAATTTCAAATTTAAGAGGAAAAATGTGTGGAGTTAATTGGACTGGCGTATCTTAGGTTATTTGTGCTGGTCTTACCTTCAATATGCAGTGGAAGTTCACTTTTCTGGCTTCCACTATTCCAGTCATTATGATTTTCCAAACCCATTGTCTTCCTCTGTGTTTTTCTACATTGGCCCTTTTCACACAGACGCTCTAATGTTGATAAAACGGGTATTACATTTTATTATACATATTGCAGGGCTACAGGTGTGCTCTATGGGTGCCCTGCAACATGTATAATAAAACGTAACATCCATTTTATCAGTGTTAGAGTGTCTGTGTGAAAAGGGCCATAGTGTAATAGGCCGTTTTTACACAAACGCGCCCCCCCCCATCTTGGTGTTCACAGCAGGTGTTGAGGGGGCATCTGTGTAAACGGCCAGCGGTGGTTGGAGGGATGGGTGTGGGCTGGGTGTGCGCCCATGTAAACACCATGGGCAGTGGGTGTTTGTGCATGCGCGCTCCCGGCGTCCAACCACCTACACCCATCACCTGCCCGAAAAAACGGAGGAGGCTCCGTGTGTGGAGATGGGTGTAGGTGTGTGTGTGTCTGTGTAAATGGCCACACACCTTCCTCCACCCACCGCAGCCAAACACCCATCCCCCCACCTCTGTCCATGTAAAAATGGCCATAGTTTCCACAGTTACACATTCAAGGAATGTGTCTGTTTGTGCAGTACAGTCCTGCATATGCTGTACATTTATTTATATGTGCATTTATTTATTTTTATATATCAAATGGTTTTGATGTATTTATTTCTTCTGTACTTTAGGCTGTTTTTACATGGACCTGGGAGGGTGGGTGTTTTGGCGCAGCAGGTGTAGGTGGGTGTGCACCCATGTAAACACCACGGGTGGCGGGTGTTTGTGCATGTGCGCTCCTGACACGCCCACACCAACACCCACCACACACCAACCCACACCCACATCCACCCACGCAGCATCCTCCGTTCTGTGGGAGGGCTCCGTGGGTGGAGGTGGGTGTGGGTCAGTGTTGGTGGGTGTGCGGTAGGAGCACGCATGCACTAACACCCATGGTGTTTACACAGTCGCACACCCCCCCCACTGCACGGTCTGTGTAAAGGCTGCCTTAGATTGTTGATGTATTAGGTACTGTGAGGCCTATCCAAAACCGTGTCGAGAAGCACGCACGTGCAACATGCTTGCAGCCAACATGCACCCCCGTTACAGGGACATTGGCACACACAAGCCATGCGGAAATCATGTGGAAGACATGCACACGTGAGTTCTGGAATGCGCCCATCATTTTGTGAAAATACAATGAGCACTGAACAAATAGCATCATTATTGTTGCACCAATGATTATTCTTGGGCAACTGAGGATGGGGACCTTCAGAGATTCTGAATGAAAGGGGGTGGATCTGTCACCACCCTGGACAGGAGCAAGAAGAGACAGAGCAAGGGCTGTGGCACGCGGGGTGTGTGTGTGTGCACTGCAGTCCGTGTGCGCTGCATGGGTGGGAGGTTCTGACGGGTGCAAACCAACACACACCGACCTCCCCCCCATGGAGCGTCCTCTGTTTTTTTGGATGGCTCCATGGGTGGGGGTGCGTATGTGTGTGCTGGAGTGTGCATGCACCCCACCCCATTCACCCAGCCATGGCATGGTTCACACGGGTGGCAAACACCCATGAATAGCAAGATTTCTGGGTGTTCATGGGTGATTGTCGCCTGTGTAAAAAAGGCCAGACTCTGGCAAAGGTGGATCAAGTGATTTCGCTATTGAAGAATTCAGACATGGAACATCAATGAAGAAACCGGCCACAGTAAATCAGAATACATTTGACCTATACAGTAGATATGCAGGTGATGACATGTTAGCAGCTCTCTAGTGGTCTCATCGTAAAGCACGTCTTTGAAAAGGGTGTTCCCACAGCTCAAGAGCTGGGACCTCTCTGAGGTGATTTGCAGTGTCTGTGGCAAAACCAAGTGGCTTCTTCAGCCTTGCTCTCCAGAGTCCAAAGTGGAGCTGTTAATTCGCACCCTCCCTCTGGTGAGCAGCAGCTCATTGGCCACTTAGGTCCTTTTTACACAGACACACTAACACCGATAAAATGGATGTTACATTTTATTATACATGGTACAGGGCAACACTGTAGCCCTGTAACATGGGCCCTTTTCACACGAGATGCCTGCACCCAGTTTTGCTGGGTGGAGATGGGTGGAGGCGTCTGTGTAAACACCACTTGCATTTCTGTGGGTGGAGATGCGTGGAGGCGTCTGTGTAAACACACTTGCGGTGGGTGCAGGTGCGTACATGCTCCCGCGCAACACCCATCTCCACCCACCCATGGAGCAACGTGATTGCTCTGTGGGTGGGTGGGTGGTGGGTGGAGATGGGTGTTGCGCGGGAGCATGTATGCACCTGCACCCACCGCAAGTGTGTTTAGACAGATGCCTCCACACATCTTCACCCAGAGAAATGCACCCCACCCACCGCAAGTGGTGTTCACACAGACACCTCCACCCAGTAAAACTGGGTGGAGGCATCTCGTGTGAAAAGGGCCCATGTTGCAGGTCTGCAGTGTTGCCCTGTACCAAAGCACCAGTTACATCGCTGGCATTATATAAATGCTAATAATAATAATAATTAATAAATAATATAATTAATTATTATTAATTAATTAATTAATAATAAAAAATGTGACATCCATTTTATCAGTGTTAGAGCGTCTGTGCAAAAAGGGCCTGTGACATGCAATAGATACAAACAACAAGCCCTAGTGCCGTGCATTTGTGAAATTTCAATTTTCTCTGCTGCATTTTGCAGCAAAGTAGATAAGCTCAGGAGAAGATGAAAGAGAAACGAGTAATATGCATAATCAGTAATTTAACATTTTAAAATTTTCTATCTATCTATTGGCATTTTTACCCCACCCTTCCCCGAAGGCTCAGAGCGGCTCACAAAAATATAAAATACAGTTAAAACACTAAAATACAAGTCAACAAAAACACCCGCTCCAGCCGCAACCCACAAACACTTCCCACCTAATCCCCATCCCCACCCACCAAATGCTTTAATAACAAGAAAGTGTTCTAAGAAACCTGGCTCCATTAATTTAATAAAGTAAACTGAAATTATTACTGTATTCATTAAATTTTCAAGGACACCATCAACTTTAATTTACAGCCTGAAATCCTATATTACAAGTAGAATTTAAAAGAACTAAGATTTAAGGGAATAAAATATTTTTTCAGTTTACTTTCTATATCTGAAAGCACTTTCTGCTCAGTCACTTTCACTTTATCCTAACCAGTTCCTTCCACTTTTGTAGGCATTTCCCATTAGAGATAAATTCTTTTTAAATAAAAGGTGGTGATAAAATTACAAAAAATGGCAGGGAGGCTCATGGGTTGGTTTGAAACCTGAAATTAACTTTTGATTATGTCTTTTTAGATAGATCTATTTATTTTATTTCATTTTGGCATTGTAATAGCTGGGAGAATAAATTTCTGGATATTTTTGGTTATAGTAAAACAAAATTGTACATTTTGTTGTGTGTGTTTTTCAATCTGTAGAATTAAACCATCATTCATATGTGCATGTAAAATGCACAGCAAAACAATTAACAGAGAGATGAAGGATGATTTTAGACGTGCTGGCCTCCCGTCTTGACACAGCGTGTGGTCAAATCTTTGTCCCCCTCTGGAATCAGATCGGCCGGTCAACAGATGTGCCAGCTGATTCCGGAGGAGGATTGGGGGAGGGGGTGGGGCTGCTCGGTGTAACGTGCAGCCACACAGCCCCACCCCTCATGCTCCCCAGGCCGCCCGCCCTGTGGGAGATGGGCGGGCACAGCGGCCAAACTGGCCACTGGGCCCGGCCACACCCCAGGGTCTTGGCTACAGCCCGGAATCGGTGGTGGTAACAGCCGGTACTATGCGCTGATTCTGGGCTGTGGGGCAGTAACAGACATTATCGCTTTGACCACGCTTCCAGAAGTCTGGGCGGCCAGAGGGCCAGAAGCGTGGTCAAAGAGATTCCAGCTGAGGGTGAACATCTGGCAGGAATCTCTTTTGGGCCCAACAGACATTATGGTACCACGGCCACCATGGGGGGTTCACCGTGGTTGACCGTGGTATCGTAACATCTGAAATGACCCTGGAAGAGAGAATTAATAACAAATATGTTTGAATGTAGAGAACGTGAGAGCTATTTTTCTCTCTCTCTTCAATAAGTATTTGTTTTCAAAGGATAAATTATTTAAATTTATCTATCACCACCTATTCCAGAATAGAAATTCAGGTTTTCCTAGACAGACCAATACAGACCATATAATGTGAACAATACAGTACAGATTTTGCCAGCAGAGAGTGAAAGTGTCACTTTTACAGAGATCCTCAAAAACATGGAGTATAAGAGATACAATAGACACCTCCCGGACCCTGAGTAATAGGCCAATCTCATGACGTCTATCATATTGTAATCAGGACTGGGCTTAGAATTTGTGGGGCCCAAGGTGAAGATAAAATGTAGGGCTCTACTGCTGTGTGGGCACCCTCCGTGGGGCCTTAGAGGAGGTTGTGTTTGGACCCCGCTGGAAGGGAGTTGGGGGCCTGCCCCCTGCCCTGGTGAAAACAGGGGTCACTGCGGGGGCCGGGGAGGCTGCCTTGTAGTAAGGCTAACCCTGATTCTAATGCATTGAATCATTATGAACCTCTCTTTTCAGAGTTAAAGTTCTGGAGCTTAATTTCCAATGGGGAGCTATTAGCCTGACAAACAAAGTTGTTTACATTATTCAGAAGAACAGAGATAAGAAGTTTGAGCCTGAGACCAGCTCTCCATCTATAAGGCTGAAATTGATAGTTAGAAGTGTTATCTTCGTCATGTTATCTTTGTCATGTTTTACCAAATCAGTTCTTGTTTTAATCACTTTGTGTCCCATTCAACCTATTCAGCCTGTCTTGTTAACATCATTTATTTCTAGCTCCACCATGTTTGTCAGATGAAGCTTTGTAGGGAAAATAAAGGAGTATGCAGCTGTACTAGCTATCAAGACAAGGTGAATCAGACAAGTTTCCTCCAAAACCTACAGTGTAGCATCTCTTTCTATGCAAACTAAAGATATATTTTTATTTTTTGGAAATTCTTTCAAATAAGAAACGATAAATGCTTTCTTCTTTGTGTCACTACAGTGCAAACTCTAGGACCAATCCAAAGTCCACGCACACGTGCTTGGTGTGCACACGCCTACCAAGCAAGTGGACTTTGGATCAGCCCCTGTTTGATATCTTTTCATATATGTGAACAGACTTAACCTAAAAATAAATATATTAAATAAAATTACTGTGGGGTTATGACAGTCCAAGGATTATTTGCATATAAACTGTAATTGCTGTAACCAAGCAGATATGATCTTAATGATCTTTATGCATTATAAGAAATGTAAGCAAATAGAAGCAGTTGCATCGTTAAAAAGCAATAAGACGTACCATTACCACTTTGTTGTTTTTTATTGTGATGTGAGCCGTCCCAAGCTACGTGTCAGGAGGGGCGGGGTACACATTTTGTATAAAATTAATAAAATAAATAATAATACATAGATAAATAATTTGCAAGCCCAGGAGGAAACAGGAGGAAAACTGTGTGATTGACTGAATGATTGATAATTGTGAAGAGATTTGGCATATTCTAACCAGTTACTTCAATGATTTTAAAAGTTATTGCAATGATCAATGACTTAGCTTGTGACTTTACATGCATATGTCAAGATTTTTTTTTAGAAAAGATAAACAAACATTTATGTCACCAGCAATTTCTATGGTATTACTCTCTGTGTTACCATCTCTTTTTAAAACTATATGGATTGTTCTTCATTTTGTGCTTAGTTTTCCAAATTATTTGATTTTTCCAGTTCAGAAAAATGTTCAGGAAGTTTTTATTTATAATATTTGTTTTTAAAATACAACCAGTGTACCTGATTCACGTACTCTGGTTAGCCACACTGATTCTAATTAAACTTCCATACTAGAGCTTTACTGCACTATTTTAGAGTTCATTCAAGTTAGTGCAAATTTATGTTCTGCTTTATTAAAGTATTGGTATTGAGCTGTGATTGAATCAACAGCTGTGAACATTGCAATTTTAAAAATAAATCACCATGTTCAGAAATGAATGGATGCCTGACATTTTTGTCAGTGAAGGTAAACTCATATTATCTACGCTATGATTATCTTGCATTGATTAAACATGAATCTTGGGAACTTTTTTTTAAAAAAGGTAACAAATGGCTATAGCTGGATTATTTATTTATTAGAATTTAAACCCCACCCTTCCTGCCACAAATGCTCTGTTCAAATGTCAATTAGATAACACTGTGGGGAAGGCAAAAGCCAGCCCTCTCTGTTGGCCAGTGAGGGGTTCCTGTAAAAATTCCTTCCCAGTCCCGAAAAAACGCAGCGGGCTAAACATCCACAGTGCCTTTGTTCAACTGGTAGGGCAGGCGGGTGGACTGCGCTCCTCCTAAGAAGTCTGTGTTTGGCGCTGGTGCAGGTGCACCTTCATAAAAAAATCTCACCCTCGTGAGACCTACTTTTGCACCTCTGGGCTCAGCCGCTTTGTGCCACAGCCAGGCGTTGCCAAAGCAACTCTGACCTTCAGCAGCTGCTCATGGTTGTGACACCCCTCTCCATGCTGCATTCCTGCAAGAGGGAACATGCCAAATTGCTTCCACTGAAGGAGAGAGTCCTGAGGGGTAGGGGTAGTTTGCTATGCAGTGTGTGTACATGTAGTTTTGGTCTCCACACCTAAGGTGCACATGTGGACCTTGGATTGGGGCGACTGATTCTTTGTTCCTCTGAATTACGCTTCTAGATGTAGGAGTCTCAATTTGGTATGGAGAAGGTTGAAAGCTTCAAATTATTTAGATTCTTGTCATGCTTAGTATAATCACATTTGGCATGTCTCCAATAATGGTATTTGATGCTGCAGAAATAAGAGTTTTCTCTGGAAAAGGCCTGGGTAAAAACTGAATAAGGAATTTGGCCTTTGTGTATTTTTCGGGCACAGTTATACTATTTCAGACTCCTCTTCATGCCTGCTTCCAGGAACCCACTCATGCCTTTATGTATGTCCTACTGGTTTTAGTGATTTTGAGCCTTAAATTGTAATAATCTAGCATTGTATTTTAGAACTAGCTATTACATGTATTTTAAATTTGGGCCTAAAAACTTTCACTCCGCCTTTTCTGAATCTCCTCCACAATAGATAAGAGTTCAGAGACTATACCTGAGGTGTTTGCATTTATACAAGTGAGAATGTTGCTCCTTTTTAGATTTGCAAAGTCTCTCAGATGTAAGTATAAAAATCAAATGTTGGTTGCATTTTCAGTCAGTGTGAACTCACTCATGTATTTAAGTAATCGCTTTCTATTCCTCTTGTTCTCAACTGTGGGTGCCTTAGCTTCATTAGGTAAGAGTAAAAAATTCATGCTTGCCTCTACAAACAAACTTATTATTCAAGCTATACTTTTTAAAGGCACTAGTATGATCAATGAAGTTTGAGGTTATGAAAACCTACCATTTATATTTATTTTTCATGAAAACCAAATTGCAGGAACCCCAGGTATGTGTCCGTGTTTTAATTTCCCTCATAATCAGTGTTGTATTATACACAATTCAACAGTAATAAGAAAGTGTGTGGGGATAGGCACCAAACAAAGTAAACAAAGACAGTGGGTGGCTTTGTTCACATTGGCAGATTCCCTAAGAGTGCATAAAATTAGATGAAAAATTATTATATAGGATGTTCCCTTTTCTTTTTGTTTTTGGGTTAGTAATACCTTATCTCTGATACTTTAGTTTCAAACATTCCTATAGTGGTCAAAACACAGACGACAAGGACCCGCCACCCCCCCAAGCATATAATAGCATAACTTGCCTTGAGCAAGTAATTCAAGAGACTATCTGGATTGATATAAGTAGGGTAGAGATATGACACCCTTTTAGTTAACTCTTCTTGAAACACTTCGAGGGGGGAAAAGAAAGGCAAACTGACAGTAAAAGGCTTGCTTGTTATGACTCCAGGCAAGGTATTGCTTTGCCTGTCACCTCCGTGTTCTGCCTTATAACAAGGGGATGATGAGGTTGTTGATGACACTCAGGTGGAAAATAAATAGACGTAAATTCACCTCCTATTAAATATGCTATAAAATCCAACTGTACTTCTAGTATTTTTGATTATACAACTCCACCAAACCATTGTCAAAACTACTCCATTCCTCCACTTCACTCCCATCAGTGGGCCACTGAAGAATTTGGACCTTAATTATCACTTCCTGTTCCTCAACTCCACAGACTGCTTTACTGATGCCCCTTCTATTATCCTATTATTCAGGGTCCTCTTCTTCCCTGTAAGTAAGCTAAGCATGTGCCCTGGAAACTTCTCATCTTAATGAATGTGTCCTTGTCTCTCCCTAAGTTCCCCTGTCCCTTGACTTCCTATCCTTTGTCCAAGATTATAAACCTCCTACAGAAGGGAATCTATCTCCAATTAATGATTGTTCCGTTCCAGTCACATTGCTTGTACTATATAATTAATAATAATAATTCTGAAAGATGCTGAGGGCAGGCTTTTATCATAAGTACTTTAAGTATATAGAAGAAAAAGATGTTGACAAACTATAGATCAGAGCAAAAGTCTGTTTTTAAGTAGTCATTTTTCTTACTATAGCCACATACCTATTGGGTTACCCCCGATCTCCGTACTTAAATAACAGTTTTTTGACAACTAACTTAAAGTTAAAATTAAAAGCAAATAGTTACAATTCTGATTCATGCTTTTCTTTGGAAAAAACCCAACTTGTCTGAAGTCTAGATTTCGAAAAATAATTCAGACTTAAATGTGCTTTTGGCTAACATTACCCCCAAGAATTAAACTGCTTAAATATGGCCCATTTTACACAGACACCGATAAAATGTGTGTTACATTTTATTATACATGGTACTGGGCAACACTGAAGCCCTGCAACATGGGCCCTTTTCACACGAGATGCCTCCACCCAGTTTTGCTGAGTGGAGGCGTCTGTCTAAACACCACTTGCGGTGGTTGGGGTGCATTTCTCTGGGTGGAGATGGGTGGAGGTGTCTGTGTAAACATTACTTGAGGTGGGTGTAGGTGCATGCATGCTCCCGCACATCACCCATCTCCACCCGCTACCCACCCACGCAGCAATCGGCAGTGGAGTCCGTTGCTCAGTGGGTGGGTGGTGGGTGGAGATGAGTGTTGCGTGGGAGCATGTACGCACCTACACCCACTGCAAGTAATGTTTACACAGACACCTTCACCCAGAGAAATGCACCTCACCCACAGCAAGTGGTATTTACACAGACGCCTCCACCCACCTCCACACAGCGAAACTGGGTCGAGGCATCTCATGTGAAAATGGCCTATGTTGCAGGGCTGCAATGTTGCCCTGTACCATGTATAATAAAATATAACACCCATTTTATCGGTGTTAGAGTGTCTGTGTAAAAAGGGCCTTAGTCCTCATTAACCTAGAGGTTGAATGGTAGGTAGTTTTCTGCAGGGCTCTGAGACCATATTTTCAATGCTGTTGTTCCTGTCTCCTCATGATCTTGTGTATCATTAAACATTGCAGCTTGGTTTTGGTTGCTTTGAAAACAACTCAAGATAGTGATGCGTCACTATCATCTACTTGCAAAGACTAGTAGTGAGACTTCTTCTCTGAGGACTGCATTCATGTCATGGGTATATAAGGGTCACCCTCACTGACATAAACTAATATACTACTAATCTGATTTATGGAATTCCCTTCCCTGGGAGGTTTGCTTCAGCCTGAGCATCTTCTGGAGGCAGTGCAAATATGTTTTTATTTGGAAGAACATTTGGCAGGCAAGGGTGAGGGTTGGTTGTGTGAAGGGTGGTGATTTTGGCTGTTTTTACACAGACGGGGTGGATGGGGGGATGAGTGTTCTGGCGCCGTAGGTGGAGGTGTGTGTGTGTCCCTTTACACGGACACCCACCCACACCCACCCATCTCCACCCACGGGGCCTCCTCCAGTTTTCCGGAGGGCTCCGTGGAGGTGGGTGTTACGTGGGAGCACGTACACACACCCACCCATTGCCCGTGGTGTCCTCACAGGTGAACACAGACCCTCACACCCATCCCCCCACCCACCGCTGGCCGTTTACACGGACACCCCCACCAGTCCAACACCCTCCCGCACACCCAGCGGAGGGGGGGGGAGCATCCATGTAGAAACTGCCTCTGAAAGGAGGGAGGGAGTGTTTTATTGTATGGATTTTTGTTGTTTTATTATTGTAAGACGACCTGAGTCCTTGTGGGTAGGGCTGATGCAGTAGCAGCTGTTACCGCACCGTGATTCCATTCTGCCATTTCGGAATTGCCCACGCCACACCGCAGCTTTTCTGCTGACATTCCGCTAATTCCACCGGCATTCTGCAAATTTGGAAACTATTGGAAACATTGCAAAATTGTCGGAAACGGTCAGAAAACCGCTGTTCCGCTATTTTGTGGTGCTGGTGGAATGGCGGAAGTAGCGAAAATGTCATGTTTCCGCTCTTTTGCAAAGCCTGTGGAAGTAGAGAATGAAATTAGTGGAACTGCAGAACTAGCGGAATGAAACTAACAGAATGAAAGCCTCTGCCACGCCGTAACGCTGTAACTAATTGCAGAAATGCTGTTTCCAGCAGAAATAGCTACCGCTGCGACATTCCGCTACAGCCCTACTTGTGGGAAGGGTGGTGTATACATTTGAAAATAAATAAATACATACATACATACATACATACATAAATAAAAATAATTATTTTAATATTTTTTGCCTCCATGACTGAACCTTTTTTGCCCTTGTTTCACAGCAATCACTACTGGCCGTCACTAAGTATCCATCCATCCAGGCTCATACAATGGTCAGAAATGGTTCTTTTACCCAAGTTGAGCCAGCTGTGGGTGAACATCTTCACATAGGGTCCCCTTCTGATGGCAGACCCTCGTATTCACACCAAATAAGGCTGACTAAGTAGAACTCAACCTGTCTTGTGGAGGAGAGGAAGTCCTTTCAAGCCTACTTAGAGTATGGAACTTATCTATCTCTCGATCTAATCATTTGTCTTGAAAGGTATCATGTGGCTATTTATTTCATTTATGTTCATTAAGGAATGCCTGATATAATAGCTAATGTTAGTTCACAAAAAACCAGAAATCATATACTGCATTTCTGATATCTGTATTCCCACTTCCTTCTGCTTAAAAGGTGTCATTAAATAAATAGCAACTGTTATTTTAGGAAATGACAGTAAAATGTTGTTCTTAGGATTTCTTACCTTAGTGAACTTGTGAAATAATGCTTTTAGCTATATGGTTGAGATAACATGTCACACTCTTTGATATCATTTGCCTTAAAAAATATATATCTTTATGTTGTACATAGGTACTTGCCACTAGCATCAATACAGTCACACCAAGATATTAACATATGAATCACTAGGTATTTTTCCTCCCCATTTTCTCCTCACATTAATTGGAACTATTTTAAAATTCTCAAGGATATTATATTTGAATGATCTATGTTTTTGCCTACTGGTATCTTGTTTTTAAATCATGCTAAACTCTGCTCCTCAAAGTTCTTAACCAGTTTGAGCTTCATTCACTTCAGAGTGCTTCAAGGATCAGAAGTTCCTCTATAATTTTGTCAGAGGGCAGAAGAATCCCCTGCCTCCTGACCCTGCTGCCACCATGGTGTCCACATCAGCCCTGTTTCCCCCCTTTCTGGTTGCAGTAGGGTTGGTAAGAGGGGAACTTTCCCTGGGCTACCAAGCACCCATACACTGGGTGCTTTTAGATGGACGGTATGCCCTGGTCCTGGGCATGCTAGCCTGGGTGGCCTGTCTGTCTAAAAGCAGCCCGCCAGAGGTTGAAGTGGAGCAGGCTGCATCTGCTTCAGGGCAGCCCTGCTGCCAGTGCTCCACAACATTCGGGAGTGCTGGCAGCAGAGCAGGCCAGTCAAACCTGGGACACCGGCCAGAAGCAGAGCAGCTATCCATCTGATTTGTGGACCCACGCTGCTGCAACCATTGCCCAGGGCACCACTATAGAGTTGCAGCTACCAGCCTAGAGAATCGGGCAATTGCCCGCACCTGTATGGTGCAGGGAGGGCACCTCACGGGCAGACTGGGAGCTGGAGAACCCCCTGTGTCCATCTGAACCCAACCCAAGTGGGACTGGATGCAGGTGAACGCAGGACTGCACCTCCAGAGCAGCTCCAGGGCAGGCTGACACTGCAGCCATCTGAAAACACCCACTCTGTGGCCGTTTCTAGACGATCGCGGCCGCAGCCGCGCTTGTATTGAAAAAATGCTGGGAGCCGGGATCAGACGATACACTCCCGGCAATCACGCACCCGGAAGAGGGACACGCATGCTTTTCCGGCCGCGTTTGACCAGGTCGATTTTTCAACCCGGTCAAATTGCGGTCAAATCATCATCTAAAAACAGCCTGTGTGCACTCACAATTCCAGTTTTGACCCATGTGGACCCTGGCACAGGGCTAATATGTATAAATTCTTTTCAAATAATTTTCTTTTCCTCTCATGTACATACAATTCATTTTCCTCATTCAAAACTGGCAACTAATGTGATAATGTAGCCAGTCAAGTTACAACTGTTACCTAGGTAACCATCACACAGCCACAGAAATATGCTGGACAATGTCCATGTTTTGTTTGTTTTCTAGTTGTTTGTAACTTTCAAAAATATCACAAATACATCAGTAGCTGAAATTCTCTAGCATGACCAATGTAACATAGGCCCTTTTTACACAGACACTCTTAACACCGATAAATGGGTGCTATGTTTTATTATACATGGTACAGGGCAACACTGCAGCCCTGCAACATGGGCCCTTTTCACAGGAAATGCCTCCACCCAGTTTTGCTGGGTGGAGATGGGTGGAGGCGTCTGTGTAAACACCACTTGCTGTGGGTGCAGGTGCGTGCATGCTCCCGCACAACACCCATCTCCACCCACCACCCACCCATGGAGCATTCAGCAGTGGAGTCCATTACATGAGACTGTCCCACTAATGTCCACGCAGATCCACTGCACGCGCATGAGTGGGTGCCGCCAATGTGTATGCCGCAGCCAGTGAGTGTGGTTCCGTGCACGCTCCCACAACCCACACATCCCCACTCACCCCCCACGCACGGAGCAACCGGCGAAAATTGAGGTTGCTCTGTGAGTGGGGATGCGTGTGGAATTGGTGTGCGAGTGTGTGCGCTCCCTCCCTCTCCACTGCCGCGGTGCATACCAGTCCCCCCATACACTATGGCTCATATAAAAATGGCTAAACTCTTTATACAGAGCTTTTTAATTTTCTACCTATAAAAATTCTTGGAAAATACTAATCTATGTATTTTTTTATATTTGTTGGAGGATATATGATAAAATGTATGTAGTATTAAAATATATTTCTGCTGAAAATGTGAAACTTGAGACAAGGCTTAATGGCAAAAGTTTAAAGGCAGTCTCTAAGTACCTGGAATAGTGTGGTTTCATCATTAAATTCAATTTTGTTCATTACAATCTTTCAGTAATTAGTGGAGTCTTTTCTTACAAAGAAAATGAATACCTATGCACACTCAAGGCCATATTTTTCTTTTTTGAGATTTTAAAAATAAATAAATTGATGCCCATGATGTCATTGGGATGAGGATCAGGCTGTTGGAGATATTGTGTTGTTCATAATAGTTCTGGTGTTTTAATAATTGACTCTTTAAAAATAATATATGTAATCCCATCCATAGGGGCTAGTATGTGTGTCTTTCATTTTTAATTCTATTGAAAATTAGGCCACATTTCACAACTGTGGCGGCGAGCCCCGTGAGAGAAAATGTGGCAGTGGGGAGGAGCCTAATAGCAGAAGAAGAGCTGGTGCGAACAGGGATGTGCCATAGCTTCTCTCGCGTATGTCAGGGAAACATGCGCGAGGGAAGCCCCAGCACATCCCCGTTCGCACTGGAAGGAAGTCATGGCACATCCCTGTTCGAACCGGCTCTTCTTCTGCTCCCCGGTTCCTCCCTGCTGCCACATCTTCCCTCGCGAGTCTCACCACCGCAGTTGTGAATGCAGCCTCAGTTTTAGTTGGCTTTTCTTCCCTGAAGTATTGATACAGGTGTATCTGCGTGAAAATATTAGCATTTCTATCTTCATATATGGTTTTTGTTCTATTAAACATATCATTAATCTATTTTTACCTTTTACAAATCAATGTCCCTTTCCAGTCCAGTTCTTGCAAATACTTATGATCATAATTTTAAGCCTCCTCCTTCATGCCTTTTTTCTTTGTGCCAAAAACCGAGCAAGCTTCCTCCTTCAGGACTTGGTTCTTTATTTTTTTACAATTACAAGTAGCTTTACTGACATCCCTTCCTTTAGTAAGCAAATGGTTATGGTTAACAGGTCCTTAATGCAAATGGTAATGATTACCTATATTACCAGTCTTGCTAAAGGTAAAGAAAATGATTATTAGGTCAATAGTTGTCCCACATCTTCAGTATTTTAGAAGAGCTCTCATTTCTTAGAGTTGTGTTTTCTAAATGGGTGGTGGTGGTTTAAATATATCTAAAACTTCCTGCAGCAGACCCAGCTATATTTATTCTCTCCAACTTTACACAGCTAAATAAGCTAATTTTTCACTGTAATATTCTTGCAGTGTGAAGTGCAGCATTAGTGGATAGCAGTGAACACTAGGGAAGGGCGAACAGAACGGAGTTTGGAAATTCGATTCGGGTCAGTTTGGTTTGAAATTTGAGTTCGGAAATACGGTTCGGTTTGGTTCAGTTTGAAATTCGAGTTCAGTTTGGAAGTTCGGTTCAGTCGACCGAACAGACCAAGTTCAGTCAAATTCTGAACTTCTGAACCAAGTTCGGCTATTCAAAACCAGGTATTTTGGTGTGTGTTGCCACTAGGGATGGGCAAACAGAACAGAGTTCAGAAATTCAGTTCGGTTTGGTTTGAAATTCGAGTTCAGTTCAGAAGTTCGGTTCGGTCGACCGAACAGACCGAGTTTGGTCCGATCTCCGAACTTCCGAACCGCGTTCGCCCATCCCTAGTGAACACTGAGCCTTCGCTTAATGCTATTACATGTTCACTGCACTTAGCAACTTAAATTGACACAGAGGGTTTCTTGAGTGACAGGAAAACAATGTTTATGCTCTACAGGATGTGACATGCATACATAATATGAAGAAAAACTTGGTAAGAATAAAAAATAACCAGGAAACATTTTTTCCCTCTAATACAGACCCCAAAATGGTTCCTGTCCTCTGCTACACTGGGCTGCTCAACACTGCGGTGGGGAGGGATGAGGATGGACATGGAGAAAAACTTGGTTGGGGGATGGTAGGGAGACAAGGGGAACCTTGCTGGTCCCTTTCCTCTTTCTGTTCCCATTCCTACCTTGATCCAGGTTGATCAATCCAGTGGAATAGGTGACAGCAAGGAACCATATTTTGGATCCAATCCTCTCTCCCCCAATTCCCTTGTACAAAATATGTAAGAGGTTGTAAAAAGGGGACAGTAAGGAACCATATTTTGGGCCCAATCCTCCCTCTTCCAATCCCCCTTTCAAAACATATAAGAGGTTGTAAAATGTGCTAAACATTATTGAAATCCAGAAATTGCATTCCATTTTCAACCTCAGAGAAAGGACTTTGAGTGTATCCTACAAAATTCAGAGACCATGACCTTTGGAAATATTAGAGATTTTTATGAAGTGTATCCCCAACTATGCCACTGGCAGTTCTTCCCTGCATGTTGTCAATATTCATTCATTCATGCATTCATTCATTCAAATTTTGATGCCACCCTTCCCATAGGCTCTCAGGGCGGCCATAAAAAACATTAAAATACAAAAACAACCCCTCAACACTCCAAAACCTTCCCACGACCCCCCACAAAACCCACCTAATACCATCTCCCCATTCCCTACATCCAACCCCTCTCACACCCCTACCCCAAACCCACCCACCAAACCCTCCATCACGTAAATCTACCCACCAAATACCTTTACAAACAGGAATGTCTTACACTGCCTCTGGAAGGCAAGACACTTGGGCTCAGGCTCAAATGAACCTCTGGGGGAAGGGAGTTCCATAGCATTGGGGCAGCAAACAAGAATGCCTCCCTGTGAGCCCTTGTCGTACGAACAAGACTATAACAATGGTATCCACAGGGAGGCGTTCCCAACCAAAGTACAAAACAGGAACTTTGAATTGTGCCTGGAAAGCTATAGGGAGCCAATGCAGACTTAGGAGCACCAGTGTAATGAGTTCCTGGTGCCTTGCTTTCGAAAAGAAACGAGCCACTGTAGTCAGCACCGGTTGCAGCCTCTGAACAGTCATCAAGGGCAGCCCAAAACAGAACTCATTGCATTAATCTAGCCGCAAGGTGATGAAAACATGGATATGACTTCCTTTCCTTCAAATTTTTCTGTATGTTGGTAGACACTAGAAACCTTTTAGGAGATGAACTAGTAGCAGTATAAGCATTAATTTCAATTGATATTTTGCTCGGTATAATCCATGTGGTATAAAACAGTGTGTTCAATAGAGTATGTTTGTTTTCCATGTCTGCTTTTGATAAGAAACCAGTTGAGCCTATAAGTGTGCAAGTTGGTGAGAAGACTGTAGAAAGAATGCTACTTTGGCTTAGCTGACTTTCTATCATAGGTTAATTCCAGTTTTCCTTTCTCTACTTTCATCTGGGCCACATAAAATAGAGGACAATAGGAGTTAAGAAAGATATCATTGTTAACTTCTAATTTTCTTACTCTTTTGTGTTTAATGAAGAACTTTGGGTGTAAACTAGGAATGGGTGAATGCGGTTCGGATGTTCGGAGTTCAGACCGAACTCGGTCTTTTTGGACATCTGAACCAAATGTTCGAACCGAACTCTTGAACAACTGAACAGTTCGGTCATGTTCAGATGAGTTCGGATGAGTTTGGCGGCGGGAAAAACATCTTTTCAGGGCCAAAAATTCGGTTTCGGTTTTGTTTCAGTTCGGTTTCAGTATCGATAGCGCTATTTTTGAATGTTCAGCCAAGTTCGGCCAAACCGAACTCGGCTGAACTGAACCATCGAACCCGAACTTGGGTTTCGGACCGAACGTCCAAACATCTGAACTGCGTTCTGTTCGCCCATCCCTACTGTAAACAGACAGACGTGAAGACTGCCTGCCCCTGGAGCTGCTCCAGGGGTGCAGCCCTGCGTCCACCCACTTGCAGCCCTGACTAGGTCTGTTTTAGATGAGCCCACGGTATGCCTGCGCACTGCCCCCACCCCCAACCATAGAGGTACAAGCAGATCACCCAACACTTTAGGCTGGCGCCCACAACTCAATGATGTTGCACAGGCCAGTGGCCATCTGAAAATGCAGCTGCAGCATGGTATGCTGAGCAGATGGACAGCAGCTCTGCTTTGGGCTGATGCCCAGGTTTGGCTGGCCCACTCTGGGATGTTCAAGAGCGCCATAGGCAGGGCTGCCCCCAGAGCAGCCTGCTCTGCTTCTACGTTTGGCAGGGCACTTTTAAACAGACCAAGCAGGCTGGCACGGACAGAACCTGAGTTGTGGTCCGTCTGTAAGCAGCCTTTATCTTTTGTGATTTTTGTTTAGTAAACCTCAGCTGAGATGGTAATCGCACTAAGCATTCACCAGTGAATAATAGAAGGAAAGAATCGAATGTTTTAGCCTATACATTATTTTGCCTATTGTTATCAAATATAATAGACCAAATAGTTCTGCAGTCCTCAGGAAACTCTAAACTTCAAATATGCTGTTTAGTCATATTTTTCAACTAATTCCCACTGGCAGTCTGGTTTAAAATACCTACTTTTAAATTTCCCATAGCGATACTATCATAACAAACACAAACACACAATTGTTATCATCCTCACTATTTTGTCATTGGGTTTTATTCCTTTCTTTCCTTTCACAGATAGTCACAGGCATAAATTCTGTTGGTAGTCTACAAAAATGTCGATAACAGTCTAGAATCAATAATTTGGACAGCATGAAGTACTAACTCTGTTTGGTTACATTTTAATTTATGCAGTTTTATTGTGGGCCTTAAGAATTCCTGAAATAGTGAATGATCTAGCCTCTGTAGTTCTTTTTCTGATAGGTTTTTCTATGAATTAATCTGAATAGTCATTGGCAAGGAACTCCTAATTAATGCTGTACACCCATGTTCATACAACTTGATAGTTATGTGCTAGAAGCAAGTCTTTTATTACATTCTGTCTTTTGTTTCTTTCCTGAGCAGTATAATCACTTTAAAAATAGCCAATTCCTGAGTTAATATTCCTAGTCTGATTAGAAATTATTAAAAACGTGGGACTTTAATATTCTGCAAGCATCCTTCACAAGGGAGTCTGATAAAGGAATGCCCTGTTATTGGCCTTAAACCAGTATTCTAAAATTCCTGCTGATAAATCATATATTATTTTAAAAAGCAGAGCAGAGCCCTGTTTTTCAAGGCATTTGTTTAAGGCATATTTAAGTCTGAACAAAATGGGAAAACACTGCCTTTTCATAAAACTGATTGTATCTGGGGGTTATTCATTTAGAATAAGCAGTTGCTTAGTGCAGAGCATACAAGCAAAAGCAGTAGCAATATAAGTTGCATCCAATTTTGATTCAATGAATATATTATCAGCTCTATTGTAAGTTAACTTTTTCCCTCTGTAAGCAAGAGAGTTTTTATCCTGTTCCGGTACATTAAGGTTGAATTCCTGAACTATATATGGTTCCTAGTGTATACACAGACATCTTTTGTTTCCCTGCCCTGCATACTTTTAATATAGTTTAATTGCATCCATTTTGATTTGTGACAATTTGTGCAAATTCAGTGAAACAATATTCATTTAAATATTCTGCAAACCTCAAAACTATTTTAAATGAGGCGAAACTAGATTATTTAAAGGTAATGAACATAGCTGAAAATAACATTTAAATTTAATTGTCAAATTATTTTATTTTTTGTTTTGGGGGAGAAGGGTCTCACACATATGGTGGAAGGAAGAAGGGAGGTCTGGGGCCAACCCGGAGGGAGTTCCACAGCCTGTGTGCGGCCATCGAGAACGCTCTCTCCATAGTGCCCCCCCACCCGGCCACATGGGAGACCTCAAGACAGGCACTCCCAGTGGATAGCAGAGGTCTCTCCAGGGTATGGGGAGTGAGGTGATCCCGCAGGCAAGTTGGACCACGGCCATATAGGGCTTTATAGGTCAAAACCACACCATGAATCGGGCCTGGAGGACTATAGGCAGCACACATATAAGTACAAGAATGGCCTTTTGAAGAAAGATCATCTTCCTTCTCACCTTCAGCAGGTCATTTATGCTGAACATTCAGAATGAAGAATGTCTATTTAACCTGTTTATTTTTAAGGACATTTAATAATTCATAGTGCCAGCTTTTACATTTAGGATTGACTGTGCTATTTTGAATTAAAATGTACATATGCTGTTCTAGAAGAAGCAGAGAGAGTGTGTTTGCCATGTTGGCCCCAAAAATAGGTCGTAGAGAGAGACAAAGTAGTGTAGATATATCTTTTGTTGGACCAACTTAGGTTGGTGGAGGTTTGCAAGCCTTCGAACCTCACAGGATCCTTTGTCAGGCAAGTCAGAAATCGAAGCTGTACACTGAGCAAAGCAAGACACGGGGGTTATATGAAGAGGCTGGGGTGCATTACATCATTGGAGGGTAAGGACAGAGAGGGATGGGGGACGAAACGGGGCAGTGTGCCCCCTAGGATGTATGGGGCAATGCCCCTCCTGGCCCTAGCTCCCAGGGCTCCCTCCCAAGCCCCGGTGCTGCGGCGCTTTCTGTTTGTTTGTTTTTAAAAATCACGCCGCACACATGCAACCAGAGTGAGAATGGGAGGAGCCACTCAAAGAAGAACCTTGTTACTACCTCTAAAACAAGGTTCTTTGAGATGGCTCCAAACATTCTCAGGGCATGGTGACACTCACCCCCCCCCCAAAGGCTTCCTTAGGACACGTGACCTAAGGAAGCCTTCAGGGTCAAAAGAAGTAAGTTCTACCCTTTATGCAGAATGGGCGGCTAGAAGCGGCGTCCATTCCTCATAAAGGGACCCTGCAATTAAATAGTACCATAGGGGGCACTATTTCATTGCAGAGGGTTGGCAGGGCTAAAGTCCATACCCAGGTGCTACACAGAGGCGCCCGGGCTAGGACTTCCCTGTTACCTCTGGCTGCGTGTTAGGCTAGCCTCCCTCTCCCTCCCTCCCTCCCTCCCTCCCTGTTGAGTCAAACTTTGACTTGACTCTGGAAGGGAGAGGGGAGCCTAAGCTGCAGTGCGCCATCAGGAGCAGCCTAGCAGGAGGTTCCCAGTGCTGCCTGGATGGAGGTTGGAGGAGAGGAGCCAGTGGTGAGTAAAATGCGGGGCTTGGGGATGAGGGGGAGTGGGCATATGGAGACATGGTGGGGGGCACATGGGGAGG